>OX451737.1:330339797-330776332 GCA_948472305.1 Vicia faba
ATGGGACAATCAAAAATAAGTCTGAAGGAACTAGCCAGTGTCAAGAGAAAGTTCACTGAACCCATAGATGATTATCTGAATAGATTCAGGCTTTTTAAATCTAGATGTTTCACAGTAGTGCCTGAACATGAGTTAGTCGAAATGGCCGCTGGTGGCTTGGATTACTCTATTCGAAAGAAATTAGACACTCAATACTTGAGGGATATGGCTCAATTAGCCGATAGGGTTCGACAGGTCAAAAGACTAAAGGCCGAAAAGGCCAGAGTCTTTAAAAATAACAAGAAGGAAAGGATCTCCTATGTTGGAACTGAGGAAGCAGAAGATTATCCTGAATTCGAATTCGAAGAGGTCAAAATCGACCTCGCTGAATTAAAACATGCACCACCTTACTCCTGCAAATTATTAGTTCCCACAAAAGGGAAAGAAATTGTTGAAAATGAGAAAAGTGACAAATTCCCAAAGAAGGTTTATACCTTCGATGTCATTAAATGTGACGAGATTTTTGATTTACTTGTCAAAGATGGCCAACTCATTGTGCCATCAAATGTCAAAATACCTCCTTTAGATCAAAGAAAGAAAAGAGGATTTTGCAAATATCATAGTTTCCTAGGCCACAAAACCTCACAGTGTTTTCTTTTCAGGGACCTAATCCAGAATGCAATTAAAGATGGCAGACTGAAGTTTGCTGATAAGGCAAAAATGAAAGTGGACGAAGACCCTTTGGACGTCGCAGACACCAATTACTCCGAGCCTGCATGCATTGGAGAAATTAACATGGTGGAAGCTGACCAAAGTGACGCTCCAGTAGGAGAGAAAGGTACTGAAAATGAAAGCTGGGTGATAGTCGAAGTCAATAAGGGGGTCACTGAAGACGTCCACAAGCAACCAGAGACTTCGATTGAAGCAGCACCTTTAGCTGTTGCAAAAGAAATCCAGGCTACTGAAGGCCAGGAAAACCAAAACCAAGAATTGACACAGGTTACTGAAGGCCTGAGGCTAGAATTGGAGAAAGTCCAAATCACGAAGCCAACCTCCCCTCAGAAAGAAATATGGGATACTCTAGGGGAACCCAGTGGAAAGTTTGACTACTTGGTCAAATATTCTGCCCCAGAGAGTTCAAAGGTCCACATTGAAGATATAAAACCCACAGGATGGGGAGATGATAACGCTAAGGGGGAGGATGTTGAGGTAAACATGGTGGATATGGAGAGACCTCGCTCTGAGATGGAGGAGGTAGAGAGATACTTAGAAAAAGAGAAATATAAAATGGAGGATAATCATGCTGGAGATGCTAGTCTCAAGTATTACCTCATGATGTGCCATAAAGGAGATACATGAATGATACTATGCCCTAGGTGCAGCATCCTCTGCAACTAGAGAATCACTGCAAACTTTGAGAGGGTACAAAGGGCGCGAACTGGCAACAACTGGCGCCAGGATAACCAGTTATTCAGGTGTTATCCTAAGGCTGGAGAAAGTTTGCTGGAATTTGTGTTTCGCTGCTACAAAGGGGCAACCAAGTGCTTGATATGCCCAAGGTGTTCCGCTGTGTATGATCAAAGCATGGCCAGAGCCTTCGAAACAATTCCCTTCGCCCCTTGCTGGAACCACCAAGAAACTGTTCAGATGGGCCCACGTTTCGATAACAAATACAAACAATGAAGGCCTGATAGTCCTCATCCCAAGGGTGCTCGAAGAGTGACGTTCAAAATCCCTGCTGAAGTGCCAACAGACAGATGGCTGCAAGTCAGAAATGACAAAGGCAAAGATAAATGGAGAAACACCAAACGAAACGCACGCCATGCTATGACATATAGAAGGAAATTCAACATAGAGAAGAGGGAAGAGGTGAGATTAGAGAACTACAAAGGAAGAAACCCCATGTCAAGATCTCAATGGCGAAGGCAACAGAGGATTCGAAAAGCTGAGAGGGAAGCTGTGGCAAATAAAGGGGCAACTTCAACAAAGAACCAAGGTAAATCTAGCACCAATAAACCCACACCAAAAAATCAAACTGAAGACAAACCCCCAGTTAATAGGAGGCTCTTTTCTGAAGTACAACTAGATGAACCAAAGGAATACACTCCAGATCCAGAAGAAGACGAAGATATGATAACGGACAACTTCGAATCAGAGGGGGAGTCTTCGTTCAACCTCAATTGCAACGTGGTATCTGTGCTTCCTTGTGAGTTTGGACAGGAAACTGAAATTGATGAATATGAGGAAGAAGATACCATAGACCTGATGAAGCATAGGCCTGTGTGCTACTATGTGATGGATAATGGAGCTGTCGAGGAGCAGAATGCGTTCTTCGAGCGTCCAGAACCAGCTATGAAGAACCATCTTAAGCCACTATTTATTCGGGCAAAGGTTGGTGCCCATGGCGTGAATAAGGTTCTAGTGGATGGGGGCGCTGCAGTCAACTTAATACCCCACTTCATGCTGAAAAGGTTAGAAATACGCGAAGGGGACATCAAGCCACACAACATGGTTCTATCCAATTATGAAGGGAAAGTAGGCAAAACACTAGGGGTGGTTCAATTGGACTTGACAATAGGCTCAAGCTGTAGGCCCACCATGTTCATGGTGATCGAAGCCAAGGCCAACTACAACTTGTTGCTGGGAAGGGAGTGGATCTATGGCGTATGGGCAGTTCCTTCGTCAATGCACCAGCGATTAGTTTTATGGAGAGAAGATGGGATAGTGGAAAACATTGAAGCAGACCAGAGTTACTTCATGTCAACAGTCAACTTAGTTGACAAGAGGAATTATGACAAACATCTAACAAAGATTGCTCCTTGTGTCCCAAATGATGAAATCAACGAAACCAGAAACGCCCACTACTATATGACCCTTCGCCATGATGGCCTATACTAGGATAGAAGAATAATCAGTGAAGATGAAGAGGTCGAAAGTACTATACAAAGACGGCCAGCAGGCTGGGAATTCGACAACCTTACTCATGACTGAGTCCTCCTTTTTCGAAAGGATTTCGGCCTATATGGCTGAGAACGAATCAAAGGCGGCCTTAGAGGCTGAAATGAATAAACTGGCTGTAAAGATGAACGAAATAAATGGGGATAGCTCGAAAGGCTCACCCTTTAAAGAACTTGAGATAGATCAAAGGCTGGACGCCATCTATGATAAAGAACCCTTAGGCTTCGAAAGGGACCCCATAGACTCAGGTGCCAAAATGTTGGCGCATGATCCACTCGAAGAAGTGAACTTAGGGGATGAAAACACGAAAAGAATAACCTACATAAGTGCAAAACTTAGCCCAGGCCTCAAGCAGGAAGTGATCGAAGTCCTCAAGAAAAACAAAGATTGCTTCGCATGGGATTATGACGAAATGCCTGGTTTAAAGAGGGAGTTAGTCGAACACAGACTTCCAATCAAAGATGGCAAGAAGCCCATCAAGCAAACTCCTAGAAGATTTGCACCAGCGGTTCTCACAAAGATTAAAGCTGAGATCGAAAGGTTGCTGCGTTGCAGATTCATCAGAACCACAAGGTATGTCGAATGGTTAGCAAATATAGTACCTGTTATTAAGAAAAATGGTTCTTTGAGAATCTGCATAGATTTTAGGGATTTAAACACTGCAACCCCTAAGGATGAGTACTCCATGCCTGTGGCAGAAATGTTAGTAGACTCTGCTACAGGATTCGAATATTTGAGTATGTTAGATGGATACTCTGGGTATAATCAGATTTTTATTGCTGAAGAAGATGTTGCCAAGACAGCATTTCGTTGCCCAGGAGCCTTAGGCACCTACGAATGGGTGGTGATGCCTTTTGGTTTAAAAAACGTTGGGGCAACTTATCAAAAGGCAATGAATTCGATTTTCCATAATTTCATTGAAACCTTTATGCAGGTGTATATTGATGATATAGTCATCAAATCTATATCTGCAGAAACCCATTTGCATCATTTGAGCCAATCATTCGAACGAATGAGAAAACATGGCTTAAAGATGAATCCCCTTAAATGTGCATTTTTTGTGCAGGCTGGAGATTTCCTTGGCTTTGTGGTTCACAAGAAAGGAATTGAGATCAACCAGAACAAAACCAAAGCCATAATGGAGACAAAAGCACCTACGTCAAAAAGGGAGCTGCAATCTTTGCTAAGGAAGATTAACTTTCTCAGAAGGTTCATTTTGAATCTGAGTGGAAGAACCCAAGCGTTCTCTCCGTTGCTTCGTTTAAAGCAAGGCCAAGCCTTCGAGTGGAACGAAGCCCATCAGGAGGCATTTGACAAGATAAAAAGATACCTCTCTCAGCCTCCCATCTTGTCTCCACCTTCATGGGGAAAGCCCATGAGATTGTACATATCTGCCTCTGAAGTTAGTATAGGTAGTATGTTAGCACAAGAAGATAGCAATGGCATCGAAAGAGCCATATACTATTTAAGTAGAGTATTGAATGATGCAGAGACCAGATATAGCAATTTAGAAAAGCTATGTCTCTGTTTGTACTTCTCTTGTATGAAACTCAAGTATTATATAAAGTCTGTTGATGTTTATGTTTCATCTCATTTCGATGTCATTAAACACATGCTTTCGAAACCAATAATGCATAGCAGAGTTGGTAAATGGGCTTTAGCCTTAACAGAATATTCTTTGACTTTCATGCCTTTAAAAGCTGTGAAAGGCCAAGTAATTTCTGATTTCATTGTGGACCATTCATTGGTTGAGCAGACTGTCATGAGTTACGTCGAAATGCAACCATGGAAATTATACTTTGATGGTTCGACCCACAGGAATGGAAGTGGTGTTGGAGTCCTTATAATTTCTCCTGAAGGAATTCCAACAAAATTCAAGTATAAATTAGATGGTCCTCGTTGCTCGAACAACGGAGCTGAGTATGAAGCACTCATTGTTGGACTTGAAGCTTTGTTGGAATTGGGGGCAACTAGAGTCGAAATTAAAGGAGACTCAGAATTAGTGGTCAAGCAAATAACAAAGGAGTCTAAATGCATAAAGGAAAACCTGATGATATACTTCGTCATAGTTAACAGGCTACTTAGGAAATTTGAATACATGGATATTCAACATATACCAAGAATAGAAAACCAAGAAGCAAATGACTTAGCACAGTTGGCTTCAGGTTATAAAGTTTCTGCTAGAAACTTTGAGGATTTAGTTGAATTAAGGGGTGGATTTATGGCTACTAGATTCACACCATCAAATCTAGAGAGTATGAAATTGGGTTATGCTGAGAAACAGGGATTCGAAATATTAGCCATAAACACTTTATCAGATGCAGATTGGCGAAGTCCACTGGTGAGTTATTTAACAAACCCAACTCTGAATGTTGATAGGAAGATAAAATATAGAGCATTGTCATATGTCCTCATGGGAAACGAATTGTTCAAAAAGACCCAAGAAGGCGTATTACTGAAGTGCCTAGGAGAAAGTGAGGCATACTTAGCATTGTCAGAAGTCCACAATGGGGCATGTGGGGCACATCAAGCAGGTCATAAAATGAAATGATTGTTATTTCGATATGGCATGTATTGGCCCAACATGCTCAAAGATTGTATAGACTTTGCTAAAGGTTGTGAAGAATGTCAGAAATATGCAGGGATTCAACATGCCCCTGCAAGTGAGTTGCATTCAATCATCAAACCATGGCCAAAGTGAGGCATACTTAACATTGTCAGAAGTCTACAATGAGACATGTGGGGCACATCAAGCAGGTCATAAAATGAAATGGCTGTTATTTCGATATGGCATGTATTGGCCCAGCATGCTCAAAGATTGTATAGACTTTGCTAAAGGTTGTGAAGAATGTCAGAAACATGCAGGGATTCAACATGCCCCTGCAAGTGAGTTGCATTCAATCATCAAACCATGGCCATTTAGAGGATGGGCATTGGATTTAATAGGAGAAATAAATCCTGCTTCGTCTAAAGGACATAAATATATCTTGGTAGGAATAGATTATTTTACCAAGTGGATCGAAGCAATACCATTAATAGTTGATGATCAAGAGGCGATTATTGAGTTTATACAGAAACAAATTATCTATAGGTTCGGATTGCCAGAGAACATAACCACAGACCAATGCTCTGTGTTTACTGGTAGAAAGATGCAAGAATTTGCTCAAGAAATGGGGTTTAGATTACTAACATCAACGCCATATTATGCTCAAGCAAATGGTCAGGTCGAAGCAGCTAATAAAGTAATAATAGGGTTAATCAAGAAACATATTGGTAAAAAGCCAAGGAACTGGCACAAAACTTTGGACCAAATACTATGGGCCTGTAGAACATCTCCTAAAGAAGCTACTAACACCACACCTTTCCAACTCACATTTGGTCATGATGCAGTTCTGCCAGTAGAAATTCATCTGCAATCAGTTCGAATTCAAAGACAAAACGAAATTCCGGCTGCATTATATTGGGAGATGATGATGAATGAGTTAGTTGAGTTGGACGAAGTTAGATTACATGCATTGGAAATCTTGATGAGACAAAAGGAAAGAGTGGCCAGGACATATAACAAAAGGGTGAAAGGAAAAGCATTCACTATTAATGACTTAGTCTGGAAAGTCATATTTCCCATGGACAAGAAAAATAAAACGTTAGGGAAATGGTCACCTCATTGGGAAGGGCCTTTTCGAATAATAAAGGTATTCTCAAACAATGCATATGAAATCGAAGAGATGATAGATGATAAACGTATCCTAAAGGTTAATGGGAAATATTTAAAGAAATATAAGCCACGCCTGCAGGAGATTCGAATAGTAACAACATAACCAGAATATCATAAAAATGCCAAAATGGCAATATGGGGTTGCCAAAATGGCGTTGTTCAAATGTTACATACAAAAAGTGATATTTTAACCAAACCAACACTAAGATTTAGAAATAGGAATTATTCTTCAATCTGTTAAAGGTACTTCGAAAAGACTCAAGCCTTTGTTCAGCAAAACGTCTTGCTCCCTCTAAGGTAGCCACTTCTCCTTTGAGTTGTTCTGCAGTTTCCATTTATGCAAGCCCCTTGTTGAGGAGCTCTTCGAATTGGTTACCAGCAGTATTGGTTTCGTAGGCTAATTGTTGTTCTTGAGCCTCTTTAACCTTCTGTTGAAGTTCCTGAATTTGCCTTTCCTAGAGAAGGATGGACTCAGCTCGAGCCTCATAATCAGTTTTTGCTTGCTTTAGATGCATGGCTTGATCCTCAGCTTCTTGAGAGAGTTTCGAAGCATGCTCATAAGCAACATCCATTGCAGTTCGTTTTTCTTGAACCTTTCTGGCAGAAAATTCATCTTGGAGAAGGTACCCAGTCACGTTGTCTAGCAAAGATTGAAGATCGAACAAGATAGTGCTAACTGGCAAGGAGCAGGTAGCAAGGTTGACTTTGGTAAGTAACTCCTTCATAGTGTAGCAAGCTGTGCTATCTTGTTTGAGCACTTCGAACAAATCCACATCAAGAATTGTTCTCCTGATCCTGTTAAGAAGTACAATTCTGTCATCTGTGGGCAATGGATGACTAGTCGAACTTGTGCCAGCCCTAGCAGGCGGAATATCCCTTTGAGCCAGCTTCGCCTTCATGTACCCAATAGGGTCATTTCGTCTCAGGAGAGCAAGCTCCTCTTCAGTCATTCGGGACAAAGAAGGTTGAGGGAGTTCCACGCGCAGGGGAGTCACATCCATTTCGACTTCCATGGGTTTATTAGTCGCGTCACCGTCACCTTCATTCGTTTCATGCTCATTGTCTTCTTCATTGTCATCCAAGTCCACCACTTCGATATCTTCGTTCTCGCTATTATTTGCATCTGACTCAGTCCCAGCAGTCGAACCATCGTTGGCATCTCCTTCCTCAGACCCTTCTTCTACAGATTCTTCGTTTCTTTGATCAGAATCAGCTTTCTCTCCTTCAGCGGGAATGTCCTTTGGATCCTCTTGAAGGGTTTCAAGAGGGGACTTTTGAAGAGAAGTTCTTTGTAAAGTCTCTACAGATTCATGAAGCGTTGCTTCATTTGTTTCTTTTAGAGGAGGATAAGTATTCTGATCATCTTGCTGCTCCGAAGCCCCAGCCAGAACCGCCATATTGGAGGAACCTTTATTTTGCACAAGATTGCTGGAATCCCCTTGGGGAGAAGAGTTGATCGGAGCAGCAACTTTTGATGGTGAGGTCGAAGTGGTAAGAGCCGGATTCAAAATATCCTGCAGAGGCAAAAGAATATTAAAAGCATGCACCAAGGTAATGAATAATTATTTTGTCAAAGATTTAAAGTTCAATTTACCTGTGGACTCTCAGAAGAGAGGTTGCTAGCTATGCGTTCCAACATTACGTTGGAGGTCTAAGATGGAATTTTGGATTTAGGTGAGGGAGCAGCATCCCTGGAATCGAGTCCAGAGACACTAGTTGGTACAGCACTTTTGGAAATTTCCTTCTTCTGCTTCTTCTTCGAAGCAGCTGGTAAATTCCCTCCAGCATTGGGGTCTTCCCCAGTTGTGTTTGTTTTTCGTTTCTTTGGAGTGGTTGGCGGGAGTTTGTTAATCTGAAAATATTCAAACAATAAGTTAGACGCAAATCATGAAACATTAATGTATTCGAAACATCAAGGCTAAGTGATTACCTGTGGAGTTGGAGCACTGGTTATTACTGGTGTAGTTGTTGTTGTTGTTGCAGCAATTGTTGTTGGTTTGGATAGAGTCACATTATCAACGGTTTCGACAGAGGCCTGAGAGGCGCTCCCTTCTTTTGACTTTGAAGCAGCAGTCTTTATCCTGATGGCTGAAAATCGAAACAATTAAGGCAAAAGTTAAAAATATAGAAGATGAGAAACATTTGGGATTTTCCCAAGCATTTGCACCTGTGCCTTGATCAGATTTAATCGACATGGCAGAAAGGTCATAGCGAAGATGTCCTGGGAAATCGTGGAGCCAATGTAGAGCCCATGTCACAGTCTCAGATGGCTTTGGTTTCTTTTGAAGATATTTGAACATTTCTTTGCAAGTGAACCACCAAGGGTATGGAGGAAACCAAGCCAGAGCCAGTTCTGAGGTAGGTAATCTAGGAAATTTAGGTGGATGCATTTCGAATGCCAACCTATACCTATCCTCAGGTGACAACCCTGAAGGAAGTTTTAACTTAGAAACTTTTTCTTTGAATTTTTCCTTCAAGGTCTCAGCCGCTTGATGCACAGTGGATTCCAAGTGTGTGGGATCATAAGTAGTTTCGAAATAATTTTGAAAAGCCTTAATCTCTTTGGCATGAGTGAACATACCTTTCTTGGATGGTACCTGCACATCGAATGCATCAGTTAGTTTTTGTTGAATAGTAAGAGTATCGAACATATAAGTCTGATAGAACTTTGTCCACCATTCCAGAAACCCCTTTGCTGTAAGGTGTGTAGGTTCGAAAGTTATTAGTTCAAAATGGGCGAAGCCTTGGTATTGTTCCTGCTGTAGTTTGGCTTCTCTTGCCTTGAAGGTTCGCCCAGAGGTGATGGCATTCTCTGTTTGGAATAGGGGTTCAGGAATTAGTTGGCACAAGCCAAATTGTCTCGAAACGAAGTTGGGTTGATAAGCAAAAAGGAAAATTTGATTCTTAGCAGGAGTAATTCGTGAAGAGATTAGTCTGGGTAGCAAAAAGGCTCTCCATACATCTTGAATTTCTTTGCTTTTGACAGCTTCTGAGAGAGCCATGGTGAACCATGAGGGTCCATGAGTCCTTGAAGCAAAAGGCGCCATGGTCTCTTCGAATTTATGCCTCTTGGAGAATATCATGATATATTTTGAGAAGAGAACTTTGAAGTCATCCTTATCATCGTTTGGGGTAAGTCTTCGCAGTCTAGTGCCTTCGATGATTCTATCCGCTATTTCTGGGTCTTGTTCAGCGATAGTGTTGGCAGTTGATAGTGAAGGTTCGAACATAGCATTGAGCCATAACTGGAGTAACCAGAAAGGGCCAGCTAGCAGGATGTTCTTGGAGGTGTGAGATTTCAGACTCTAAACAGCTGACCTTAGACTTTCGTAAAGATCAACTAATAGCAGTTCGCTTAAACACACCCTCCGATTCTCATGCAAATCTCTAGCTAGAGGAATAAACCTACTGGCTACCTGTAGGGATCTGCTGCAAAAGACATACCTTAACAACCATAAGGTAAGGAAAGTAATGTGTTCCACATCCGACACACTGTCTCCTTCAGTGTGATAGTGGCTGATAAACTTTGAAAAGCTAGCTAGCTTGACTTCGAAGTCAATAATACTCGAATGCTCTTCATTGTCAGGAATATAGGTTTCTCCTATTGGTGATAACCCAGTAATGGCTGTTATGTCAAAAAAGGTGGGTGTAATCATTCCACCAGGGAGATGGAAAGTATTGTAAGTACTGTCCCAGAAATATAGGGACGCGAATAACAATGGGTGGCTATAAGTAAAACCTGGTTTCGATAGTTTAATCAAGTTGTAAATACCTAATTCTTCCCATTGCTGGGATTTCTTAGCTTCTACTTTATTAAACCAGTTGTGATAAGCTGTGTCGGAGGTGGGGCAAGATCGAAATGGTTTGAAGTTACTCTCATAATATAGCATAAAAGGGTCCTTAGGGGGAATGATTGGATTTTCCACGGTGGTTGAATCAGAAGACTCTATTGTCTTAGGGGTATCCATTTTATTAAACAGAGGTTTGAAATTATAACAAACAGGGAAAAATTTTCTGGTGTCTTTTAAGATTTCAAAGACTGTAAGAGGGCCCATTAAAGCTAACCTCTTGCCAGCGGCGTTAGTAGGAATGAGTACCTGGGATGCATAAAGCATTTCCTTCTCTTTTAAGATCATCTAGGGAACAAGAACAGATTGACCTTGGTAGGTGCCAACCTTGCTTTCCATTATGGTTCATGTGGTCTTTCCTTTCTTTTTGGAAGCCTTTTTCAGTTGAGATGAAGTTGAAGAAGACATTGTTGGAAGAATGTTGGAAGTTTAGGGTTTCGGTGAGAAAAGAGGAAGAAAAGATTCAGAATGTGGGAAGAAAAGAAAAAGACTAAGTTGATGGGTTTTTATAGTGTGGAAGTTTAAGCGTCCACTGAGTAAGATTGTGATACGTGGTAGTCGTGGGTTGGTTTGAGAAGGAGGTGGCGTAAAGTTAATATTGGTAATAGGCGTGATTAAATGATAATCATTGTTTTGTAACTGCACCATGCTGTGAAATGGTTCAAGGCGGTTAAGGAATCTGAAAAGCGTTGTGATTGACGTGACTGGAGTCACATGCAATAAATGTTACGATGATTCGAAGGTCGCATCAAAATCTTGTGTATATGTTTAAAATAAGTATTTCTCAAAGGAATCGAAATACATATTTTAAAGGGGCATTTTGTTGGCTGAAGATTTTGATGATATTATTAGAAGCGAAGCAAATTGGACGTTTCGATTGGAATAAAGCAAGATGTCATGTTTCGAAATGGTAGAAGCAGTGCTTCGAATGGGCATATCAAAGCTTGGAGCTTCGAGTGACAGTTATGAGGATATATTCAAAGAAGTCTCGAAATGTTAACAAGGTTGTGTCCAAGAAATGCGTTCGAAGCGAAGAAGTGCCAAAACATTTGAAATTCAAATGCAAGCGGGATGTTCGAAATTTGAAATATATGCACTGGAGCATTCGAAGATGCGTGGAAACTAGAGAGAGGCATTGCTCTGCATGTTCTGAACGTGGTAGAATCTTATAGCAAGACCGTTATGGTCGAAGTAGTATAAATAGAAGTCTTAGCATTGGGATTTCGTGTGTCATATCTATTGTACAAAAAACTCAGTAAACATTCAAAATACCACATGGCTAGGGAAACGAATGCACGAGCAATGTACGTATGATAACATCAAGTGTTTATGATTTAATGAAACTCTTTATCATTTCCAGTATTTTCCTTTATCTTCATGTCAATACCATTCAAAAGCTTTTGCACTAAAATGTTTTCATTCGAAGTCTTTTTACTGATGCCTTACATTTAAATGCTTTCTTTCCATTTCAAATACTTTACATTTCAGAAACTGTTGTACATTTCATGCCTTTATCTTCAAGCTTTTATCATTCGAACACCTTTTTTCACTTAAAGTCATTTTACTGTTTTCTTGCATTTAAACGCTTTCTTCATATTTCGAACCTTTTACATTCCAGAGAATCTTTTACATTACATGTTTTTATGCTTCGAAGCCATTTACTTGTCTTTTATGCAGTTTTATATGTCTTTACAATTGAACTTTATTCATGCAATTTAGTTTCGCGCACATTTACTTGATCACGCCTTTAGATCTTTAATAGAGTAATCGAAGTAAGTAAAACACCTACACAACAATCTAAATACCAACCATGAATACCAGTTCTAAAATGAGAGTTATCCGAATGACCAATACATCCTAGAATCAATCTAGTCGATCCTACGAGTTACCAGAGAGATTGAATAACAGTCATTAAGATTATTCGATAGTTTGGAGGACTAGCGATTGTTTACCAGAAATCACTGTAAACACATGCGTAATGGATAAATGTCTAAGGGTCCACTATTAAATTGGACTAGGTGACACAATCTATGCCTTATTTTTAATATAGACATAAGGTCAAACTGGTAAATATACACACAAGTATTATCACAAAAATATTTTGTTAGATCACGTGACATTTTCGTGACTTTGGTAGCAGTGATGTGTTGCTAGAGATCGCTTCCTGTTTATTAAGTTTAATATGAGATTTAATATAATTTCCAACGTCGTGAGAACCTACAGGATCGCACACATAAAGACAAATTAATGAGAGATAGAGTAAATAAGGAACATCATAAGGTAAGAATGCATGCATGAGGATGAATGCAGATGCACAATAATTTTTTATTTTGTTTTTGATATGCAAGAATGATGTTTATGAGATGAAATGTCACATATGAGATGCAACACAATGATAGGAACATGTCCACAGAGATGTGAATCAAGAATGATACGGATAATTGGGTATCAAAATAACCTATTTAGGTAGGCTCCCTATGATTGGATAACTCTAGGCTTTCACCCAAGAATCTCATCACAAGGTTATCTCTAAGAGTTTTGGATGAATGATCCTCATCTCGAAAATATTGTCATCAATCGCAATAGACTTGTAAGGTGACAACATTTCAAAGAGATTCTCTTTTGAGTATCCATCATGGTTAAGAGTTCCTAAAAGGCAACTAGAGTCAATGGTCCCTTTGAACAACGTTAATGACAGACACATATGTGCAAGTTATTAACATCCCCAATAGAATCTACTCTAGGCGGGGTCTTTGCGTAGACTTACAAGACATGTGTCTTGCAAGCCTGACTGCTACACAACACCCTTCCAATCCAAAGATTTTTCAGATCTGTGTATTGGGTCTCGCTCATAATAGTGTATCACCCATGAAATATCCCAACATCACAACATAAGAATAAAATAGGAGATAAACATCATAATAAGAAAGCATAAAAAGAAAGCAAATAAATAAACACACAAACGCACTAAGAACTAAACTAGGATGTACTCGCTTAGAGATTCCTCCCCAGTAAAGTCGCCAACTGTAGCGCCTCGAAAAAATTCTATATTCGATTCAATGAAATCGCCATCTAAATTTATTTATTCCTAAAGAGGAAAGGAAAAATATAGATAAAACCCAAGAAAGAAATGAAATGGTCGTCGAGACCAAAAGATGGGTTCGAAAGCCGGTTATACAAGAGAAATGTATTAGCATCCCTCAGATCCATCGTACTCGTAAGACGGGTGTTGTACCCTAAAATTTGCCCTCGCATTTTTCCACAAGAAATCACAGCTTCAGGCATTTCCTGATTTTTCAGATTGGCTCAAGAATCGGTCAAACGGACTTTTCTCGTCAGTCAGACAAAATTAGGGTTTTACTGATTCTTCAGGGCTCTAGAACAGTTCACACAATCGGCTTAGGGTTTTGGTTGATTCTGGCTCAATTTTGATCAGGCGAATGCTCGTTGGCATTTAATCAGGAATTAAGGTTTTATGGGCATATTCTCAGAAAGATTAAAATTCCACAGCACTTTGCAAGTTATTCCGAGATTCGGGTTGAATTCGCATTGTTTTGATTTAATCAGTAAAAGAGGCAGTTGGTTTGAATTCAAGTTGGTTTGTTTGAGCTAGTCAAAGATATATGCAGTTTGGATTTACAGTGATTGGTAAAAATCGGTGAAAAGGGAATGCGCCTGATCAGTGATTCGATTAACTATTGATTCGCTTTGGAGATACCAGGTTTAACTGATCAATGTGCTAAAGTATTGTTTATTTAAATTATTTATTATTCTAAATTAAGTGATTGAAATTTATTTTTCAATTATTTTAATTCAAAGAGTTTTAAATAATAGATAAACAATAAAGAAAGAGGAAATAGAACTGATTGGATAATAAAGACTTTTATTGATTCTTGAATTATTTGTACAATTATTGTTTATAATTTAATTACAAACAATGGCTTTACATTAATTTAAATATTAAATAAAAAGAAAAACTATCCTATTTTTCTAATTCTTCAGTCTTCATTTAGTACCCCTCCATCCATTTTTATTCATCTGCAAAAGAAAAGGAGAAAAGTCAAATAACAGTTAAATTGAAAAGACAGATAAAATTGCAGTCATCACTAAGGGCCACTGATTGGGACCAGTTAACCCTCTCTGCAAATCACGGGATTTCTCCCGGTTCACAAAGAGGGAAGAATTTTATTTAATCATGAATGCAAAGTTGAGAAAAAAATGCAAAGTGTCAAAATGCATAAATGCAAAGTGTCAAAATGCATAAGTTTAAAATCTCAAACTCCAAGTTCAAACCAAACTGAAAAATCAAAGGTACAACTTGCTGTCAAGATACCAAAGATACCCAAGATATCAAAGAAGATACAAAGCACAAAAGCTGTCAAGAAAAGATCAAATATGCAGAGGAAAGCATGATATGCAAGCAACTCATTTTCATCATTTCCCAAATGAAGTGACCCTTTCAGAACAAAGGTACAACACGAACATTTTTTATATTTTTAGCTGTACTGAGAAAGAAGAGAGAGAGATAAAAGAATGAAGGTTTTTAGGCTTTAGGCAGGAGGCATAAGAAAGATATACAAAAAGAACTGAACACCAACACACAAAAAAAAAATACAAAACCTTCCATCTGCTAAAAAACCCAGCATAACCTCCAAACACATAACCTGAAGCTCAATCCAAGTCCATAACCTCAAAAACACATAACCTGCAATGAGCCATACTGCATAAACCATAAAACAACAAAAACCATTACCTACTGTCAACTGCATAGAAAACCTGCTAGGCCTCAAGCCTAAACCAATATACAAACCTGCAAGAGAACCAATTCAAAGCCTAACCACATAACTCCTGTCAAACAATAACCTGCCTTAAACCAGCACAGTCCTTAGCCTAACATGAAGCCAAACATGAAAAACCTGCATTAGCCTTATCACCATCAAGCCTCAAGCCTCACCATACTGTCAAAACCAAACCTGTAATGGCCTAAACTCAACCTTGCCTAAACAAAAATGAACCTCAAGCAAAAGTAACCTGCCTAAGCATCCAACCTGATATCCAAAACCATACCAGCATAAGCCCCTGTAAGACCAGTTCACCCAACCAAAACCCTCGAGCCCTCAGTAAAGAAACATCATCGAGCAAAAACAAGCATTCAAAAGCATACTGATACCAAAGCATTCAAAAACATACTGATACCAAAGCATTCAAAAGCATATTGATACCAAAGCATTCAAAAACATACTGATACCAAGGCATTCAGAAGTGTACAAAAGGCCCTCAGTAAACACATCATTGGGCGTAAAACTATCAACCTCAACAGTCTCAAAGGCAACTACTAAGCAGTAAATAAGACAAGGTCAAGGCAACAGAAGAAAGCATACAGAAGCATCAAAGACAACAAGCATACAGTGGCAAAGAAGAAGAAGAAAGAGGTGAACATCACGAAATAAGGTTTTCAGTCAAGTCATCATCATAAAACCTAAAAAATGGCAACAAGATAAAGAGTACCCGGAAGTCTACAAGTCCGTCATCATCTCACTCCGTCCGGCCGCCTGAGCGCCTCCACCTACCCTACCTCTCCTCCATCTCCAAAGAACGAAGGTAGTAAGCTTTTCTCTCTCTTTCTTCTCCATTACCTCCATAATAATACAGGTTTAAGGGTCAAGATTCAAATTGAAATAAAGCATGCAATTCGTAAAAAGAACATAAACATCGAAATCAAACCTTGTATCATAAGACCACTGGGCTCAAGCCATAGAGGGAAGAGAGATTTGGGGGGTGGCGCTGGTGGCTAGACGGAGGAATTGTATCCAGAAGACGAAGATGAACGAACCTCCATGAACGCGCCGCTGTACAAACCCTAGACTGAAGACAAAAAACCTCAAACCCTAAAACACTTGTTTCAACTCTGGGCCTAACCTTTTTTCCCCAACGCCTGAAGCCCAATGAATTCCCATTCAAAATCCTTAATCTCTTTTATTATAAAACAAATTTTTAACTTACCTTTTTATATATAAACAAATTTATTTTTATTAATAAATTAAATACTAACTTTTCTTTTTATATATAACATCTTAAAACAATATATTCTTTTTCTAACTTAATATATTTTTTAATAAAAATACACTCTTGTTAATATACATAATTAATTGAAAATATATCTTTTCTTTACACATATAATTAAAACACTTTTCTATATACCTAATTTAGTTAATTTTAAAACACTTTTGAATATATATATTAAACACATATATATAAAAAATACATTTTTATTGCACCATATAATAAATATTGAAAATACTTTTCATTTGTACATAACGAATGAAAATACCTTTTTTCTAATTTAAATTCTTAAACACTTAATAAAAATACTTTTTTGTATACATAATTAAAACTTAGAAATATTTTCTTTTCTTAAAACATCATTTTTGTACATAATTTAATCCTTGATTTTTTATTTAAAAATACTTTTTGTATATAATAAACAAATACATTTTGATACATAATATAATTGAAAACATTTTCTTTTCATTAAAACTTTCTTTTCATACATATCAAAATACAAGATTACAAGACTAATTAATTAAATGAACATTTAATTTTTCTTTAGGTTAAAACAATACCTTAATACACATTAATTTCACATTGTCGCACCTGTAAATAATCACGTACGCATATACTTGTACACTTACACAATACATTCACATTGCCCCTATATACATTTGCTTATATTTGTATATTCGTCATTTACATTTGATCACAAATTCGATTTGGTTGTAACTTATTGGATACTATAAGTCTCATCCCCATTTGTGAATATTGTACCCCCACTCCCGGATACTTACTTTGTAATAGCGTAGATTTTACATTTTCGCAATTTACCGCTTTCAATTATACCATGGTTAGACCTAGGGTTTGCATGTATATAAAATCAAACGCTAGATAACCTAATACAAGACAAATACATGAAATCAATACACAATCACACTTGCACCCTCTAGGGTAATCCCACATGTTGCCTTCCAAAATGGGTCATGCTTGCACGTCGAGTATCTTTGGCAAAACGAATTCAAATGATCATAAGTCCCTCAAAGTGTTGCCTAAACGGAATGATCAAGTCCCTTCAAAGCAAATTGCCAAAGACACTTGGCATCATTGCATTCATGGTCCATACGATGACCCGCGCCCGTCCCGAATAAACTTCCTAAACGCAAGATTGTCCACCAATTTCAATGGTGGAACAAAATTGTTAAAAAGGGTTGAAAACATAGAGAAAACCTTTGAGTACAATAGGGTAGACAAAACTCTTAGTTACTTGAGATCAACTTGCAAAAACACTTGCTTTCTTTTCAAAAACCACAATCCACAACACTTTCAAACAAACTCTCAAAACATTTTGAAACATCTTTTCGAAAAGATACACGCCTTTGTAAAATATTCGAGTAAAGAATTGTTACAAGGTTAGCCTAAGACAAGGCATCTTCTTCCAAAACATTTTCAAAAACGCACACACACACTACCATTTTTCAAGCAATCGAAAATCAAGGCAAGTGATCTAAAAAACCAAGTAACTAAGAGCCCATGGATAACCATAGATAAAAAGGGTGCTAATACCTTCCCTTTTCATAATCTACCCCCCGGACCCACGAAATATCTCAAAAGGTTTTTGCTGTGCTTTTTTAACCTTTCCTTTAGGATAAAATAAAAAGTCGGTGGCGACTCTTGCTCAACCGCACAAGTGCGAATACGAACCCAAAACCACAGTCAGTTCTCCCACCGTATCACAGAACTGGCGACTCTGCTGGGGACTTACTTGAAAGTGGGGTTACCTTAGGGTTTAGATCACTTTTACTTTCTTGCTTTGATTGACTTGATTGCTTTATCTTTTGGGTTCTTTGTTTGGGTTTGTTGTAAATCCTCCACCCGGATTTGGGGCACCTTTTTAGGTAAATAGCAAAAAAACTGCGAAGGAACTGTGCGGGGTATACCGACACGGTTGAAACAGTAAGCTATGTTAGTGTGACATATTTGTGAGTACCGGTAACCCTTGAGTAGTCAAGGAGAGTACGGGGCCGCTGTGTGATCTCATGAAGCACTAACGAACTCTTAGAACCTTATTTGACCATCTTAGCCTTTTTAGGGGTAGTGAGATGACCGACTTTGGTGCAGTCCGAAGTTGGTAGATCCTCGATACTACACTCTTTTGAGGATTGTTTTCTTGGAATATTTTGGTCGCCAGTAAGTGGCTAAACCGAAACAATAAACACAGAAAACAATCCAATGATATTGAGCTCCTTAGAACCCGGTTACTTTTGATAGGACAGGTTTTAACCAATAAACTGAAAGAGGGTAGTACCAGAACCTCATGCAAGCCTAAACCTAAGGACTTGTTTGGATATGTTTGTATGTATATACACTTACTTACTTGTGCATACATGTACATAACATCATGACATCATACCATAGCATTTTCAATAACCATTTCAAGGATCTCGAGGGTTCTTTGGATGCAGGGTTACGTTGAACCAGACGTCTACCAAAGGGGCAAGGGGTTTCTCCTCTAACCAATGCAATCAAAGATCAAGTGCGACAACTCGAATTAGTGGCTATAACCCACTCGACATGGTGAGCTTGATTCTCGCGGAAAGACATCCACCGATACAAAGTTCTCCAGTCAGAGATCAAGTGCAACAACTTGAATCAGTGGCTATGACCCACTGGACATGGTGAGCTTGATTCTCGTGGAAGGACGTCCGCCTGTGCAGATATCTCCAATCCAAGAGCAGAGTTCAACCTCTAACATTTTCTTGTGTTTACCCCAAGAGATCCTTGAAAACATGCATCCACATGTCATGCATTGCATTTTGACAATCTTTCCTTTTCAGGTTTCCTTACTCTCCTGCTGTTTATTTCAGCAAGAGATGGCTCTAGAAAGGTCTGTCAAAGACATCCAAGACCAGACTGCTCAGCTGCAGGAGATGTTCCTGAACTTGTCTCTGGGGCAAGAAGAGATGAAAGCTCTCCTCACAAAAGGCTTGGAGAATTCCAACAATGCCAGGAGTGACCAGCTTGCGGAGCTGCAGTTTGATCTGACAACCTTGAGGACCCAAGTGATGGGACAGTTGGTGGGCCAGATGGCTCTTATCCAAGACCTATCTCAAAGACAAGAGGAACTCAGAGTTCTTGTCCGCCAACTGCTTCCAAACAACCAACTGGGGCAAACATCTGAGGTTGAAGAGAAAGTCACCGCCCAGCCTCCAGCCACTCAAGAAGACAAGGGGAAAGCTCCTTTGCTTGCTTCAGGGTCACAAGCCCTTCAACAACCTCGCCAGCGTCAGCGGGGTAATCGGCGTAAGCAAGAAACGTCGGGAAGACAGTTCACGAAGACTGAAATACCATCATTCTTCATACTGAAGCGCCTGATGGAGGTCAACTTGCTTACCTTAAAGGACCCTCCTCAGAAGCCCAATATCTCCTCTCCTCACTATCATCCCGATGCATTTTGTGTTTACCACTCCTACAGCCCGGGACACGACACCAACGACTGTTGGGCCTTGAAGAACAAGATTCAAGATCTGATTGACATTGGGGTGCTGGAATTCATGCCAGACGGTGAGATGAAAATCTTCCGTTAAAGGGTTCTCCACTTGAAGTGACGAAGCTCAAGCTGAAAGACTTTTGCTTCTTTTTGAATTTTCAAAGTTGTAATTTCTTTGGATGTCAAACAATTATCTGTTGATGTTAAACTCTGTTTTCATTAATGCATTGCATATGTTTGTCTTGAATTCATCCATTCGTTTCACTACTCTTATGCTTTTCTTTATGATATTTGACTCTTGATAAAAAGCTGTAAGCCTTTAGAGGGAGGATGACGAAACAATACCACGATCTTATACAGTATGCTTTTGAACAGACCTTGTTGATGATGTACAGGCATTTCTTTCAAATCCCAAACACTGGAGTTATAAGGAAGTTAATCCCTAGTCAACCCCTTCGAGCCAAAGAAGTAGGAGTTTTCTGTTCTGAACAATCAAAACCTTTGATATAAACCTGGGGGCAGGGTAGTATCTCAGTTAGTTCAAAAGAAAATGCGCATTGAAGTCGCAAACTCTCAATTCGTAAGACAACGAACGATGTCAAAAAAAAAAGGAGAAAGCATTCCTTTGGAATTAAAAGACAAGGGTGGTTCCCTATCACATAGACAGTCAATCTCTCAAAAAGAGAAAAAAGCCCACTAAGCCAAAACCTATAAAGGAGGCTTAAGAAAGCTGGGGGCATCCCGCTGACAGTAATCCCGGAAAACGGTAATAGTCAGGCAAAAGTTAGGGATAACAAATCAAAATCAAAATAGTGAGGTCGTTACAAAATCCTCAACAACATGAAAAATGTTGAAAAAGAAAAAAGGAGATGATGACTGTCTCCCCAAATTCAACTGGTGAACCATCGCCCAAAATTCGTCCGAAACTCAAAACAGAGTATGACGCAATTAACTGAGCTTAGGATGAAGGACATCACGAAGAGCGGGTGGGTACAAATATACTTTGAGCCTTTATCCTTTGTTTCTTAAACCGTGAACCAGGCCACGTTACAACCCTTCAAAAGTCCTAATTGAAGCATGGGTTAGTTCGAAAGCATACTGTTACAAAAGGTATCCTGACTCCTGTAAGGCTTTACTCTAAATCTGGTGTTGATTTGTCTTATAAAAAGTTTTCTGCTAAAAAACGCATTTTTCAAAAACTTCGAGACAAACATAAACTTTGCATTATTTGAATATCACTGTCTGCATTTGGCTTTTTGTTTGACAGCGAAGAAATTCATACAGCGAATGTTCGGAGGAACGAAAACTCTCTCGGTAAGTAAAAAATCACTTCAAGAAGATAACACTTCCATCAAATCTCCTATCAATAAGGGGCATGACATGTCACCATCCAATTAACCTGGGGTAGTCCAGTCAAGGTCCAACAGATCTTTCAAAATTCAATTAACCTGGGACAGTCCAGTCAAGGTCCAACAGATCTTTCAAAGTTCAGTTAACCTGGGGCAGCCCAGTCAAGATTTCAAGAAATCTCTCAATATGTAGAGTAATCTGATTCAAGATTCCTTCACCACCACTTGGGGCATTCGAATGTCAAAAGTGTTCAACAAATCAACTGTCACCTTTCCAGACTCGATTCCTGTATCCAGCCAGGGCATGTCTGAAAAATTCCAGATCAACACCTGTAATAAGCCAGGAAATTATCTACATCACCACTTGGGGCATTCGAATGTCAAAAGTGTTCAAAAAACCGATGCAGTTTTACACGAGCTCATCCTCAGGAAGCCCTACACCGGTTCCTCTTCAAGACTTCTGAAAACAGTTTATGGATTCTTCCCAACAACGGATGTTAATCTATCAGCTTGTTCAGATGCAACCTTTGAAAACAGTTTACGAACGCTTCCCAACAACGGACGCGGCTCTATTGCTGATTCAATTTCAAGATTTCTGAAAACAGTTCACGGGTTCTCCAAGTAAACGGATGTTAACCTATCACTTGTTCAGACTCTTCTCAAGACTTCTGAAAACAATTTATGGATTCTTCCCAACAACGGATGTTAATCTATCAGCTTGTTCAGATGCAACCTTTGAAAACAGTTTACGGACGCTTCCCAACAACGGACGCGACTCTATTGTTGATTCAATTTCAAGATTTCTGAAAACAGTTCACGGGTTCTCCAAGTAAACGGATGTTAACCTATCACTTGTTCAGACTCTTCTCAAGACTTCTAAAAACAGTTTATGGATTCTTCCCAACAACGGATGTTAATCTATCAGCTTGTTCAGATGCAACCTTTGAAAACAGTTTACGGACGCTTCCCAACAACGGACGCGGCTTTATTGCTGATTCAATTTCAAGATTTCTGAAAACAGTTCACGGGTTCTCCAAGTAAACGGATGTTAACCTATCACTTGTTCAGATTCTTCTTCAAGACTTCTGAAAACAGTTTATGGATTCTTCCCAACAACAGATGTTAATCTATCGGCTTGTTCAAATGCAACCTTTGAAAACAGTTTACGGACGCTTCCCAACAACGGATGCTGCTCTATTGCTTATTCAATCTCAAGATTTCTGAAGACAGTTCACGGGTTCTCCAAGTAACTGACGTTAACCTATCGCTTGTTCAGATTCTTCTCAAGCTAACTCCACTCAGAGTCAAGCTTCATGATCTCCAGCAAAGCTAAAACTTCAAATTATCAATCCCCAGCGAAGCCAGACTAACGAACCTTGTCCCCACAGAGTTTTAGGAGAGCAAATCTTGAGTTCCCCAGTGAAGTCGCCAGAGTTACTTCCCACCAAGCTGAAGATTCTCAATCTTGCCTCCCCAACATGAGTCTACTAGTTTGGAACTCCCCAGTAGAGGTCATCAGGAATTCTCTTCCCCAGCAACAGCCAAGGATTTATTTTCCTGGCAGCGGTCAAGATGCTTTTATCTTCAGCCGTCTAAGATTCATTTATCCTCAGCAAGATAGCTCATCAAGCTTACATGCGCATTCATCACATTCATGTCATAAACATTGATGTCACATACATTACATCATGCATCATGACATTGCATACCACTAACCCTTTACTTTTTCAGGTAAGATCAGTCGACAGACAAAGATCACCTCCCGAGATTCATCCAGAAATAGTTCAGATGTGACCCGGACACAACGACATTCTGATACTTATTCCAGATCCATTCAGACGCATCATTAGGAAACCCTACACCGGTTCCTCGTCAAGACTTCTGAAAACAGTTCACGGATTCTTCCCAACAATGGATGTTAATCTACCAACTTGTTCAGACTCTTCTCAACTTTTGAAAATAGTTTACGGACGCTTCCCAACAATGGATGTTGCTCTATTGCTTATTCAATCTCAGATAGTTTACAGATTCTCCAGACATGGACGTTAATCTGTTGCTTATTCGGACCCCCAATTCAGAGATGTTCCGAAACATGGGTGGCTTTCTGATACTTGCCCACTCACCATTGACATATAGTTCAACATAACCAGATGGCATCTATAAGCCCATCCTCCTACCAGCAGTCACCAAATGGCATCTTTAAGCCCATTATCATATGGCATCTCTAAGCCCATCCCCCGACAAGATTCTACCGCGTCAGATGGCATCTTTAAGCCCATCACCAAATGGCATCTTTAAGCCCATTCACCTCTACCATCACATCGCTGAGTGCAAATTTTCTGGGCACTTTAGTGTCCAATCTTCTTTTACCTTCAAGTCGCGAAAGGCAAACTTGCCAATCTAACTCTTCAGGTCCAAGAAGATTGAACAGGGGCAACTGTTGTACCCTAAAATTTGCCCTCGCATTTTTCCATAAGAAATCACAGCTTCAGGCATTTCCTGATTTTTCAGATTGGCTCAAGAATCGGTCAAACGGACTTTTCTCGTCAGTCAGACAAAATTAGGGTTTTACTGATTCTTCAGGGCTCTAGAACAGTTCACACAATCGGCTTAGGGTTTTGGTTGATTCTGGCTCAATTTTGATCAGGCGAATGTTCGTTGGCATTTAATCAGGAATTAAGGTTTTATGGGCATATTCTCAGAAAGATTAAAATTCCACAGCACTTTGCAAGTTATTCCGAGATTCGGGTTGAATTCGCATTGTTTTGATTTAATCAGTAAAAGAGGCAGTTGGTTTGAATTCAAGTTGGTTTGTTTGAGCCAGTCAAAGATATATGCAGTTTGGATTTACAGTGATTGGTAAAAATCGGTGAAAAGGGAATGCGCATGATCAGTGATTCGATTAACTATTGATTCGCTTTGGAGATACCAGGTTTAACTGATCAATGTGCTAAAGCATTGTTTATTTAAATTATTTATTATTCTAAATTAAGTGATTGAAATTTATTTTTCAATTATTTTAATTCAAAGAGTTTTAAATAATAGATAAACAATAAAGAAAGAGGAAATAGAACTGATTGGATAATAAAGACTTTTATTGATTCTTGAATTATTTGTACAATTATTGTTTATAATTTAATTACAAACAATGGCTTTATATTAATTTAAATATTAAATAAAAAGAAAAACTATCCTATTTTTCTAATTCTCCAGTCTTCATTTAGTACCCCTCCATCCATTTTTATTCATCTGCAAAAGAAAAGGAGAAAAGTCAAATAACAGTTAAATTGAAAAGACAGATAAAATTGCAGTCATCACTAAGGGCCACTGATTGGGATCAGTTAACCCTCTCTGCAAATCACGGGATTTCTCCCGGTTCACAAAGAGGGAAGAATTTTATTTAATCATGAATGCAAAGTTGAGAAAAAAATGCAAAGTGTCAAAATGCATAAATGCAAAGTGTCAAAATGCATAAGTTTAAAATCTCAAACTCCAAGTTCAAACCAAACTGAAAAATCAAAGGTACAACTTGCTGTCAAGATACCAAAGATACCCAAGATATCAAAGAAGATACAAAGCACAAAAGCTGTCAAGAAAAGATCAAATATGCAGAGGAACGCATGATATGCAAGCAACTCATTTTCATCATTTCCCAAATGAAGTGACCCTTTCAGAACAAAGGTACAACACAAACATTTTTTATATTTTTAGCTGTACTGAGAAAGAAGAGAGAGAGATAAAAGAATGCAGGTTTTTAGGCTTTAGGCAGGAGGCATAAGAAAGATATACAAAAAGAACTGAACACCAACACAAAAAAAAAAATATACAAAACCTTCCATCTGCTAAAAAAACCAGCATAACCTCCAAACACATAACCTGAAGCTCAATCCAAGTCCATAACCTCAAAAACACATAACCTGCAATGAGCCATACTGCATAAACCATAAAACAACAAAAACCATTACCTACTGTCAACTGCATAGAAAACCTGCTAGGCCTCAAGCCTAAACCAATATACAAACCTGCAAGAGAACCAATTCAAAGCCTAACCACATAACTCCTGTCAAACAATAACCTGCCTTAAACCAGCACAGTCCTTAGCCTAACATGAAGCCAAACATGAAAAACCTGCATTAGCCTTATCACCATCAAGCCTCAAGCCTCACCATACTGTCAAAACCAAACCTGCAATGGCCTAAACTCAACCTTGCCTAAACAAAAATGAACCTCAAGCAAAAGTAACCTGCCTAAGCATCCAACCTGATATCCAAAACCATACCAGCATAAGCCCCTGTAAGACCAGTTCACCCAACCAAAACCCTCGAGCCCTCAGTAAAGAAACATCATCGAGCAAAAACAAGCATTCAAAAGCATACTGATACCAAAGCATTCAAAAACATACTGATACCAAAGCATTCAAAAGCATACTGATACCAAAGCATTCAAAAACATACTGATACCAAGGCATTCAGAAGTGTACAAAAGGCCCTCAGTAAACACATCATTGGGCGTAAAACTATCAACCTCAACAGTCTCAAAGGCAACTACTAAGCAGTAAATAAGACAAGGTCAAGGCAACAGAAGAAAGCGTACAGAAGCATCAAAGACAACAAGCATACAGTGGCAAAGAAGAAGAAGAAAGAGGTGAACATCAAGAAATAAGGTTTTCAGTCAAGTCATCACCATAAAACCTAAAAAATGACAACAAGATAAAGAGTACCCGGAAGTCTACAAGTCCGTCATCATCTCACTCCGTCCGGCCGCCTGAGCGCCTCCACCTACCCTACCTCTCCTCCATCTCCAAAGAACGAAGGTAGTAAGCTTTTCTCTCTCTTTCTTCTCCACCACCTCCATAATAATACAGGTTTAAGGGTCAAGATTCAAATTGAAATAAAGCATGTAATTCGTAAAAAGAACATAAACATCGAAATCAAACCTTGTATCATAAGACCATTGGGCTCAAGCCATAGAGGGAAGAGAGATTTGGGGGGTGGCGCTGGTGGCTAGACGGAGGAATTGTATCCAGAAGACGAAGATGAACGAACCTCCATGAACGCGCCGCTGTACAAACCCTAGACTGAAGACAAAAACCTCAAACCCTAAAACACTTGTTTCAACTCTGGGCCTAACCTTTTTTCCCCAACGCCTGAAGCCCAATGAATTCCCATTCAAAAGCCTTAATCTCTTTTATTATAAAACAAATTTTTAACTTACCTTTTTATATATAAACAAATTTATTTTTATTAATAAATTAAATACTAACTTTTCTTTTTATATATAACATCTTAAAACAATATATTCTTTTTCTAACTTAATATATTTTTTAATAAAAATACACTCTTGTTAATATACATAATTAATTGAAAATATATCTTTTCTTTAAACATATAATTAAAACACTTTTCTATATACCTAATTTAGTTAATTTTAAAACACTTTTGAATATATATATTAAACACATATACATAAAAAATACATTTTTATTGCACCATATAATAAATATTGAAAATACTTTTCATTTGTACATAACGAATGAAAATACCTTTTTTCTAATTTAAATTCTTAAACACTTAATAAAAATACTTTTTTGTATACATAATTAAAACTTAGAAATATTTTCTTTTCTTAAAACATCATTTTTGTACATAATTTAATCCTTGATTTTTTATTTAAAAATACTTTTTGTATATAATAAACAAATACATTTTGATACATAATATAATTGAAAACATTTTCTTTTCATACATATCAAAATACAAGATTACAAGACTAATTAATTAAATGAACATTTAATTTTTCTTTAGGTTAAAACAATACCTTAATACACATTAATTTCACATTGTCGCACCTGTAAATAATCACGTACGCATATACTTGTACACTTACACAATACATTCACATTGTCCCTATATACATTTGCTTATATTTGTATATTCGTCATTTACATTTGATCACAAATTCGATTTGGTTGTAACTTATTGGATACTATAAGTCTCATCCCCATTTGTGAATATTGTACCCCCACTCCCGGATACTTACTTTGTAATAGCGTAGATTTTACATTTTCGCAATTTACCGCTTTCAATTATACCATGGTTAGACCTAGGGTTTGCATGTATATAAAATCAAACACTAGATAACCTAATACAAGACAAATACATGAAATCAATACACAATCACACTTGCACCCTCTAGGGTAATCCCACATGTTGCCTTCCAAAATGGGCCATGCTTGCACGTCGAGTATCTTTGGCAAAACAAATTCAAATGATCATAAGTCCCTCAAAGTGTTGCCTAAACGGAATGATCAAGTCCCTTCAAAGCAAATTGCCAAAGACACTTGGCATCATTGCATTCATGGTCCATACGATGACCCGCGCCCGTCCCGAATAAACTTCCTAAACGCAAGATTGTCCACCAATTTCAATGGTGGAACAAAATTGTTAAAAAGGGTTGAAAACATAGAGAAGACCTTTGAGTATAATAGGGTAGACAAAACTCTTAGTTACTTGAGATCAACTTGCAAAAACACTTGCTTTCTTTTCAAAAACTACAATCCACAACACTTTCAAACAAACTCTCAAAACATTTTGAAACATCTTTTCGAAAAGATACACGCCTTTGTAAAATATTCGAGTAAAGAATTGTTACAAGGTTAGCCTAAGACAAGGCATCTTCTTTCAAAACATTTTCAAAAACGCACACACACACACTACCATTTTTCAAGCAATCGAAAATCAAGGCAAGTGATCTAAAAAACCAAGTAACTAAGAGCCCATGGATAACCATGGATGAAAAAGGTGCTAATACCTTCCCTTTTCATAATCTACCCCCCGGACCCACGAAATATCTCAAAAGGTTTTTGCTGTGCTTTTTTAACCTTTCCTTTAGGATAAAATAAAAAGTCGGTGGCGACTCTTGCTCAACCGCACAAGTGCGAATACGAACGCAAAACCACAGTCAGTTCTCCCACCGTATCACAACGGGGTTAACATAATGAAGCACCAAAGAGAAACCATATATGTTACTAAAGGTAAAACGACCGCTACCTTTTATTTCATCATATTCTTTTTTATTTAATTGTTTTTTATTAACAACAAAACAAAACAAATGAATAGAACCGATGCACTCTCTCTGTTTCGACTCCATCAACAACAAAATCAAACAATCAAAATCTAATCTACCCTTATCCATGTGGAACCCTAAAACCCCTAATTAATTAAGCTTTTACATAAGATTACAACAAATCACAAATCAATTCAATATAAGGTTTAAACGAAAGAAGGAAACGAAAATCGACATGGTAATACCAATTCTGAGCACTTCAGTGACGGTCCTTCAGGTAACACTTGAACTTTGCTCTCTCCAGAAATCTTCCTCTTCGTATAAATCTTCTTTCCGCTTGTTCTTCTGGTCCTCATTTTTCACGCTTCTGTATTGTCTGTTCTTACTGCGAGTTGAGTCTGAGTTTGTGTTGAAGTTGTGATTCTGAGTGTAACGGTTGGGGGTGAATGTTGAGGTGTATGGTTTGTGTTGTTGAGGGAGTATGAGGTCTCGATTGTTTCACAATGGTTTCGATTATTGTTGGTTGCAGAGTGGTGTTAAGGTTGATGAAGGTTTGCGGATGGGTTTTGGTTTATGGTGTATGGAGTGAGTCAACTAAATAAGAGTGTATACGAGAAAGTATTGAGGCTTTTACGGGGACGAAATTGTTAAGATATTTTGTATATTATTTCCTTTGAAATGAGAGGCAAGAGTGTACGTTTTATAAGTTGAATGAAGGGTGATTTAGGGAGAGGAATTTGAGGTTTGGATAAGGATTGAAAGAATGAGATAGAACAAAAGGTTTTAGCTGTGAATTGAAGGTGGAGTAGTAGTAGAATGAGTAGTGGAAAAGTTGTAAATTATACTGATTTTCTTGTTTTTGTATTTTCTGTGATATGGTGTCGTACATGACTTGAGAAATGAAACCTTGAAGCTGGAAACGTTGGAACGAGATTCTTTTTTTTTATGCCATTATGTGTAACTTAGAAAAAAGAAAGTAATTTTATTCATTTTAAGAAATATATATAGAAAACAAATATAATGCAAAATTCAAATTTTAGAATGCAAAATTCAAATTTTAGAATGCAAAACTCAAGTGAAATGTAATTCTACAATTTAAAACCAATTCAGTGTCAAAAAGAAATATAAATTCAATTTAAATGTGAATGCAATAAAACACAAATTTAAATGAAGAACTAGTGTAAAATGTAATCAAAATATCAATATATTCTAAATATGATCGATTTGACAACTAAATACAAATGCAGTGCGAGATGTAAAATTAATTACCAATGCAAGATGTGAGTTAAATTCAAAGATCGATTCGAACGTGAAACAAAATACGATGTGAATGCCATCAACATGCAAAGTGATCACACATGAATCAACTTTTGATTTTTGGATTAAAAATAGTGCAGATGAAATGATGCAGAACGTAAATTAATCAAAAAAAAATTTGGGGCAAAATTTAGGACGCGACACTAGACACAAAGCTCAATACATCTCAAGTCGGGTTAAAGAGTATGCTGAAGTAAGAAGTCAATAAGCGGTTACCACCAAGGTGATTAGGAGGGTGGCTATGATAAACTGAAAACCTTTTTAAAGAAATCATGTAAAACTCAATAAAGATGGCGTGTGTAAGGATGTATCAATTTCAGGTTATGGAGGTATTATTCAGGACATGGGTAGGTTGATTTGCCAAAAACACGGGCTTTAGTTCTACCTTTATTGTGGAGTTGTGGAGAGTTTTCGAATATCTAAAGTATATGCTCCAGCCAGGAAGAAGGAAAGTGGAGTTAAATATTGACTATGTAGCGGTAGTTGAGGTTATTCTCAATGGTGCGTCAAAAAGTTATGAAGACCATACTTTATTACAGCAAATTACTAGATTAATTGTGATGCATGATGACGTGATAGTTCGCCACACCTTTCGAGAAATAAATAAGTGTGCAAATGCATTGGCTAACGAAGACTACAAGTTGTAAGATAATTATATTAATTTTTTCGTTGCTCCTGAATTTCTTAATATTTTTTTAAAGGATAATTATTTAGGTGTTTCTGTCTCTAGGTTGATCCCGATGTAGTTTACCTCTTAGACTTCGGCCTTCTTTATTAAATATTTTTTATATACTAGTATTTCTTAAAATTGTCTTTACATTGAATTTAAACACAATTTCTTTATTCTAAATATATTTAATCATCTTTTAATATTATTATTATTTTATAAAAAATAATAAATAGATAATTTATTTCTGTTCGCATTATCCGTAATCTGAATCTGATTATTAAAAAAATAATTTTTTTTTTAATTTTTGTTTTCCGAAAAATATTTAAATATATTTATATATTTTTATCGAAAAAAAATATAAATCACACTTATAAAATTGTATATAAGAATTTTCATTATCAAAAAGATTTTTCTTGGTTTGTTCTAACTTTTTATGTGTCGGTAATGAATAAAAAAACAAACAAAAATTAATTTAAAATGTATATAAAAATCCATAATCCCTTTTCAATTTTGAGGGATAAATAATTTTATATTCATTAATTACATTATTATCATCGATTTTCCATTTCAAAAAAACTCGAGAGAATCTCTCACGCCATTCCTCCCTCAACGATTCCTTCTCCAAAATCCCACCTTTCAAACTCCCAATCAATCTTGAACCTTTTTTGTTTTCTCTGAAAAGATGAAAAACTCCAGAAAAAAGAAGAAGCAAAAACAACCCAAGAACGTGGAATCGAACAAAGAATCCAAAGGGGTAGTTGAAAAAGAAGAGAAAAAAAATCTAGTTTTACAATCGTTGGTTGAAGCTTTCTCTTTATCTTCAATCGAAGAAGCGGTTGTTGCATACGACGTTGCAAACGGTGATCCAACCAAGGCTTCTGAGATCTTAAGGAGGGGTTTGGTCGACAGTATTGAAGACCCTTTTTATTGTTCCTCTTCTTCTTCGTGGAGTGGTGGTAGCAATAGCAATAGCAATGGGGTTTTTTCTGGGTTTGATTTCGGTTCCACTTCGGGTTCTTCGGATGGGTTTTTGGACCTGATTTGTAGGGAGGATGTGGTGGGTTTTGAAGGGGTTATGCATCAGCAGAAACAGAAACAGAAGCAGAAGAAGATTGTTGCTGCTACAGGAACTGTTTCGACGATTTTGGGAAATGAGTATGTGAGGAGGGGTAGTGGGAGGAAGAAGAGGTTTGGGAATGAGGTCGTTGATAAGGATGAGGCGGAGCAGTTCCTTTATTCCATGCTTGGGAATGATTGTGATCTTAATTTGGCTGTTGTTAGGGATGTTCTTTGTGAGTATTTCACTTTTTTTGTTGTGTGTTTGTGCTTTTTCAGGGTTTAGTTTTGTTTGCTATAGAAAAGTAGATAATGAATTACTAGAGGTCTTGCAAAATTTATAGTTTGTTTATTATGTTTTCAGTTATGTTTATGTTTCAAGTTTCAAAACCGTTATTACATTTGTAGATCAACTGTTTGATGTATTGTCTTTTGCTCTGTAGCACCCGACACTTCTGAAAAAAAGCGTGTCCGTTTCCCTGTCAGTGCTGGACACTCATTTTTTAAAACTATTATTGGTGTCAACATGTCACAGTCGGTATTGTGTCACTGTCCGTGTCTGTGCTTCATATGTCTTTTGAGTTTAAAGTTTCAAATCCAGGAGATTTGATATTGATAGAGATAGAGGGAGATCAAAGAAAACCATGCTTCAAACTGTTAAGATTTGGATTTAAATGGTCTGTTATTAGATCTGATTCATGATGGGGGCCTGTATTTGATTTATGTAGTTCTTTCCATCTAATTGGAAAAAAAACTTGTATTGTCGTTGTTTTGATTTTATATGGAACCAGATACTTATTCTTTTCCTTAATTTGCTATCGTATTTTTTTTTACTCATTGCGTATTTATACTAGTTCATGGGGTTTTGGTTATAATATTTGTTTTGTGAATGCGTTTTTCTGGTTTCTTGCCTGACCTTGGAATTATATATTTATCTTTGTATGCAGGTCAATGTGGATATGATGTTGAAAAGGTATATTGCAGTCTGAAATTGTGCTTCCCATGAATCCTTACTTGAGGTTCTTAATTGTTCTGGTTCACACATTTTCTGCGTTACCGTGTTCTTCTTTTATTGCTTACGCTCCCTTTTAGCTCTCACTCTCCCATCTGTGGAGTTACTATGGTTGTAGAGCTGCAGAGTTTGGTAACTGTTGCTCATTATTTGCCGTTATGTTGCCAATAACACCGCCGAAGTGTAGTGGTGGTAGGGTTCAGTGCAACACTTTTGGCCTGCAAGTTGCCGTCAGCAATAGTGGTTGTTGTGGCCCCAAACCGCCATCGCGTCTGGCATTAGGGTTGAGGCGAAATTCCTCAAATCTGTTTTTTAGAGCGGTCTTTTTTAAGGGTATAAATGTCAATTCAAAGCTTTTTAAGCGTATTGTTCATTCTGTTAGGTTCTTGCTTACAAATAATAATTTAGTTCTTTTTGCGCTGTTTATGTTTTATTCCTCAGTACTTTAGGTTCTTTAATTATTAAGTATGGCAGTCTCTTTAATTTTGTGTATTTTTTGAGTATTTATGTTTATTTTGTACACTATTTTTAGTCTGCAAGAGTAGCTATCCCGCTATGGGCTATATCATTTTAGGGGGTCGGTGCTACTCAACACTATCTGGGATTAACAACATAGTTTTTCCGTGTTTTCACTGCTCTTTTCGCTTCATTCTTTGGTTGTTATGTTCACAAGTGACTTTCATGATGAACACATTTTGCTTGTGACATTTGATTTATAAAAGTTTCTGTATCCTTGTATCTCTGTCGTATCGCAACATGTATTGGGGCTTTTTAGTTTATTTTGCATCTCTACAGGTGTTTTAGAATGCTACACCGATCAACTCAAGTTGTTCTACTTTTGTAATACGAATAGTCGTGATTATGATTTTCCAGGCCTCGGATGTATTGCTTGACCTAGCTGCCAATGAGAGATCCAGTAATGATAGAAATTCTAATTTCAAAGTAGGCAACAAGGATGATACAAGATTCCTTGTTGATTATGATCATAATGGCAGTGTAAGTGGTCGTATAGGCTTTGCTTTTCACTACAACTTTTAAATTTACTCCGGTTGTAACATTTAATGGGTCACTTGTTATCTTCTGAAATAGTCGGTCAGGTACTCAAATTAACTGCGGTTGTACGACTGTTAATTTTGGATTTTCATCATTGGATGTAGTTTTAACATCTTCGTTATCTGCATCCTTATATCCTTATAGTATAATATTAATCGTCAAATTTTGGCGCAGTTGATAGATAGAAGATCAGAGTGCACGTCTCTTTCATCTGAAGGTGACTTTTCTGATAATATATGGGGTCCGACATCTTATGGCAGGTCAATTATGTCAATATATTTATATATTTATTATTTTGCCATAGCAGTGCGGTTGATACGTTATGGCTTTGTCTTCACACTTTTCATTCCTTCTCGCCACTTCCTACAAACAAACACAATTTTGATAAATGATTTAATAGAGATCTTGTCGCCCTCATTTATACCATCTTGCATGTGAATCTCAAGTTCCTCCTAATCAAGGATCTTGTAGTATATGGAACTTAACTCCACTAGCTTAGTTGTTTATTGGTTTTAGGAATTATGCGGAGGTCCTCACTAGTTCTAAAGCTAATTCTCATATTAGCCCAGGATGTACAAAGTTTGAACTTCCTCAAAAGGTGTTAGAGTCCTTGTTTAACATTCCCAAAAGCTCTGAACACGACAAAGGTACCATGAATTGGAGAAACATAGCAAAGAAAATGCAGTCTTTGGGACCTGGTTTTGGTACTTGTACAAATGTTGCAGAACCGCAGCAGCGCGCTCACAGTATGGCTATTTCGATATACTCTTGCTTGCATCACTCACTCTTAAATAGTATTCAGTTGTTTGTATTTATTTATTAGTTTTTTCTTCGTCAAAAATCATAACAGTGCATTTGCTTCAGTTTTCACCTATGAAGCATGGACTTCGAGACAGTCACTGGGAAATGACACGGCACAGACACTCCGACACCGATAATGTCAAAAACACAGGACACCGACATCGCTCAGATAGTATTTTGCTTTCATTTATCCATCTATTATTTAAAGAGTTAGAAATATTCTAATTAAATTAATTATAATTTTTCATTGATAATGTTAACCCTTTCAGATGTGATTTGTCCAAAAATGTATAAGGTGTGTTGTGAAGTAAAGAAAAAAACAAAGTCTTTTAAAACACTTATTTGAATTGTCTGACACGTGTTGTATAAGTGTCATATGAGTATCGGACACCGATTTAAAGAGTGTCAAAGCAAGGAAAAAAACTATTTTTTGGGACACTTGTCTGACTTTTCCAACACGCGCACGGGTGTCATACAAGTGTCAGCCACTGACGCATGTTAGACACGGCGATACACCTACTCCTAGAGTTGTCTATGTTTCATACATTTATTGAGTATTTTTCGATTAGCTTTCTTTTTGTATGCTTAAATTTGATGATTTCATTGATGTTATCAAATTGAAAATGAAATATCCATTCAGTTATTTGATTTTTCTGGTTCATAGGTAAAGGAGAGGAATATCATGCATTTAGGGAAGGTGCAAGACAGCAGTGGGATTCTGTGAAATGTTACTTTCAGAAAGTAAGTGCGTATCTTGTCTTTTCCTTTGATTTTAACTATCTATTCTCTAAGCCAGGTTGATTTGGAGTGCATATGTCAGTTGAGTATATGATAGAGTTGACATAATTTTGCAGGCGGCAACAGCTTATACTAATGGTGATCGAGGATATGCCGCATATCTTTCTGATCAGGTTCATTATTTTGTCTGTCAAAAACGTGATAATAATCGTTGGGATGTCTGTTTATAATAATTATCTTTTAAAACCAATGCTTTCTCAATTCCTCTATGGATTGCATTTTTTTGCATCCTTTCTATGCCCCTGTTATACCAACTATTTCTATGTGTGGTTAGGGTAAAGAACAAACTAAAGTAGCTCAGAAAGCAGACACTAAGGCAAGCCATGACATATTTGTTGCTAGGTCGGTCGTTTTCTTTAGCTCGGCGAAAATTTTATTCTTTTCGTAAAGATTCTCTAAAATAGGAATCAAGAATAAAAATCGTAGAACTCCCCTTTTCATGTTTTCCTTATCCATTCTGTATTATTGCTTGTTTTAACCTATTGCAGTGTTATGCAGAAACAAGGGTATAGAAAATGTAATAACTATTGATTTGCATGGGCAGCACGTGAAACCATCAATGAGAATGCTGAAACTCCACCTTCTGTTTGGATCATATGTTCCTTGTAAGCATTTTCCTTAGGATCTAGCTTCTCACATTTTCTCAGGACTTAAAAAGACATTGCTTTGCTTATTGAACTGTGTTTTCATTTTCTTACTTTACCCGACTGTCTTTTTATTTCTGCTTTAGCTGTTCAGATGATACGGGTCATCACAGGATGTGGATCACACGGTTTTGGAAAGTCCAAGCTGAAACAATCGGTACGGTTTAATCCACCCCCTTCTATACAAACTTCGATCACTATGTCTTTTTGAAGGGAACAAAAATGTTTCTAAATGGTATTCTTTTGATTTGCTTGATACAGGTTACTAAACTTTTAGATAAAGAGTCAATTGAATGGAGTGAAGAGAACCAAGGAACTGTGTTGATTAAACTCAACGGATGGAGAGAGTTCAGCTTTCTGGACACGAACAGTGATAGTGATAGTGACTGATTAAGCTTATTGCATATAAGCTAATTGCAGGTTTATTATCTGTTTGTACCAGTTTTAGACTAGTAACTTGGAATTAAGAACTAAATTAGAGCCGTGACATTGACATGTACATTAGGTGCCTATTTAGGCCAAGCTCTTTGTTGGTTGTAACTTGAAGCAACATAGATCTTGGCACATTTAGGGTGTATCATATCATATATCATTTAACTCTATTGTTTTATTTCAGTTGTTTGGCCAAAACTGCATCCTAGAGTAGGCTAATGACCTCAGATACTATAAGTGATGTACAGGGATGAATATGTATTTTTTAATTTTAATTATCAGATTATTTTCTATCTAATTTCTCCATGTAACGCGTTGCATTTACTTACGCATTCTGATTTGCTTGCTGCACTGGATATTGGCTGACTGATCCACACGATCCTTTGATTCACTTTAAGTCTGACTCGAAGGATCGACAAATTCACTGTTATTCAACCCACTAAATCTATTATAAAAACTTTGCATAGTTTGTTTTACACACGATGAAACTTGGAAAATGATACCTGCTCTAGACTGGGCCTTAGATCATGCTGAGCATTAGATCCTCCAAGCACATCCCGATCATGGGTAACTGGTCGAATGCGACTATGGCCCGTCGGTGCCCGCGAGGAACGTTCCCGTTGGTGTCTGCAAGGAACGTCCCCGACGAGGGACGTCTCAGATGAGGAACATCCCAATCCAAGCCCTGCTCGAGTACCTTCCTCGTAGGGCAGACTTTCAACCTCTCCGGATTTCGCGGAGTCTTCAGGGTTTAGGGAAGATTGCGTCTTTACCCTCCCTATTCTGCGGAGAGCATCATCCATGTAGGGGATCACATGCAGGTCCCCACTACTCACATAGAACCTGGCAGTCCCTTTGTTGAGTCTGTTTGATCAGTCCAATAAAGGGACCCTGGCCCAATGCTGGAGGCTATAAATACCTTTTATTTCGAGAGGGTCGGGTATTCATTCATTTACACCTGTATACTCACTTGGTTGCTCATTCCGTCTCTCACTTTGCCGTCAGAGTGTCTTGCAGGTACCCCCATCTTCTTCAAATCCAACTCAAAGCCAGCTGTGACGGTCCAACTCTGATCAGCTATGATCAGTGGTTCTGTTTGTGGGAATCTAAGCTTCCTCGTCTTATTCACTTAAAAAGACCAAAGCTAAAACCATCTTTGACTGTCATGACTGATCAGACTCAGGACAATCAGAACGTCCGCGTCATCGAAGTTAACAACAACATCGCCGACAATAATGTCGGCCCCGACAACGTCGGCATCACCGACCATAACACGGTCCCCGACGGCAACATCCCCGGGCCTTTTAACTACCGAGAGAGTCACGGCCTCGTCTTCGTCAATCCCTCCTCGACTTGAAGAAGATCACCCAGTTCCTCTGAACTATCCAACCGTCCAATTCCACGAGGTTCCTGTCCCCGTCGGGGCAGACGCCACAACCAGAGCACTGTTCGCGGCGATTAACCAGATCAACTATCTCATCTTTGTCCAGGGGGAAAGATTGAGAGCACTTGAAGACGACCGAAGGCCCTTTAGAAGACACACGAGGCCTCAATCCCCTTCTCCTCGACGAACGGAGGAACGCCCCCGATCTCCCCCGCGGAGACAGGATCGAGACATCTCTCGAAGCCCGTCGCCCGACCAGTCCGGCGGCGACCCCCCTTGGAGAGAGAACCACTCATCAAAATTAGAAGGCACAACCACGACCCTTCGCGGCAAGAACGAAGACCTCCCGGGGACAGACACGGAGGAATCTATCAACTGTCACATTGCTCGAGGAACGTCCCGCACAACCAGAGCCATCGTGACCGACAATACATCAGATCTCCGTCCCGCTCTCCAGAACTAAGTGACGAGGACGACCCCTGCGGTCCCTTGTCACAAGCTATCATGGAGGCGCCCATTCCCCCGGGCATGGAGAAGCCTCCCCACTTGAAAGAATATGACGGCGTCGCCGACCCGGTCGACCATATAGACGGGTTCGAGGCCATGCTGCACTACCACAACGTCGGGGGATAAATTAATTGCGGGTTGTTCCCCACGACCCTGAAGAAAGCAGCTATGGAATGGTACAAGGGTCTCGCCCCGGGGTCAATTACCTCGTGGCGAAACTTGAAGAACCAGTTCATCAGCTTGTTCACTGCGTCGCGACGACACCCGAATACCGAAGCAACGCTCGAGGCCATCGTCCAGAAGCACGATGATACTGTGATACGGTGGGAGAACTGACTATTTTTGGAATGCTGGTTCGTATTTTGCGTTTGTGTTCGCAAAATGTCGCGGTAAGTAAGAGTCACCACCGACTTTTATTTTATCTAACAAGGAAAAGAAAAAAGCACAGAAAAATTCATTTTTCGAGATATTTCTGAGTACGGGGGGTAGATTATAGAAATGGAAGGTATTAGCACCCTTTCTATCCGTATCTACGGGCTCTTAGGTACTTGCTCATTGTTTTCAAAATTATTTTCTTTGTGTTTGTGGATTTTGAAAAGTTTTTGTTTTAACTTCGATTTAACTCTTGCGTCTGTCTTCAAGAGTGTAATGAAGTGTTTTTGAAAACTTGTTCATAAAAGTGTGTAAGTGTGAAAATTTTTTGTTTTGGATGAGCAAGTATCTAAGAACTAATCTACCTACTCAAAAAGGAATCGTTCTATGTTAATTTCCTTTAGACAATGCTATCCCACTATTAGTGAGTAGGTAGCACCGTCGTCGGAGTTTGAGGGTCAATTCGAAAGAGGGACATACGGTCACTAAAGCAATATTAAACGTCTTAGCAGTAACTCTAATGTCTTAGATCATTTATTCGAGGCAATGATATCCGAGGCAACCATTTTGAGGCAACTATGATCTTTTAGACAAGAGGGCGACCTCTAAAACAACCTATACTCAATGACCGTTTACGAAGGCAACCAAGTGGGAGTGTACCCTAAGAGTGCGCATGTGCGAGTGTGTTGATTTCAGTTATTTTTATCTTTGCACATGTTTAGGGTGATCTAATTGATTTTAGATTAAACATTCATTCTTGTCATGCAAACTCTATTATCAAACATCTAGCAGTTGAATATTTGTCGAATTTTAAAGGTGCGGAATTTAAACTAACTATTACAAGGCGTCAGGTATTTACATCGCCAAAAACAACCCTTTAAGAGTAAAAGCGATAAAAGTAAATGTCCTAATTAAATATTACAAATCGGGAGCAGATACAATAATTGAATAAATAAAGCGCGCGATGCAAAATTAAATCGGATGCGAAATTAGGGTTTTGACCCTTTTAATTAAAAGAAAATGTTTTGTTGTTTTTATTATTTATAAAGAAAAGAAATTAAATCCTAAAATTAATGGCTAAATTAATTATTAAATAAATAAATTAATGAAAAATATTAAATGACCTATTTTTTGGAGTTTTTGTTATTTTAGGAAAGAAAATAAAATAATTAAATTAATATTAAAACCTAATTATTCTAATTGATTTTTAATTATTTGTAAAATAAATTAAAGTTACCTCATTAATCTACCTAATTAAATTAATTAATATTTATTAATGAAAAATAAAGTTCTGAAATTTAATTGGGTAAAAGTATTTGTGATTTTTGATAAAAAAGGAAAAATTAATTTTGGTTAGTAATTAAATAAGAATAATTAAATGAAAATAAATAAAATATAAAAAAAAAAGTAGAGAATGGGCTTGATTGTTGGAGGTGTAGAAAGCAATTTTTATGGGCCCAATTGTGGAGGTCCGTTTGACTTTTGTAATCCTGTGCGTTGGCGTTGACTTGGTCCTTTGGTGCACCTTCAATGATGGCCACCAGATCTGGCCATCTGGCCATCTGACACGCTGGATGGTAAGGGAATATGGTGGATATTAGGCTTGAGTGTGCATATGATTACCTGAAATAATTAAGAAAAATAACAAATGCTGGAGGAAAGGATCGAACCCCTGACCTCCAGCCTCCAATGCCTTGAAATCCTGCGTGGCAACCACTAGGCTGCGTTGTTCTATTTGTTAATAAAATACAAAATAGTAATAATATATAAAAACAAAAGTTAGTGATCAGAAATAAAAAAAAAAACGCGCGCTCGTTTGAACAGGCCTATGGGGGCGTGACAACTCATCATCCCTGTTCTTGAACCGTGGCTAAAAGTTAAGCCTTATACCTACGGACAAATGTCCGTCGCTACAAACAGAGGTTCCTCCAAAATCTTCTATAGGCCATATAAACGAATTCTAAGACCATGGTTGAGGTCGTCTCATCCTCCTGATTGCAACCATGCCCATTATGAGGGTCAATTATTCCTGAAAACAAAAACCCTAAAAAACTCCAAGAAAACATAACAATGGTGATTCACGATATAGGTCATATAAATGAAATTGGCTATTGGCAAAAGCTTGCAAATGATATGGTGATCAAGAATATGCCTTTATTTTTCACAATGGATGCAAGAATAAAGCTAATCGAATTCAAGAAAAGGGTGATACCGTGACGGTCTTACAACGTGCTAGAGGGCTTGAAAACGATTGGTCTCGATTGCTTTAGGTTATGGAGATTTCCAGGAAGCGATTGAGACAAGTAACATGCCTCGAGGATGCCTCTAACCTCTGTTTCGATCTCACACTTTTTGCTTGTTTTTGCAAATTTTGTTCTTCCTCTATGCTTGATCTCCAACCTTGATTTTTATCTGTCTCGCCTCCTTATGTATTGCACAATGTATTAGAGTTATTTTTTGTGTCCAAATCCCTCTCCATCAATGCTTTGAATATTGGTTTGATTTGCTTTGAAGATCTTTCCAAAATTGGTCTAAATCCAATCCCTTTGTACACAATTGCCTTGATACGAGTTTGATTAGTCCTAGTTGTATAATAAAACTTGTAATCATCACCAAATCCTTGGCTTCAATGTCTTTGGATTTTATTTGATTTTATTTGATTTAAATCAAATTAATTCAAATAAAAATCAAAATAATTAATAAAAATATGATATGGACACATGGCCAAGGCTAGAGCACGTGGGCTATAATGCCAACTCAAAACAAGTGAAAAAGAAGGGGCCCATTTGGCAAAATTTGAAGTTTTGGGCATAGTTGACTTTTGGTAATTTTGCAAAAAAGGTCAACTTCAACAATGCATAACTTCCTCGATTTTGAATCTTTGGAGGTGTTCTTTGACTTTTTAGAAATATTGATATGTCCTCTAAGCAACCCTTTTTGTCTCATCTCAATTTGATATTTCATGCTCATGTATGAAGTTTTGACAAAAAAGATGTTTTTGTTGACTTTTCAAAATGACCTATAATGTCCAAATTCATAACTTCTTGTGAGTGCATATTTTGAACTTGGGAGCTGAATATGGATTGTAGGGAATTGCATCCTTTTCAAAATGAGCTTTGGATGGGTCATTTCTCATAGAGTATGAGAAAGTTATGTTTGGTCAAAGTTGAGTTGACTTTTCCTACAAAACCCTAATTTAGCAACTTTTGAGTCTTGATGAATCATGACCAACCCTTGATCAAATGATTAAATATACTTCAAAATGAGAATGTTGACCAAAAATCTTGAAGTTTGACTATATGTAGGTCACAGTTGACTTTTGCCCTAGCATAGTCGATTTTTGGACCTTTGAGCAATTGACTGAGTAAACTTCTGCTGCAAGGCTTGAAATTTGACATGGATGACCTTGAGAATATATTAGGATATTGGTGATAATTTGGGACCACTTGGACTCAAGGATCTTGATGCAACACAAAACCCTAATTTGGGGTAGACTGCCTTAGGAGAGAGCTTGTCTGGCCAACCCTTGGACTACCTTGAGCAACTTGAGGATCTTTTTTGACATATTTTGAGAAATATGGGAGGGCAATTTGGGGTACAACAACTTCCCCTGTTCAATCTTCTTAAACCTGAGGATGTAGATTGGCTTTCGTGTCTTTCGTGATTCGAAGGTGGAAGAGGATTGAACACTAGAGTGCCCAGAAATTTGCACTCGCATGAAGTGGTAATTGTCTTGTGATATCGGGAATGGGTTTACAGATGCCATTTGGAAATTGCTGACGAGGGGATGGGCTTAAAGATGCCATCTGAAAGAGTGTCGATCGCATAAGAGATTCTTTAGCGAGAGCTTGTATACCTGTCGTTGAGAAAGATTCCGCTGGGGAGGGCTGATCTTTGTTGAGAGAAGTAGAATTTTAGGAGCTTCGTCATCCGTTATTCTGCTTGGGGAATCGTCTCTGTTGATATTTAGGAACTTTTGGTCGTCCGTACTCAACTGAGGAAACAACTTTGCTGAGATTTAGGAACTCATCCATAATTCAACCGAGGTGTCGAGATTTAGGAACTCATCCGTAATTTAACTGAGGTAAAAGTTCTGTCGAGATTTAGGAGCTTACCCGTAATTCGACTGCTTTGCTGAGATTTAGGAACTTGTCCGTAATTCAACTAAGGAAACAATTCTGCTGAGATTTAGGAACTCGTCCGTAATTCAACTGAGAAAATAACTTCGCTGAGATTTAGGAGCTCATTCGTAATTCAACTACTTTGTTGAGATTTAGGAACTCGTCCGTAATTCAACTGAGGTGTCGAGATTTAGGAACTTGTCCGTAATTCAACTGAAGTGTCGAGATTTAGGAACTTGTCCGTAATTCAACTGAGGTGTCGAGATTTAGGAATTCATCCGTAATTAAACTGAGGTATCGAGATTTAGGAACTCATACGTAATTCAACTGAGGTGTCGAGATTTAGGAACTCGTTCGTAATTCAACCGAGGTGTCGAGATTTAGGAACTCGTCCGTAATTCAACTGAGGTGTCGAGATTTAGGAACTCGTTCGTAATTCAACTGAGAAAATATCTTCGTCGAGATTTAGGAGCTTGCCCGTAATTCAACTGAGGAAGCAGGAATTCGTCCGTAATTCGACTGCTTTGCTGAGATTTAGGAACTTGTCCGTAATTCAACTGAGGAAGCATCTGTCGAGATTTAGGAATTCGTCCGTAATTCGACTGCTTTGCTGAGATTTAGGAACATCGTCCGTACTTTAACAACTTTGTTGAGATTTAGGAACTTGTCCGTAATTCAACTTGAGAAAATATCTGTCGAGATTTAGGAACTTGTCTGTAATTCAACAACTTTGCTGAGATTTAGGAACTTGTCCGTAATTCAACTAAGAAAACGTCTCTGCTGAGATTTAGGAACTCGTCCGTAATTCAACTGAGGTAGAAGCTTCATAGTTTGAACTTTGTGAGAATTTAACCGTATCCTTCCTGAAAGGTAAAGGTTAGTTGTATGTAATGCATGATATGTATCAAGCAATGGTGTTCTAAAAATAAATGATACTGTGTTGTATGATGCGTATGCATGTCATGATGTATGAAAATGTGATGTTTTTATCTGGGGAAAATAAATCCCGGATTGCTGCTGGAGAAAAGAGTTAAATTCTTCGTTCTCGCTAGAGATAATGGACGAAGATGATTGTGAGAATAAACCTGCAGGAGAGGATAACTTTGCTGGGGAATAAACTGATGAGGAGATTACTCTGTGGGGAAGAGACGGTCTGCTGAGGATTCTGCCGATAAATTCAGCTGGGGATGAGTTACCGTTGCTGGCGATAATGAATCCTGTTAGGGATGAGTTACCGTTGCTGACGATAATGAATCCTGTTGGGGATTGCGTTTCTATTTGTGGAAGGAATGAACTTCGCTGGGGATGATTTTCCAGTTGCGACTTTACTAGGGATAGCCCTTTTAGACTCTACTGGGGAAAATCTTCCAGAGTCTACTGGGGACAATTCTTCAAACTCCACTGGGGATATTTTTTACTCTGTCGGGGATGATAAGACTTTTCAGTGCTAATGCTGGATAAACTCTGCTTGGGGAGAATATTATCGATTCATTCACAGGTGCGGGTCTCAGCTGGGGAGAGCTAACACCACCATCTTTCTCTTACTCTGCAGGGAATGAATGTACTTTCAATCGTTTCCTCCAGCTAGGTCTATCCCTATACCTAGTAGACAGAGCAACTGTACGGTTTGGACATTTCTCGTTTTCCCCTGTTTTTGATATTACAAGTAATCGTCTTTTGTTTCACATGTAGATATTTATGAGCAACAATCAATGTCAAATGCATATATCAAAAACTGAACATTGGACGTTATTGCAAAACAAAACAGAAAAAGAAAAATAGTTTGAAATTTCTTTGTGAAAATGACTTGTATTGATTTTTGAAGTTAGCCTGTAAATAGGCATTTTTGTACAAGAGGCTGACGTCCTAGTAAGAGAACGCCTCCGAACAAATAGAATTTATATAATTTGTGAAAACAAAGAAAAAACAACCATGTGAATAATCCCACTGGGTTCCAACTCTGCTATTGTCGTTATGTCCTCGAGCATCTCATCACTTTTCTACTTGGTTGAAGGTAGATCAAATTGATTAGTGCCGTCCGAGCTTGATAGTTGATACCGATGTCTGGTTGCAAGGTGATCCAATGAGACATAGTGTTACGCTTTGATCCCTAATTTTTGCCTGGACCGCCCTTTCGGGTTTTCAGTCCACCGGGATACCCTTTTTTGCCCAAGCTGCCTTTTCAGGTTTTCGACTTGCCAGTTGTACATATTTTTTCATTTTCATGCCTTATTTTTTCCCAAACTCTTTTGGTTCGCCGGGAAGCCCTTATTTTTGCCTAGGCCAGTCAACCTAGCGGGTCTTTGATTATGCGTAGTATCTTTTCACTATGTCTGCATTGACGGGGTGAGGAAGGTCGTCACCATCCATGGTGGTTAGAATCATAGCTCCTCTTGAGAAAATGTTCTTAACCACAAACGGCCCTTCATAAGTAGGGGTCCATTTGTCCCTGGGATCACCTTGAGTTAGAATGATGCGCTTGATCACCAGATCCCCAACTTGATACTCTTGTCGTCTAACTTTTTTGTTAAATGCCTTGATCATCCGCTTTTGGTACGTTTGACCATGACAAATAGTAGTAAGTCTCTTTTCGTCGATTAAGTTTAGCTGATCAAGCTGGGTCTGAATCCAGTCGTCTTTGCTCAAACCTGCATCCTTCATAATCCGAAGAGAGGGTATCTGAATTTCGATGGGCAAGACGGGCTCCATGCCATATACCAAGGAATAGGGTGTTGCCCCTGTTGACGTCCGTGCTGAGGTACGGTACCCATGAAAAGAAAAAGGTAACATCTCGTGCCAATATTTGTATGTCACCGTCATCTTCTGCACAATCTTCTTAATATTCTTATTAGCCGCTTCAACAACCCCATTCATCTTCGGATGGTAGGGAGAAGAGTTGTGATGCTGTATCTTGAACTGCTTATAGAGCTCGGTGATCATCTTATTGTCTGTAATGATCCTCTCTGGTACACCATATCGACAGATCAGATTGTGCCAAATAAACCGTGCTACGACGTTCTTAGTTACAGTAGCAAAGGAAGCTGCTTCAACCCACTTCATAAAGTAATCAATCGCTACCAGAATGAAACGATGCCCGTTGGATGCCGTAGGTCTGATCTCACCAATCATGTTGATGCCCCACATTGCAAAAGGCCACGGAGCTGTCAAGACATTCAGAGGAACTGGAGGTATGTGCACCTTATCAGCATAAACTTGGCACTTATGACAGGTCCGAGAGTGCTGATAACAGTCGGCTTCCATAGTGGACCAATAATATCCTGCCCGAAGGATTTTCTTTGCCATGGTGTGTCCACTGGAATGAGTTCCGAAAGTACCTTCATGTAAATCTATCATAATTCTTTCTGCTTCGTTCTTATCCACACACCGCAGTAAGGTTGAATCATGGTTAGGCTTGTAAAGGATACCATTATTGATGAAGAACTTCGCCGCGAACCTCCTCAGAAACTTCTTGTCATTAACAGATGCACCCTCGGGGTATTCCTGAGCCTCAAGATACCTTTTTACCTCGTGGAACCAGGGTTTATCTGCTACCTCTTCAGTCTCAATGTCACAGTAATGTGCAGGTTCATCCAATCTTTCAATGATAATCCGGAGAGCCTCGTTGTCCCAATTGACTTTAAACATAGAAGACATCATAGCTAGCGCGTCCGCCAACTGATTCTCCTCTCTAGGGAAGTGTTCAAAGGTTATCTCCTCGAAGTGGGGAAGCAACGTCAATACATACTCCTTGTAAGGAATAAGATTTGGGTGTTTCATATCCCACTCGCCTTTGATCTGACTGATCACGAGAGCAGAATCTCCGAATACACTTAAGAACTTAATCCTTAGGTCAATCGCTGCTCGTAGACCCATGATGCATGCTTCATACTCCACCATATTGTTGGTGCAGTTGAAACATAGTCGGGCGGTAAACGGAGTATGAGAGCCTTTAGGAGATATGATCACGGTGCCAATGCCATTGCCCAAAGCGTTTGAAGCTCCATCAAAGTACATAGACCATCGGGATCCTTCCTCAGGTCCTTCATCCGGTCCAGGTGTCTCACAGTCAGTCACTATCATGATATTCTCATCCGGGAATTCAAAGTTCATAGACTGGTAATCGTCCACTGCCTGATGTGCCAAATGATCCGCCAACACACTTCCCTTGATTGCCTTTTGGGTCGTATATTGGATGTCATACTCAGTCAAGATCATCTGCCATCTTGCTATTCTTCTGGACAAGGCATGCTTTTCGAAGATATACTTGATTGGATCCATCTTTGATATCAATAGAGTAGTGTGAGTCAGCATATACTGTCTCAGCCGGCGAGCAGCCCATGCCAAAGCGCAGCAAGTTTTCTCGAGCAACGAGTATCGGGTTTCGCAGTCGGTAAACTTTTTGCTAAGGTAATAAAGGGCATGCTCTTTTCGGCCAGACTCGTCATGCTGGCCCAACACGCACCCCATTTGTTGTACCCCAAAATTTGCCCTCCCATATTTCTCAAAAAACATTTCAAGAAAAATTCACAAGTCCAACCTGGCGCGTCATATTCAGGTATTCTTTCGCCAAGATATCTCTGATAACATATTCTCAAATTCAGGTTCGGCTCAAGAGTCAATTCTTTAAAGAAGGTATCCGAATGTGTGAGTTTTCTCGAAGAAATATGGTGAAAAAAGTGTGCTGAAAGTGCAGTTTTTACGCGCTAAAAAATTCATAACTTGAAGATCGTGGCTCGTTTTGAACCCGTTCCGGTGGCCAAAATTCCGTCTTGACATTATCTACGTTTTCATCTCTCATGGCTGGAAGCCAATTTCGATCAGAAGGTCTTCAAAAATGTGGATTTCTCAAGTATTTTCGTGCAGAAAATTTGTGACAGAAGTTTATTTGCGTCATGTTCAAAAAATCATAACTTGGTCGATTTTCATCGTATCGAGCTGGTTCCGGTGCCAAAATTTCACAAATTGAGTTGGCTACATTTTCACAGAAGGTATTGAGTTCAAACGGTATTCAAAAGGCCTTCGTTTTTTGCTCAGAGTGCGTGACACGCTGAAAATCCTGAATGCTGAATATTATTTCATCTGGGCCGAAACTTCGAAAATTCATAACTCGGTCAATTTTTATTGGATTGGGCTCATGTTTTTACACAAGGTCACTGACTCATAGATCTACAACTTTGCTTCAAAAGTCGAGACCAAATTATGCACCGATCAATACCAGTTTTTTATTGAAGAACGTGTCAGAGTCGACACTGGAGCCCAAAATAAGATTGTCTGAGCTGAAACTTCAAAAATTCATAACTAATTCACCGTTTATCCGATTGAGTCGATTTTCGGACAGGAGTTAGTTCTCGATGTCAGCTACATTTTGTTTTCACATTTCAACTTCAAAAAATGCACTTAAGTCCCTGCGATTTATCCTGGAAAGTGACGAATTCAAGTGAATATTGGAGGCCCAATTGCACATTCAAAGCCCATTTTCTTTACCCTAATTTCTATTATATAATCACCTTCTTTTCACACAAACCGGGCAGGAGAAAAAAAAGGGAGGAGAAAAAAAGAGAGGAGAAAAGAAGAGGAAAAGAGAGAAAAAACCTTGCCACAACACTGGCAGAATATCAAACTCTTTCAAGAACCCTAAAACCTTGAAATCCTTATTACAAATCCCTCTCTCACTACAAACAAGCCATCACAGTTACAAACCAACATCTTATTACTTCTTCAGTAAGGGTAAGACTGACTTGATCTCCATGATCCAAAGGGCGTAAAAGCATTCATGTCACTACTTTTCCAGTAAGGGTAAGGTTGATTTGATCTCCATGATCAAAAGGGTATAATCATACATACATGCCATATTGTGCCTAAACATTAAATTTCTTCATATATTGACTTTATTTGCATTTTATGATTTTATTTAATGTGTTCGTGAGATTCAACTGCAGATTTAGACAGGATCCCAGGTTCATTAAGGAACGTTGAGGCCAAAAGCCAAATGGCCAAAAGCCAAAAGCCAAAAGCCAAATGGCCAGACTAGAAAAACTTATGCATGACACCAATACATGACGAGACAGATATCCTGAGAAGATTAAGGAACGTTGAGGCCAAAACGCAAATGACCAAAAGCCAAAAGCCAAATGGCCAAAGTAGAACAACTTATGCATGATGAGGCCAAAAGCCAAATGGCCAAACCACTCCAATTCACCTCCAAAAAGGGGACAGAACCCCCCAAGGTATTGTATTTCTTTTCTTTTCTTTATTTTATTTGTTTCAATTATTTCTTTTTTAATTAGTTCATTTAATTTAATTTATTTTCATAAAAAAATAAAACAATATAAAAATCAGAAAAAAGACAAAAAATAAGTATTTTTATTTAATGTTTTTTTTTGTAAGTAAATATCACTAATTAATTTTAGCTTTGTAAAATTAGGTTTAATTCAAACATTTTTCTTAATAAGCTTAAAATTGGTAGAATTAGGTTTTAATCAATTTTTATCCTTTTTTTCTTTTCTTTCACAATAATTAATTATTAAATATTATTTTTGTAATTAAATTACCATGTAAATAATTAGATTAATCTTAGGTTTAATTTTAATATGTTTTCTTAATAAATTAAAAAACAACTAGAAATAGGGTTAGATTTCATTTAATTCTCTCATAAAAAACCATAAATACAAAAATCTCAAAATAATTTCTTTTTTCATTCTTATTTCATTAATTTAATTATCATAATTTAATTTCCTTAAAAAGGGTCCAACGCCCTCGCTTACGATTTTTTATTCAATTCGCGCATCTTATTTTATTTCTTGTAAATATTAATGTAATTCTCCCAAAGCCTTGTAAACTCGGACATTTTATTTCTCGCACTTTACTTCTTTATTTTCTGTCAAATCGGGTCCTGGTTTAATTTTGGCGATGTGGACCCGCGCCTTTTGTAATAGCTTAGAATCTTTTACTTTCTCGCAATATTTTAACTGTTAATAAATGCATGCAAGAATGAATGATAAAATAAAAACAAACGCATAGATCACCTTGACATGAATAAGACAAAATAACTGAACATGACACACAAATCACACACCACCCTTAGGGTACGCCTCACTGTTGCCTTGCCTCGAAAGGTGATCGTCGAGTAGAGGATGTCTTAGTAAGTCCTCATGATCCGGGAACCTGGCATGAGGGTAGCTTCTAAGGTGTCTTCCCATTGCTCTGGTGATCACCATGTCCCGAACCTCGAATTGACCCGAACACCTCCAACGGTGGTGCTACCTACCTCTCAATGGTGGGATGGCACTACTTTAAAGGACATTTACACAGACGAATTCCTTAGGGTAGGTAGACGACTCTAGATACTTGCTCTAATTTCAAAACAAAAATTCAAACATACTTTTCACACCGACACCTTTTCAAAAAGCTTTCGAAAGCAATTTTTCAAACACTCTTGAGGACCGATACAAGAGTCGAACTGGAATTTTCAAAGAAACTTTTTTAAACCCACATTGAAAAGCAAACAAACCATTTTGAAAACATAAATGAGCAAGTATCTAAGAGCCCATGGATAACCATGGATAGAAAGGGTGCTAACACCTTCCCTTTCTATAACCTACCTCCCGAACCGAGAGCAATCTCTTTAAGGAATTTTTCTGTGCTTTTGTCCTTTCCATTTGGAGAAAATAAAAGACGGCGGCGACTCTTGCTTCCGCGACATTTCGCGAACCAGCTTTAAACAGTCAGTTCCAGATCCACCGATCACACCATTGAATTGTCGAGTACTGTCAAGTATAAGATCAAAGATCTCCCTTCAACTGGAGGCATCAGAATAGGTGGCTCTTGGAGATATTCTTTGATCCTTTCGAAAGCGGCCTGACATTCATCATTCCATCTTACCACTTGATCTTTCTTCAGCAACTTGAAGATTGGCTCACAAGTAGCAGTCAGATGTGTGATGAATCGGGAAATATAGTTCAGACGTCCCAGAAAGCCTCTGACTTCTTTTTCTGTTTGGGGAGCTGGCATTTTCTGTATAGCCTTCATCTTTGCAGGATCCACCTGAATACCTTTATCACTTACGATGAAACCCAACAGCTTACCAGACCTCACCCTGAAGGTGCACTTGTTCGGGTTTAACCTCAGCTTGTACAACTTCAACCTGTCAAATAGCTTCTGAAGATGGTTAAGGTGTTCCCCTTCAGTCTGGGATCTTGCAATCATGTCGTCAACGTATACCTCAATCTCATGATGGATCATGTCATGGAACAAAGCGACCATGGCGCGCTGATACGTTGCCCCAACATTCTTCAATCCAAACGACATGACTTTGTAGAAAAAGGTACCCCACTGCGTAAGAAAAGTTGTCTTCTCCATATCCTTGGAAGCCATTTTAATCTGATTATAACTGGAGAAACCGTCCATAAAAGGAAAAGACCTTATGCTGTGTGGTGTTGTCAACCAGAACATCGATATGAGGTAGAAGGAAATCATCCTTGGGGCTCGCCCTGTTCAGATCCCTATAGTCAACACACATTCGAACCTTACCATCCTTCTTCGGCACTAGAACCACGTTGGCAACCCACTGCGGGTAAGAAGTAACTGCTAGAAAATCGGCATCAAATTGCTTCATAACCTCAACCTTGATTTTCTCAGACATCTCTGGGCGCATTCGACGAACTTTCTATTTCACTGGAGGACAATCTTCCTTGGTAGGCAGGCGGTGAACCACGATATTGGTATCCAACCCAGGCATATCTTCATAAGACCAAGCAAAGATCTCAACATAATCACGCAACATCTGAATCAGCCGTTGCTTAACACTAGGCACCCGATTTACACCAATCTTGACCTCTTTCTTGTCTACCTCTGTACTCAGATTCACTGATTCCACTGGCTCTTCATGCGGCTGTATGACCCTCTCTTCCTGAAGTAACAGTCTAGCAAGTTCACCAGGCACTTCGTAATCATCCTCACCTTCGTCCTCGGCTTGGTTGATCAGACTTTTGAAGTCATAACTGGCAGTAGCAGAGTCGTTGTCAGCGGGATCCAGAGTGGATGTAGACCTGTATATGTGAGTGTGTGTAAAATAGCCGTTTTGCAAGATGAAAAAAAGAAAAACAAGGAGCGCAAAATTTGTAATGCAAGAGAAATGTCCAATGCTTTTATTAATGATATATGGAAATGACACATATGAGCCCTCAAACAAAGCCACGGTGTCTCGGGTAAGGCACCGGGCCGTAAAGGTTTAAAATTGTCTGTTACAAGTTCAAAACAAAAGTCTTATTACTGGGTAATAAAATAAATTGGCACGAAGTCCTTTGCCGTCCAATTGCTTAATCCACCGTCGACAGTCGGGTAAATCCAGCTGTCAATGTCAAACTCTTCTACATCATCCCCAATAGCATTCACTCTCGCATCATGTTTTGGCATAGGAGCCGTTATGACATTTGGCTTTTTCGGCGCTTCAAACTCCATCTCCTTAGCTTCAATCAGATCCTGTACCTTATTCTTCAAGACCCAACAGTTATTCGTATCATGCCCCGAGCTATCGGAATGAAAAGCACAGCGGGCGTTCAGATTTTACAACGGTGATGTAGTGTTGGGATTCTTTGGTGCCTCCCCCGGAATCACCAAGTTGGTCTTTAGCAACTGCGGCAAAATTTGAGATAAAGTCATGCCGAGCCGAGTAAACTGTCTTTGCGGCCTCTCTGTTCTTGGCTGATTATTGCGTTGAGGAGCAACAACATGCCTTGATATAACCACCGCATTAACTGCTTGGCGGCGCTCAGGTCGACTTTGGTTTCTAGAACTGTAAACTGCACTAGACTCCTTCTTGAAGGGCTTCTTCTCGGCACTTGACAAAGCACCTTTCCGTAACCTGCCTCTCTTGATACCGGCCTCAACTCTTTCCCCAGTCATTATCAACTCGATGAACCCAGACGATGAACTCCCAATCAGATGATTAAAATATGGACCAGACAGCGTCCCAAGAAACATATCTACCAACTCCATGTCATCCAGAGGGGGTTGGACTCTTCTAGCAAGGTCCCTCCACTTCTGAGCATAGTCCTTAAAACCTTCGCTCGCACCCATAGACATACCCTGAAGTTGGGTACGCGTGAGAGCAAGGTCGGCATTATACTGGTATTGCTTGTAGAAAGCAGCAGCAAGGTCCTCCCAGTTACGGACGTTAGCTCCTTCCAATTGGTAGAACCATTCAAGTTGAGTCCCTGAAAGACTATCTTGAAAGAAGTGAATGCAGAGGTTCTTGTCAGCAGTATATGGCTGAATCTTTCTAACATACGAGCGGAGGTGCAACTTTGGGCAGGAGACCCCATCGTATTTAGCAAAGACTGATGCTTTAAACTTGTGGGGAATCACCACCCCAGATGCTAAACCCAAATCTCCAAAGTCTAGCCCAGGTACCTTCTGAACTTCCATTGCGCTCAACCGGTCTTCGAGTTGCTTATACCTGTCCTCAGCCAGAGGATACTGGTGTTCATCAAAGTCAATCTCGTTGTCAGAAACCACAGGGCTAGGTGCCCTCCTTTCTTCTTGATTTTCTCCCCTCCAGATGAGTGAGATAAATCAACATCCTGTCTCAATCTGTTCCCGAACCTGTGACCCATATTCAGGAGTACCGTCTTCTTCTTCTTCTTCTTCCTCTTATCCTTCAAGATAAGAGTTTTCAGATCTTGCTGACCCTTGTCCAAGTTCTTGAACATTTCCTGGAACTGGGCGTTTTGAGCTTGTAGGGCCTTGATAGCTTGATCAGTTGATGTTTCAGAAGACATGATGTGCGGAAATAAACAGCGAAGAAGACGAGAAACCTGTAAGGGTACCTGTAATGAGGTGCATGGGAATGGAATGCGTATGATATGATTTCAAAGACTTTGGAGATTCAAATTCGTAAACCAAAATGAAACACACTTTTATTAGATTAAAAACTTGAAACAATGTTTGACAAATGCCTTTAAGGCGTTACAAAGAGAAAAACTGAAAAGTAAATCAAAACTAGAAATAACAAAAGACACCAGCGCTCCCATGGTCGTTTTCCTTGTGTGCTGACATAGTCGTTAAGGACCTTCTCATTCTCCAGCTGCCTTGTAAGCTTTAGGATCTTCCGCTCCTGCTCATGATACTTTTCTCTGTAAGTATCCCGTTCTTCCCTTAGCTGGATCCAAGACCTCTTTAATGCCCTAATGTCAGTAGGCATGTAAGGATGGAGGATTGTAGGAGGAACCCCTTCTTCATCAGTATTCTCAACAATTATCGGCAAGATAGCTTCGTACGGCATCCCCAGTTTTTGAGCACGGGTTCGAACCCACCGGAGATACGGTTCCATCGGAAGAGAGGTCTTCATCCCTAGCTCATGTGGATCAGACCGGTGCACCCTGTTCCAAGCTCGTATGAACATGCGAAGATGCTCCTCACTATCCCCTTGGAAGTCAAAGACAATGCTTGGAATCAGCAACTCATGAAGCTCGTCCCTCCTAGCTCGCCCAAACTGTCGTAAGGCCAAACAAGGATTATAAGTGATTCCTCCTCTAATTCCAAGTAGTGGAACATTGGGGTATTCCCCACAGCGATCAATAACAACTACTTCTTCCATGTCTTTAGTGCTCCAGATGATGTCAGTGTGAGAAAGAGACATAATTCTGTAGGCCCAACCCATGCCTTCCTTGTTCTTCAAAACAGATTTGGGGAGGTGAGAAATAAACCACCTCGCCAGAAATGGTGTACAACACATAAGGGTTCCCCGTTTCCGAGCAGTACATGCATAAAGAGCATGCAGAATGTCACCTAAGAGAGTGGGCACCGGATTACGGGACATAAAGATCTTCACTATGTTCATGTCGACAAAAGAATCTGAATTAGGAAACAAAACCAGACCATATATGAGAAGAGCCAGGATGTCTTCGAATGCCTGAAAGTCCAAACTGTCCCAGAACTGATTAGCCTGATCAAACAAGAACTTAGCCAAGAAGCCTTTTGTCCCACTCCGAGTCTCCCAGTTAGACATTACCTCAACCTTTGTCAGATGTAGGGCTGTAGCAACATCCTTTGGCCTAAGAGCTACCTCCCAACCTGTAAATGGCGTCTGCTCTAGAATAGAAATACCAAGTAGATCAGAGAACTCCTCCAAAGTAGGGACTAACTGATAGTCCGGGAAAGTGAAGCAGTGGTATAATGGATCAAAGAACTGGCACAAAACACTCATCATCTGCTCATCTAATCTGGAAGTGACCAAACTGAGGAGGTGACCATGTCTTCTGTCAAAAGAGGAAGTGTCAGGAACCTTGGAAACCAAATCTCTAAGCTGAGTAGGAATCTGTACAAAGCTGATCCGAATAGTGTTTCTATGCATAGATGCCATGATCTGCAAAACAGAACAAAGATGAATCCCATTGGTCTTTGAAATGGGTTAGTCTAATGAAATATGCATGCAATGTCATGATGCATGATGTCATGATAGAAACACACCACAAGTATTCACAAATAGAAAACATGGTAAGGGCAAACAAGCCACACAGGAGCCCTTAGATTTCAGGCTGGCATGGAGTTTAGGTACTACCCTCTTTCAGTTTAGTTGGTTCAACCTGTCCTAGTAATGGTAACCGGGTTCTAGAGGATCTCAATATCAATAACCACCCTCGATCGGTCATAATTCCAGTTTGGTAACCTTTTCTTGTGGCCGGAATCATCGCGAGAGTTTGGTCTCAATGAGTGTAGCATACTGCTACTTTTCTATGGCCAAGTTGGTCAATTATAGGTTCTAAGGTCAGTTGGTGCTTAATGACCCCTTAGCAGCCCCACATTCTCCTTGTTCCGCCACAAGGGATACCGGTACAAACTAAAGTGTCACACCAACGTAGCTACTGCTTCAACCGTATCGGTCTATGCCGTACAGTTCCCTCACAGTCTATTGCTACTTACCTAAAAAGGTATCCCCAGATCCGGGTTAGGATCTATAGTAACTCCGATTTAAACCCACAAAGATAAAGCATACAAATCAAGCAATTGAAAACATTATGATGAACTAATCCTAAGGTACGCCCCCTTATGATTCCCCAGCAGAGTCGCCAGTTCTGTGATACGGTGGAAGAACTGACTGTTATTGGAATGCTGGTTCGCGTTTTACGTTTGTGTTTACAAAATGTCGCGGTAAGCAAGAGTCGCCACCGACTTTTACTTTATCCAACAAGGAAAGGAAAAAAGCACAGAAAAATTCCTTTTTCGAGATATTTCTGAGTACAGGGGGTAGATTATAGAAAGGGAAGGTATTAACACCCTTTTTATCCGTAGTTATCTACGAGCTCTTAGGTACTTTCTCATTGTTTTCAAAATTGTTTTCTTTGTGTTTGTGGGTTTTAAAAAGTTTTTGTTTTAACTTCCATTTAACTCTTGCGTCTGTCTTCAAGAGTGTAATGAAGTGTTTTTGAAATCTTGTTCGTAAAAGTGTGTAAGTGTGAAAAAAGTTTGTTTTGGATGAGCAAATATCAAAGAACTAATCTACCTACTCGAAAAAGGAATTGTTCTATGCTAATTTCCTTTAGACAATGCTATCCCACTATTAGTGAGTAGGTAGCACCGTCGTTGGAGTTTGAGGGTCAATTCGAAAGAGGGACATACGGTCACTAAAGCAATATTAGGACGTCTTAGCAGTAACCCTAATGTCTTAGATCATTTATTCGAGGCAATGATATCCGATGCAACCATTTTGAGGCAACTATGATCTTTTAGACAAGAGGGCGACCTCTAAAACAACCTATACTCAATGACCGTTTACAAAGGCAACCAAGTGGGAGTGTACCCTAGGAGTGTGCATATGCGAGTGTGTTGATTTCAGTTATTTTTATCTCTGCACATGTTTAGGGTGATCTAACTGATTTTAGATTAAACATTCATTCTTGTCATGCAAACCCTATTATCAAACATCTAGCAGTTGAATATTTGCCGAATTTTAAAGGTGCGGAATTTAAACTAACTATTACAAGGCGTCGGGTATTTACATTGCCAAAAACAACCCTTTAAGAGTAAAAGCGGTAAAAGTAAATGTCCTAATTAAATATTACAAACCGGGAGCAGATACAATAATTGAATAAATAAAGCGCGCGATGCAAAATTAAATCGGATGCGAAATTAGGGTTTTGACCCTTTTAATTAAAAGAAAATGTTTTGTTGTTTTTATTATTTTTAAAGAAAAGAAATTAAATCCTAAAATTAAATGCTAAATTAATTATTAAATAAATTAATTAATGAAAAATATTAAATGACCTATTTTTTGGAGTTTTTGTTATTTTAGGAAAGAAAATAAAATAATTAAATTAATATTAAAACCTAATTATTCTAATTGATTTTTAATTATTTGCAAAATAAATTAAAGTTACCTAATTAATCTACCTAATTAAATTAATTAATATTTATTAATGAAAAATAAAGTTCTGAAATTTAATTGGGTAAAAATATTATTGTGATTTTTGATAAAAAAGGAAAAATTAATTTTGGTTAGTAATTAAATAAGAATAATTAAATGAAAATAAACAAAATATAAAAAAAAAAGTAGAGAATGGGCCTGAATGTTAGAGGTGTAGAAAGCAATTTTTCTGGGCCCAATTGTGGAGGTCCGTCTGACTTTTGTAATCCTGTGCGCTGGCGTTGACTTGGTCCTTTGGTGCACCTTCAATGATGGCCACCAGATCTGGCCATCTGGCCATCTGACACGCTGGATGGTAAGGGAATATGGTGGACATTAGGCTTGAGCGTGCATATGATTACCTGAAATAATTAAGAAAAATAACAAATGCTGGAGGCAGGGATCGAACCCCTGACCTCCAGCCTCCAATGCCTTGAAATCCTGCGTGGCAACCACTAGGTTGCGTTGTTCTATTTTTTAATAAAATACAAAGTAGTAATAATATATAAAAACAAAAGTTAGTGATAAGAAATAAAAAAACGTGCGCTCGTTTGAACAGGCATATGGGGGCGTGACAACTCATCATCCATGTTCTTGAACCGTGGCTAAAAGTTGAGCCACTTATACCGACGGACAAACGTCCGTCGCTACAAACAGAGGTTCCTCCAAAATCTTCTATAGGCCATATAAACGAATTCTAAGACCATGGTTGAGGTCGTCTCATCCTCCTGATTGCAACCATGTCCATTATGAGGGTCAATTATTCCTGAAAACAAAAACTCTAAAAAGCTCCAAGAAAACCTAACAATGGTGATTCACGATATAGGTCATATAAATGAAATTGGCTATTGGAAAAAGCTTGCAAATGATATGGTGATCAAGAATATGCCTTTATTTTTCACAATGGATGCAAGAATAAATCTAATCGAATTCAAGAAAAGGGTGATACCGTGACGGCCTTACAACGTGCTAGAGGGCTTGAAAACGATTGGTCTCGATTGCTTTAGGTTTTGGAGATTTCCAGGAAGCGATTGAGACAAGTAACAGGCCTTGAGGATGCCTCTAACCTCTGTTTCGATCTCACACTTTTTGCTTGTTTTTGCAAATTTTGTTCTTCCTCTATGCTTGATCTCCAACCTTGATTTTTATCTGCCTCGCCTCCTTATGTATTGCACAATGTATTAGGGTTATTTTTTGTGTCCAAATCCCTCTCCATCAATGCTTTGAATATTGGTTTGATTTGCTTTGAAGATCTTTCCAAAATTGGTCCAAATCCAATCCCTTTGTACACAATTTCCTTGATACGAGTTTGATTAGTCCTAGCTGTATAATAAAACCTATAATCATCACCAAATCCTTGGTTTCAATGTTTTTGGATTTTATTTGATTTAATTTGATTTAAATCAAATTAATTCAAATAAAAATCAAAATAATTAATAAAAATATGATATAGACACATGGCCAAGGCTATAGCACGTGGGCTATAATGCCAACTCAAAACAAGTGAAAAAGAAGGGCCCCATTAGGCAAAATTTGAAGTTTTGGGCATAGTTGACTTTTGACAATTTTGCAAAAAAGGTCAACTTGAACAATGCATAACTTCCTCAATTTTGAATCTTTGGAGGTGTTCTTGGACTTTTTAGAAGTATTGAGATGTCCTATAAGCAACCCTTTTGGTCTCATCTCAATTTGATATTCCATGCTCATGTATGAAGCTTTGACAAAAAAGGTGTTTTTGTTGATTTTTCAAAATGACCTATAATGTCCAAATTCATAACTTCTTGTGAGTGCATATTTTGAACTTGGGGGCTGAAGATGGATTGTAGGGAATTTCATCCTCTTTAAAATGATATTTGGATGGGTCATTTCTCATAAAGTATGAGAAAGTTATGATTGGTCAAAGTTGAGTTGACTTTTCCTACAAAACCCTAATTTAGCAACTTTTGAGTCTTGATGAATCATGAGCAATCCTTGATGAATCATGATCAACCATTGATAAAATGATGAAATATACTTCAATAGAATGTTGACCAAAAATTTTGAAGTTTGACTGTATGTAGGTCACAGTTGATTTTTGCCCTAGCACAGTCGATTTTTGGACCTTTGAGCAATTGACTGAGTAAACTTCCTCTGCAAGGATTGAAATTTGACATAGATGATCTTGAGAATATATTATGACATTGGTGAGAATTTGGGACCACTTGGACTCAAGGATCTTGATGCAACACAAAACCCTAATTTGGGGTAGACTGCCTTAGGAGAGAGCTTGTCTGGCCAACCCTTGGACTACCTTGAGCAACTTGAGGATCTTTTTTGACATATTTTGAGAAATATGGGAGGGAAAATTTTGGGGTACAACAAATACCTTGAGGGAATTCATCAACCGTTTCAACCGGGAAGCCATCCATGTCCATTGCACGGACCATATAAAGAGATGCCTGCTGGAGAGGGGGCTCCTTCCCGGCACCGAATTCAGGAAAGCCGTGGGCATCGAACCACCCCGAACGTTCGATGCCCTCATCGAGAAGGCCAGAGCCTACATGGACTACGAGGAAAGGGAAGCGGCCAACAGAGCCCGAGACCCCAGAAATCGCGGATCTAGCAGCAATTCGCGACAAGATACCTCCCCTCCTCGACGAACCAGGGAAAAAGAGAAAGGACGATAAACCCCGGGACGCCCAGGAGCAGAGGGGGCCCTCAGAACGGTTCATAGAATACACTCCACTCACGGCTTCCCGCGAGCGCATCTTAGCGGAGTGTGCAAGTACAAATTTTAAGGATGGCGGCGTCAAACGTCCCCGACCAGCTCCTTCTAAACCCGGGGTGGACCGGAGAAAATACTATCAGTACCACCGGAGCCACAGGCATCTGACCGAAGACTGCGTCCACCTCAAGAACACCATCGAGACCCTCATAAAAGGGGGGAGACTCTCACTGTACCGACGAAACGATGCTCCTCGTCGTGACACCCACGAGATGAGGGAAGCAGAAGAGGATGCCCGACCATCTGACGAGTCGGTTCCCATCCAAACTGCGTTCTCTGTCACAAGACCCGAGGACTTCTACATCCCCGATCACATGCAAGAACCTCTGTCGATGCATAGCAGGTGGAAACACTTCCCCTTCGCCATGATCATCAATGGTGGAGGGTTCAATGATCTGACCATAAATTCAGCTAAAAGGAAGCTGGACGAGTTGGTCGACACGACCCCCCCTCAAACGGTGACCTTTGAAAAAGTGAGGGGCAGGTCGGAGCCAATCACCTATCTCGAGGAGCTCCCCGGAGGGCCCCCCAATTCGGTCATCCCTCTGTTGATAAGAGCGAGAATGGCCAACTTCGACGTACACCGCGTCCTCGTTGACAAAGGAAGTTCCGTCGATGTGATGTACAACCAACTGTTCCAAACCCTGCAGCTCGACGACTCTCACCTCTCGCCTTACGTGGGGTCGGACCTGTAGGGCTTTAACGGCTCAACTTCCAAGCCTTGGGGATACGTCGAGCTCATGGTCACATTCGGCGAGGATACGACAACGAGGCAAGTCAAGGTGCGCTTCCTCGTCATTGATTTCCATTCCCTCTACAACTGCATTCTGGGAAGGCCGACACTGGCGAAGCTGACCGCAGTACCCTTCACCGTTCATTTAAAAATGAAGTTTTACACCAAGAGGGCACGGGTCGCCACTATCCAAGGGGACCTAGCGGCTGCCCAAAGGTGTTTTAACGCGGCATTCAAGGGACACGACACGGTCGACACCAGCACAAGGCCCGCCAAGAGAGCTTCAACAACACGACCAGAACCTCAGAAGTCAGAGCCCGTCAGAGCGGAAGAGCAGAGAGCCCCTCCAAAGGTCGACTCAATATCCCTGGACACCCGTTTCGACCAGGATGAGCCTCCTAGCGGCGAGCAAGTCCCCCTTCGACCAATTCCGAACGGGGACTTCAAACTCGTCCCCCTCGGTGAAGACCCAAGCAGAGGAGTGAATATTGGCACCGGACTCCCCGACTTGGCAAGGAAGAAAATCAAAGCTTGCTTGCGCGAGAATGAAGACCTGTTCGTGTAGAGCGCTGCGGAGATGCCCAGACTCGACCCTGAGGTCGCCTGTCACCAACTCGCCATCGATCCAGCCGCTAGGGTAATAGTGCAACATAGACGTAGGCAGTCTACGGAGAAAACAGAGGCTGCTGAAAAAGCTGTAAAATACCTCATAAAGGCAAATTTTATTTCTGAAGCCCGATATTCAACCTGGCTGTCAAATGTTGTACTTGTCAAGAAAAATAATGGAAAATGGTAAATGTGCTTTGACTACACAGATCTTAACCGGGCATGCCCGAAAGATGCATTTCCTTGACCTAATATTGATATGCTGGTCGACAACTCGGTCGGTTACAAAATACTATCATTTATGGGCGCCTATTCGGGCTATAACCAAATCCCAATGGCAATAGACGACAAGCATTGCACCGCTTTCTTGACCAGCTCGGGCAACTATTACTACAACGTAATGCCCTTTGGTCTGAAAAATGCAGGAGCAACGTATCAACAGATGATGAACAAAGTCTTCCGTAACTAAATCGGGGATATGCTCGAGGTATACATGGACGAAATGATCGTCAAGTCCCGAGCATACACCGACCACACCGCTCATCTCAGGGAAGTCTTTGCTCAAGCGAGGCAATGCAAAATGAGATTTAACCCCGAGAAGTGCACGTTCGGGGTCAAGGAGGGAAAATTACTCGGATTCTACTTGACAGAACAAGGAATCAAAGTCAACCCCGACAAATGCCAGGATTTCTCCGACCTCCCCAAACCTACATCGAAGAAATACATACAATTCTTGAATGGCATGCTCACCTCGCTATCCCGTTTCGTTGCGAAATTCGCTCAACACACCCTCTCTTTTTTCAAGCTCCTCCGCAAGGAAGCGACCTTCGAATGGACCGAGGAATGCGAGCGGGTGCTGCTCTATCTTAAAAAAGGCCTCTCGCAGCCGCCCGTGTTATCACGGCCGGTTGACGGGGAAACCTTATTTCTATACTTAGCCGTCACGATCGAAGCCGTCAGCGCAACCCTCATTCGCGAGACGACCGACGGGAAAAAACCCGTCTATTTCACGAGCAAAGCGCTTCAAGGGCCCGAGGTTAGAAACCAACAGATAGAGAAGGTAGCCCTGGCCCTCGTCAATGCAACGAGAAGGCCCAGGCACTATTCCCTCGCGCACAGACCAGCCTGTAAAACAGCTCCTGGGTCGACCAGACATGGCGGGCCGAATGCTGAACTGGTCCTTGGAACTTTCTGAGTTCGACATCCAATACGAGAGCAGGAAAGCACTAAAGGCACAAGCTTTGGCCGATTTCGTCGCGGAGATAACCGCTCACAACCCCCCCGCAAGAAAAGAGCACAAGTGGATTATCTTCGTCGACGGAGCATCCAGCTCGTCCAGGAGTGGCGCCAGAATCCTCCTAGAGAACAAGGAAGGTGTGGTGGTCGAGCATTCGCTCACCCTCTCCTTTCCGACCTCGAACAACCAGGCGGAATACGAGGCCCTGCTCGCGGGTCTAAGACTGGCTGAGGATCTAGGTGCCTGTGAGGTACAAATCTTCACCGAATCTCAACTCGTTGCGTCCCAAGTCCAAGGAGGATACCAGGCTAAAAACAACTTCCTCATTGAATATTTGAACTTAGTCAAGGAGCACATGAAAAAGTTCGACCGAGTAGAAATTTCACACGTACCACGCGAGCAAAACACAAGGGCCGATATACTTTCGAAGCTCGCGAGCACGAGAAAGAAAGGCGGAAACAAATCTGTCATACAAGAATCCCTATCTCGCTCGAGCATCAAAAAAACCTCGACTCCACCCGAGGTAAATGCCATCGGAGACAGCTCATGCTGGATGACCCTTGTTGTACCCAAAAATTTGCCCTCTCATGTTTTCAAAGGTCTTCCCTTACATGGTTGGTCACAAACCCTTGCCTAAGGAAAAAGAAAATTTTTGAGTGGTGCTTTAAGTACCTTTCGATTGGAATTCTGAAAGACACTTTGATTGGTATTCTGAAGGAGCCTTTCGATTGGCATGGATAATTCCCTTCGAGTGGCATTATGGCCAATCCTTTCGATTGACATTCCAAAAATGCTTCAATTGGCGTTATGGACAAGCATTTCGATTGGCATTATGTCAAGGCCTTCGATTGGAATTCTGAAAGACCTTTTCGTTTGGCACCCTGGGCCAAGCCTTTCAATTGGCATGCCAAGGGATCCTTCGATTTAGCATTGTGTCAAGGCAGCTTCGACATGCATGTTAACCATGTCCTTCGATTAGCATGAACAAGATCTTTCGATTGGAGTAGCAAAGGACTCTTCGATTGATATTTCAATAAATACCCTTCGATAGATATTTGGACAAGGGCCATTTGAAGAACTCCTTCCAGGCCATTCGAAAGAGGCCATCAAGAGGGCACTCAAAAAACATGTCCAGGTACACTGAACATGAGAAAATGGCATGTTTTCCTTGCAAATATGGCAAGGATTCAATTGATTATGGATTCAATTCCCGAGTTAAAGACCAAATTCTTGCCTTTTCTGTTCCTAACTCCATAAGAGCTGATTCGACCAGAGTGATTCTTTTCAAATCAAGCAGTCGAAGCAGAAGGAGTCTCAATCAAAGGGGCTGTAACATCGAAGATGGATTAATTAGAAGTGGAGCTTAGAGCTATCGAAGAGAGTAGATTAGAAGGGAAATGGATCTACAAAGGTCAAGTCAGCTCTCAATTTTCATCATGTTGGAGGCCCAAACAGCTCATAACAGGCTGGCAGTAACGCATGAAAGCAGATTGGCACGTGATTGAATCAAAAATAGAAAGTCTTTATGGAGAAATCAAATCAAATTCGTGTAAAGGCATGGTGTGGACAAAAGGATTGAATTAGGCTATTTTTGGAATGATATTCAAAGTGAATCAAATCAAATCTCTTCATCATAATGGGCCAAGATTTGATACACAAATATTGACCTAAATTCCTTTGTCTATATAAACCTCATGCTCACAAAGAAAAAAGCACGGGGAGAAAGACACACAAAACTCTGCAGAAACGGAAAAACCCACGAAGACGGCCACACATACCTTGCCTCGCAAAAGCACCAGCCTGCCCCACGAAAGTCTAGATTCCATTGCAGGCACCTTCCGTCCAAATCCAGGCGCCTCCAGTGGTATAATGTTCAATCTCACTTAATCTTAAAATTACTCATAATTGCATATTCATAGTTTTTTTTTGTTATTACTTGTGAGCGATTTAACAAAGCGTGTATAAACTGCAGTGTTCATACGTTTGAACCCCCCATGGATAAAGTTTCTTTCAAAGCAGGTTACATTTGAAATCCATGATCTTGGCTGTGACAAATCGAAACCAACCCAGATCTGGGTTCAGGAATTGATATCGAATGAGACGTATCTCTATGTTGTTTAGTTCTGAATTGACTAATTTGCAGGGCCAAAAGCAGGAGTCATACCTTTTGAATGAGCAAGCAGCTCAGGGGTGAAAAGGAATTCGCTCAATCGAAGGGACTAGGATCCAATATCACATGCCTTGTATTTTCAATTTCTAACAAGCTTCCTTGCAGAATTCTAGATCGGAGGATGTCATATCCAGATCGAACCCCCCGTACATGCAGTCTCGTGGGCACCTTCAATCAGCCCCTTGGATCGAAGGGCAACCCAAGCTCCCTCGAATCCCAGGTCCCCCAAACAATTATTTGGTTTTGCTTTTCAGGTACTCAGGTGCAGCGCCCCAAAGTGTGGATCATCGTACTTCCCATCTCATCAAATGCCAAGTGGCCCACTAGGCAGGTTCAAGGATCCAGATTGCACGCCTACCATACACTCTGGTCAACAAGCGCATAGGCAATCTGAAAGGTCAAACAAGGCTGAAACGTTGATGGACCTCAAAATTGCTGAATCAACCTCCCTTCTGAGCCCAAACCCCTTTAGTTTATTCTTTTTCTTTTCTATATTTCTTTTACTTAATTTGTTTTATTATCTTTAACTAATTAATTAACAAACTAACTTTTTTTTCATAAAAATCAGAAAATAACAAAAAATAATATTTATTAATTTCACTATTTTATTTTTGTAAATAAACAATCAATTAATTAATTTAGTTTAAATAGTTTAATAATAACATTTTTTGCAATAAATTAAAATTGATTTAGAATTAGGGTTTTGATATATTTTTACCTTTCTAATTTTACTTCCTTAATTAAAATAAAACTCAAAAAATATATATATATTTTTTTTATTAATTAATTCCATTATTAATTTAGACTTAATTCTTAAATCAAAAATGACAAAAAAATATACTTTATTTAATGAAAAAAGGGTCAAAACCCTAGGACGTTCCGATTCAATTTTCTCGCGCGCATATTATTTTTGATCCATATAATTGTAATTGCTCCGAGAATGTAACAACTTTAACTTAGGATTTTATTTACCGCTTTTATTTACTTTTTCGCATTTAATTTTAAGGGTTTGTTTTTGGCGATCTAAATACCCGACGCCTTGTAATAGCTTAGTTTTATTTTCCGCAATTTATTTTCCGCAACCATTAACTGCTAGATGTTTGAATAATAGGCTATGCATGACAAGATTAACCTTTAATTTAAAATCAACCGTAGCTCACCATAACATGTACAAAGATAATATAAACTGAAAATTGACACACTCGCACATGCCACTCTTAGGGTACGCCTCACTTGGTTGCCTCGAACGTGGTCATTGAGTATAGGAAGTTTTAGAGGTCGTCCTTTTGTCCAAAGATCATAAGTTTCCTCGAAACGGTTGCCTCGGAAAAATGATCTAAGACATTAGGGTTACCGCTAAGGCGTCCTAACATTGCTTTAGTGGCCACACGTCCCTTAAATCGAATTGACCCGAAAACTCCAACGACAGTGCTACCTACTCCTCAATAGTGGGATAGCATTGTCTAAAGGACATTTGCACAATTTAATTCCTTTTTGAGTAGGTAGAGGTTCTTAAGTACTTGCTCCTTTTAAAACAAAATAAAACTTTTCGCACTTAGACTCTCTTCAAAACAAAAACTCTTTTCAAACCCACAAACACAAAGAAAAGCAAACTTTTGAAAACATAGTGAGCAAGTACCTAAGAGCCCGTGGATAACCACGGATAGAAAGGGTGCTAACACCTTCCCTTTCTATAATCTACCTCCCGAACCCGAGAAACATCTCAAAAAGGAATTTTTCTGTGCTTTTGTCCTTTCCTTGTTGGATAAAATAAAAGACGGTGGCGACTCTTGCTTACCGCGACATTTTGTGAAAACAAATGCAAACGCGAACCAGCATTCTAAAACAGTCAGTTCTCATTCCCACCGATCACAAAACTGGCGACTCTGCTGGGGAATCTATAAGTGAGGTGTACCTTAGGATTAGATCACTTGTGTTTTCAATTGTATGCTTTGTATGCTTTTAATTTTGTGGGCTTGTATCGGAGTTCTATAGATCCTAACCCAGATCTGGGGATACCCTTTAGGTAAGTAGCAATAAACTGTGAGGGATCTATCCAGTGTAGACCGACACGGATGAAACAGTAGCTACGTTGGTGTGGCACCTTAGTCTGTACCGATATCCCTTGTGTTGGAACGAGGAAAATATGGGTCTTCTAAGGAGTCATTAAGCACCAACTGACCTTAGAACCTTAAATTGACCAACTTGGCCATAGAACAGTAGCAATATGCTACACTCATTGAGACTAAACTCTCACGATGATTCCGGCCGCAAGAAAAGGTTGCTAAACTGGATTATGACCGATTGAGGGTAGTCAGTGATATTGAGATCCTCTAGAACCCGATTACTATTTTTTAGGACAGGTCTTAACCAACTGAAACTGAAAAAGGGTAATACCTAAACTCCATGCCAGCCTAAACTTAAGGCTATATGTGTGACTTGTGTGCCTTCAAACTTGAACTACTTGCACATTCTTGTTATCTGACAACATGAGTTCCTTGCAGGTTTTGTTTACAGTCCTTATCCAATAATTTGGACTTATTGCAGGGTTTACTTACATCACCTCACGCTTTTGCTTAAACGCATAGCATACACATCATAACATCATGCCTTAACATTTCCTTAACCATTTCAAGGATCTCAAGGGTCTGTGATGCAGGTTATGGTAAATCAGATGTCCAACAAGGGGCAAAGGGGATTTATTTTCCTCTAGCCAATGCCATCTAGAGATCAAAACACGATAACTTGAGTCAGGGGCTATGACCCACTCGATATGGTGAGCTTGACTCTTGAAGAAGGACTCTCAGCAACATGAAGTTCCTTCAATCAAGCTACCAGATTCAGATTCTAACAGTTTCTTGTTTACCCCGCGAGATCCTTGAACACATTGCATACATATATCATACATATCATTGCATAACAAGTCTCCCAGTGCAGGTCTCTTATCTTCTTCGCTGTTTATTTCAACAATCATCATGTCTACTGAACCTTCAACCGAGCAAGCTATCAAGGCCCTCCAGGCCCAGAATGCCCAATTTCAAGAGCTGTTCATGAATCTAGCTAAGGGTCAGCAGGACCTGAAGACTTTGATTCCGAAGGAGAAAAAGAAGAAGAAAAAGAGGACCATCCTGTTCAACACTGGACGCAGGTTTGGAAACGGGCTGTAGAATGAAGTTGATCTAACCACCTCATCTGGAGGGAAAGATAGTCCACAAGAAAGGAGGGCCCCTAGCCATATGGTCTCCGACAATGAGACAGACTATGATGAAGAACAGTATCCTCCTGCTGAGGATAAGTACAAACAGCTGGAAGATCATTTGAGCGCTATGGAGATACAGAAGGTGCCCGGTCTGGACTTCGGAGATCTAGGTCTATCCTATGGGGTGGTGATTCCCCATAAATTCAAGGCACCTGCCTTGGCCAAGTATGACGAAGCTTCCTGTCCAAAGTTGCACCTCCGGTCATATGTAAGAAAGATCCAGCCTTACACTGCTGATAAGAACTTGTGGATCCATTTCTTTCAAGACAGTCTCTCAGGGACTCAGCTTGAGTGGTTCTATCAGCTGGATGGAGACAATATCTGTAGCTGGGAAGATTTGGCTACTGCATTCTATAGGCAGTATCAGTACAACTCCGACCTCGCTCCTACGCGTACCCAACTCCAGGGTATGTCAATAGGAACAGGTGAAGGATTTAAAGAGTATGCTCAAAAATGGAGGGACCTTGCCGGTAGGGTGCAACCCCCTTTAACTGACATGGAGCTGATTGACATCTTCATGGGAACATTGACAAGGCTTTTCTTCAAACACTTAATCGGAAGCTCTTCAGCCGGGTTCACCGAGCTAATACTGACCGACGAAAGGGCCGAAGCTGGCATCAAAAGTGGGAAGATTCAAGAAGCTACACCTTCTGATGCTCAGAAAAATCCCTACAATGGGAAGAAAGAGTCCAATGCTGTGTATGGTCAAAAGAGTCGTCATGACCAACACGTAGGAGAAATCTTGATCTCTAATCCTACGCCTGCTCAACAAAGACAGGGGCATCAGCGTAAGGAGGTCGCGCCTAAAAGACAATTCACTAAGATCAACATGTCACTGGCTCAAGCGCTACAACACATGTTGAAGGCAAAGCTGATTACATTAAAGGTTCCTCTCCGGAACCCAAATACTTCCGCTCCTACCTATCATCCCAATGAAAGGTGTGCATACCACTCTTACAGTCTGGGACATGACACAAACAACTGTTGGGCTCTGAAGAACAAGGTCCAAGACATGATTGATGCCAAGGAGATCAAGTTTGACCCTCCGGAGACTCCAAACATAACCACTACTCCTATGACGAATCATTAAAAGCTTTTGTTCATTTGAATTTTCAAGTTGTAATCTCTTTGTTATTCAAACAATTATCTATTAATACCAAACTTTGTTTCATTAATGCATTGCATGTGTTTGTCTTGATTTGATCCAATCATTTTCATTACATTTAAACTATGCTTTTTACTCATTTTATGACATTCAACTCTTGCTAAAAGTTACAAGCCTTTAGAGGGAGGATGACGAAACAATGCCATAATCTCATCCAATATGATTTTGGAAAGACCTTGCTGACGATGTACAGACGTTTCTTTCAAATCCTAAACATTGGAGTTATAAGGAAGATAATCCCTAGTCAACCCCTTCGAGCCAAAGAAGTAGGAGTTTTCTGTTTTAAACACAAATTGAAACCTTTAATTTAAACCTGGGGCATGGTAGTCTCTCAGTTAATTCAAAAGATAGGCATTGAAGTCGCGAAACTCTCAGTTCATAATACAACGAACGACATCAAAAGCATTCCTCTGGAATCAAAAGACAGTGGTGGTTCCTTATCTCATAGGCAGTCAATCTCTCAAAAGAGAAAAGCCCAGTGAACCAAAACCTATAAAGAAGGCTTAAGAAAGCTGGGGCATCCCGCTGACTGTAATCTCGAAAACAGAAACAGTCAGGCAAAAGTTAGGGATTACAAATCAAAAGAACGAGGTCGCTACAAATCCTCAACAACATGTTGCAAAAATGACTGCCTTCCAACAAATTCAACTTGTGTGAACCATCACCAAAAACGTTGTTCCAGACTCATTAGGAGTTCAAATGCACAATTAACTGAGTTTAGGATTGAAGAACATCACGAAGAGCGGGTGGGTACAAATATAATTTGAGCCTTTATCCTTTGTTTCTTAAACCGTGAACCAGGCCACGTTACAACCCTTCAAAAGTCCTAATTGAAGCATGGGTTAGTTCGAAAGCATACTGTTACAAAAGGTATCCTGACTCCTGTAAGGCTTTGCTCTAAATCCCGAGTTTGAATTTTCTTAGCAAAATTTCTTTACTCGCTAAAACGTATTTTCAAAAAAAAACTTCAAGACAAACATAAACTTTGCATTACTTGAATATCATTGTTTGCATATGGCTATTTGTTTAACAGCGGAGAAATTCACACAATGAATATCCAGTAAACAAAAGCTTTCTCAGTGAACAAAATCAATTCAAGAAGGATGACACTTCCATTGACGAATCTCCTATCAACAGGGGGACTTGACATGTCACTATCCAGCACACCTGGGGCAGTCCAGTCAAGATTTCAAGAAATCTCTGAAGAAGTGCAGAGTAACCAGGGGCAAGTCTCCATCTCCGTCACTTGGGGCATTGAACATCAATCTCAGTGAAGGGTTACGTACAATTAAACATTTTCTGGCAATGTCTAAAACACTTTCTACTAGGGGCAATGACAAATCTCCCCAAAATCCTTCTCATAGGATGACTCCCAGCAAGGGTTTAATCTCTGAAAACCTTTCCCCAGCTGAATCAATCTCAAGAATCCTCGAGGACTTCCCCCAACGAAGATGTCACCTCTCTAGCGGACTGACGACAAGGTTTATTTCCCCAACAACACCAGGATTCCCCAGCTTGAGTTTGCCTCTCCGACTACTACAAATCAAAGGACCACAACTCCTCTTCCCCAGTAGACTACTCTACAATCCCCAGCAAGTTACTGCGAAACCTGGACACGACCAGATATCAGTTCAACTTCGACTCCCCAGTAGAGCAACGGACGACTAAGACTCCTAAACTCTTTTCCCAAGCCGAAATAAACATACTCCCCACAGAGTTTTCAATATCCCCCAGCGGAGTTCTCCTCAAACAACAAAGCAGGGATCCCCGGTGGAAACATTTTGAGCAAAGTCCAAGACAAAATTACACTTCAACAACATTCATAACATATGCATACAAAATACATATGACACAAATCTCATTTTATTTTGAGAACATCATTACACAATGCATACATCATGACAATGCATACATCATGACATTGCATACAACTAACTCTTTACCTTTTCAGGAAAGATCAATCAACAGGCAAAGATCATCATCTTCTGAGATCCCTTCTAGAGACAGTTCAGATGCGATCCAGATATGGCTGACATTCTGATACTTATTCCAGACCCCTTCTAGAGACAGTTCAGATGCGATCCAGATATGGCTGACATTCTGATACTTATTCCATATTCCTTCTAGAGACAGTTCAGATGCGATCCAGATATGGCTGACATTCTGATACTTATTCCAAATTCCTTCTAGAGACAGTTCAGATGCGATCCAAATATGGCTGACATTCTGATACTTATTCCAGACTCCTTCTAGAGACAGTTCAAATGCGATCCAGATATGGCTGACATTCTGATACTTATTCCAGACTCCTTCTAGAGACAATTCAGATGCGATCCAGATATGGCTGACATTCTGATGCTTATTCCAGATTCCTTCTAGAGACAGTTCAGATGTGATCCAGATATGGCTGATATTCTAATACTTATTCCAGATTCCTTCTAGAGACAGTTCAGATGCGATCCAGATATGGCTGACATTCTGATACTTATTCCAGATTCCTTCTAGAGACAGTTCAGATGCGATCCAAATATGGCTGACATTCTGATACTTATTCCAAATTCCTTCTAGAGACAGTTCAGATGCGATCTAGATATGGCTGACATTCTGATACTTATTCCAGATCCCTTCTAGAGACAGTTCAGATGCGATCCAGATATGGCTGACATTCTGATACTTATTCCAGATTCATTCAAAATACAATCCAGATACGATCCAAATTCGGATGTCATTCTGTCACTCATTCAAAATATAGTCCAAATACGATCCATATTTAGATGTCATTTTGTCACTCATTCAAAATACAGTCCAGATACGATCCAGATTTAGATGTCATTCTGTCACTCATTCAAATTACAGTCCAGATACGATCCAGATTCAGATGTCATTCTGTCACTCATTCAAATACATTTCAGATACGCTCCAGATGCAGACGCAATTCTGACAATCATCCAGATTCAACTCTCAGATCTGGTTCAGATACGCTCTAGATACGGATGCCATCTTGATACTCATTCAGATTCCGCTTTTAGTTACAGCTCAGATACGCGCCAGACACAGACACATTCTTTTTCTCATACAAACTCAGTCCCCCGATACAGTTCAATGGCATTCCAGACACGAATACCATTTCGATACTCATTCTTTTGGCCTACAACATTGCGGGTCAACAAACATTCTTGGATGGTATCTTTAAGCCCATCTCCAGCAAGACTCTACCGTCTCCAAATGGCATCTTTAAGCCCATTCCCGACATCACAATGCTGATACTACACCATGCGAGTGCAAATTTCTGGGCACTCTAGTATTCAATTATCTTCCACCTTCGGATCGCGAAAGGCTCGAAAGCCAATCTATATCCTCAGGTTTAAGAAAATTGAACAGGGGCAACTGTTGTACCCCAAAATTTTCCCTCTCATGTTTTCAAAGGTCTTCCCTTACATGGTTGGTCACAAACCCTTGCCTAAGGAAAAATAAATTTTTTGAGTGGTGCTTTAAGTACCTTTCGATTGGCATTCTGAAAGACACTTCGATTGGTATTCTGAAGGAGCCTTTCGATTGACATGGATAATTCCCTTCGAGTGGCATTATGGCCAATCCTTTCGATTGACATTCCAAAAATGCTTCAATTGGCGTTATGGACAAGCATTTCGATTGGCATTATGTCAAGGCCTTCGATTGGAATTCTGAAAGACCTTTTCGTTTGGCACCCTGGGCCAAGCCTTTCAATTGGCATGCCAAGGGATCCTTCGATTTAGCATTGTGTCAAGGCAACTTCGACAGGCATGTTAACCATGTCCTTCGATTAACATGAACAAGATCTTTTGATTGGCGTAACAAAGGACTCTTCGATTGATATTTCAATAAATACCCTTCGATGGATATTTGGACAAGGGCCATTTGAAGAACTCCTTCCAGGCCATTCGCAAGAGGCCATCAAGAGGGCACTCAAAAAACATGTCCAGGTACACTGAACATGAGAAAATGGCATGTTTTCCTTGCAAATATGGCAAGAATTCAATTGATTGTGGATTCAATTCCTGAGTTAAAGGCCAGATTCTTGCCTTTTCTGTTCCTAACTCCACAAGAGCTGATTCGACCAGAGTGATTTTTTTCAAATCAAGCAGTCGAAGCAGAAGGAGTCTCAATCAAAGGGGTTGTGACATCGAAGATGGATTAATTCTAAGTGGAGCTTAGAGCTATCAAAGAGAGTAGATTAGAAGGGAAGTGGATCTATAAAGGGCAAGTCAGCTTTCGATTTTCATCATGTTGGAGGCCCAAACAGCTCATAACAGGCTGGCAGTAACGCATGAAAGCAGATTGGCACGTGATTGAATCAAAAATAGAAAGTCTTTATGGAGAAATCAAATCAAATTCGTGTAAAGGCATGGTGTGGACAAAAGGATTGAATTAGGATATTTTTGGAATAATATTCAAAGTGAATCAAATCAAATCTCTTCATCATAATGGGCCAAGATTTGATACACAAATATTGACCTAAATTCCTTTGTCTATATAAACCTCATGCTCACAAAGAAAAAAGCACGGGGGGAAAGACACACAAAAATCTGCAGAAACGGAAAAACCCACGAAGACGGCCACACATACCTTGCCTCGCAAAAGCACCAGCCTGCCCCACGAAAGTCTAGACTCCATTGCAGGCACCTTCCGTCCAAATCCAGGCGCCTCCAGTGGTATAATGTTCAATCTCACTTAATCTTAAAATTACTCATAATTGCATATTCATAGTTTTTTTTGTTATTACTTGTGAGCAATTTAACAAAGCGTGTATAAACTGCAGTGTTCATACGTTTGAACCCCCCATGGATAAAGTTTCTTTCAAAGCAGGTTACATTTGAAATCCATGATCTTGGCTGTGACAAATCGAAACCAACCCAGATCTGGGTTCAGGAATTGATTTCGAATGAGACGTCTCTCCATGTTGTTTAGTTCTGAATTGACTAATTTGCAGGGCCAAAAGCAGGAGTCATGCCTTTTGAATGAGCAAGCAGCTCAGGGGTGAAAAGGAATTCCTCAATTGAAGGGACTAGGATCCAATATCACAGGCCTTCTATTTTCAATTTCTAACAAAATTCCTTGCAGAATTCTAGATCGGAGGATGTCATATCCAGATCGAACCCTCCGTACGTGCCGTCTCGTGGGCACCTTCAATCAGCCCCTTGGATCGAAGGGCAACCCAAGCTCCTTTGAATCCCAGGTCCCCCAAACAATTATTTGGTTTTGCTTTTCAGGTACTCAGGTGCAGCGCCCCAAAGTGTGGATCATCGTACTTCCCGTCTCATCAAATGCCAAGTGGCCCACTAGGCAGGTTCAAGGATCCAGATTGCACGCCTACCATACACTCTGGTCAACAAGCGCATAGGCAATCTGAAAGGTCAAACAAGGCTGAAACATTGATGGACCTCAAAATTGCTGAATCAACCTCCCTTCTGAGCCCAAACCCCTTTGGTTTATTCTTTTTCTTTTCTATATTTCTTTTACTTAATTTGTTTTATTATCTTTAACTAATTAATTAACAAACTAACTTTTTTTTCTTAAAAATCAGAAAATAACAAAAAATAATATTTATTAATTTCACTATTTTATTTTTGTAAATAAACAATCAATTAATTTATTTAGTTTAAATAGTTTAATAATAACATTTTTTGCAATAAATTAAAATTGATTTAGAATTAGGGTTTTGATATATTTTTACCTTTCTAATTTTACTTCCTTAATTAAAATAAAACTCAAAAAATATTTTCTTTTTTTTATTAATTAATTCCATTATTAATTTAGACTTAATTCTTAAATCAAAAATGACAAAAAATATACTTTATTTAATGAAAAAAGGGTCAAAACCCTAGGACGTTCCGATTCAATTTTCTCGCGCGCATATTATTTTTGATCCATATAATTGTAATTGCTCCGAGAATGTAACAACTTTAACTTAGGATTTTATTTACCGCTTTTATTTACTTTTTCGCATTTAATTTTAAGGGTTTGTTTTTGGCGATCTAAATACCCGACGCCTTGTAATAGCTTAGTTTTATTTTCCGCAATTTATTTTCCGCAACCATTAACTGCTAGATGTTTGAATAATAGGCTATGCATGACAAGATTAAACTTTAATTTAAAATCAACCGTAGCTCACCATAACATGTACAAAGATAATATAAACTGAAAATTGACACACTCGCACATGCCACTCTTAGGGTACGCCTCACTTGGTTGCCTCGAACGTGGTCATTGAGTATAGGAAGTTTTAGAGGTCGTCCTTTTGTCCAAAGATCATAAGTTTCCTCGAAACGGTTGCCTCGGAAAAATGATCTAAGACATTAGGGTTACCGCTAAGGCGTCCTAACATTGCTTTAGTGGCCACACGTCCCTTAAATCGAATTGACCCGAAAACTCCAACGACAGTGCTACCTACTCCTCAATAGTGGGATAGCATTGTCTAAAGGACATTTGCACAATTTAATTCCTTTTTGAGTAGGTAGATGTTCTTAAGTACTTGCTCCTTTTAAAACAAAACAAAACTTTTCGCACTTACACTCTCTTCAAAACAAAAACTCTTTTCAAACCCACAAACACAAAGAAAAGCAAACTTTTGAAAACATAGTGAGCAAGTACCTAAGAGCCCGTGGATAACCACAAATAGAAAGGGTGCTAACACCTTCCCTTTCTATAATCTACCTCCCGAACCCGAGAAACATCTCAAAAAGGAATTTTTCTGTGCTTTTGTCCTTTCCTTGTTGGATAAAATAAAAGACGGTGGCGACTCTTGCTTACCGCGACATTTTGTGAAAACAAACGCAAACACGAACCAGCATTCCAAAACAGTCAGTTCTCATTCCCACCGATCACAACCCTGATGTTCAACTTTCTAACGAGGGGGGGAACTCCCCCCGGACCGAACAGAAGCAGCCGCGACCAAACGACGAGCATGCTCCTACGTGGTGATCGAGCACAAACTATATCGCAGGGGATTTTCCGTCCCACTCTTAAAGTGCATCGACGAATCCGCAACCCCTGAGATATTACGGGAAATACACAAAGGTATTAACGCCCAACACATGGGCGGAAAATCTCTAGCGAGAAAGGCACTACGAGCGGGGTCCTACTAACTGACAATGCAACAAGACGCCAAAGACCACATCAAGAGATGCGACAAATGCCAAAGGAACGCCGACATGCATCTCGCCCCGCCACACGAGTTGAATATATTGTCATCCCCATGGCCATTTGTGATACGGCGGGAGAACTGACTATGGTTTTGCGTTTGTTTTCGCAAATGTTTCGGTTGAGCAAGAGTCGCCACCGACTTTTTATTTTATCCTAAGGAAAGGTTTAAAAAGCACAGCAAAAACCTTTGAGATGTTTTCTTGGGTTCGGGGAGTAGATTATAGAAAGGGAAGGTATTATCACCCTTTCTATCCATGGTTATCCATGGGCTCTTAGTTACTTGCTTAGATCACTTGCCTTTTGTTTTCAATTGTTTGAAATGGTGCTTGTGTGTGTGGGTTTGAAAATGTTTTGAAAAGAAGCCAATGTGGTGGCAACCTTTGTAATGATCCATGTGGGGATGTATACAAAGATGTATGTCTTTTGAAAAGGTTTTCATTTGTTTTTTTGAAAGTTGTTTTGAAAGTGTTGTGAGGTGTGGTTTTAGAAAATAGGCAAGTGTTTTGTTTTTGCAAGTTTTGATTCAAGTAACTAAGAGGTTATCTACTCCTAAATTTCTCAAAGTTTATTGCTATGTTTTAACCCTTTTAATAAGTTTGTTCTACCATTGTATTTGGTGGACAATCTCATGTTAGGATGTGAAAGGGACGGGCGCGGGTCATCGTTTTAGACCATAATTGCAATGGTGTCAAGTATCTTTGGGCATTTTGCTTAAGGGACTTGATCATTTGTTTAGGCAACATTTTGAAAGCGTTATCGAGGGACTATGATCATTTGATTTGTGTTTGTTTTGCCCAAAGAGACCTAACATGCAATATGACCCAATTTTGAAAGGCAACAAGTGGAATACCCTAGGGGGTGCAAGTGTGATTTGTGTGTCCATCTTCATGCTTGTTTATCTTGAAATTAGGTCAAAACTATTTTCGTTGTTTTTTTTTCCGCATACAAACCCTAATTCTAACATGATATAATTAGAAAGCAATAAAGTGCGAAAATAAATTTACTAAGCTATTACAAAACCATATATGGGAAGGGGGGTACAAATGTTCAAATGGGGATTTTTAACAAGGAATTTAAACCTAAACTATTACATCAATTTGGAATTATTTACAAGTGATTAATTGCATAAATTAAATGGAAAATAAAATAAAGATGCAAAAATGCAAAAAGGGGTTTTTATATGTATGAGAAAAAAGTATTATTTATGTCAAATAAATAAAAATAAAAAAAAGTATTATTTTTGGAGTTTTTGTATTTTAAGGGTAAACCCTAATTCTATTAAATAAAATGCATTATTTATTTATTATGTACAAGTATTTATTTATTTGTATAAAAATAAAATAAAATGAAGTATATTTGTCAAAAGATATTTTTATATTTAAATATTAATAAAAATAAAAAGTGTATGTATTTTTGCATTTTTATCCTAAATACATTAATAAATATATATATGTATTATTTACTAAATAGGTATTATATATACAAATTAATAATATTTAATATTTAACAAAGAAAAGTATTTTTTTCTATAAAAATTTTTCAGAAAGTAAAACAAAATAAAAATGAAAATGAAATGTGTTTATATTATTTTTTTGTATTTTAAGTAAAATGTATCTATTTCTTTATTTATGTACAAATACTAATTTAAGTAAATAAATTCCTAATAAATAGAAAAATGGTACAAAAAATTATTTTTATTTTTTTTATATTATGATGAAAAATAAATAAGTCAAACCAAAAAGAAAAAAGTCAAAAAATCATTAAAATGAATGAAATGGGCTTAGGGGGTGTAAAACCAAAAACATGGTGCAAATAAGAAATATGGAACAAGCCCAGCCCAATAGACCCTTCTTCAACCTCCAGCCAGAAAACGTTCAAAAAACGCGCGCTTTTCTTACTGATTCAAACATCCTGATTCCTGGCTTTTTAATGAAAACTCATAACATCAAAAATGTTCAGCATCAAGAGACGAATTCAGGGACATAAAGAACTTGTCTTAACTCTCTAAGATGAGGGAGAATTTCCTCTCCCCCAATTTCTGACCTAGCTTTTTATCAATGTTCAGGCTCAAAATTCTTGCAGCACACATAATATAAATGAAATCTAATTATATGGGCATGTTCAGGGCTATGATTGTGACATGTTTCCTTCACAAACCTAAAGCTAACAATTCCTAATAAGAGAGATACGAGTTCATGAACTTACCTGTTCAGTTGAAGTTCTATCTGGCAATGGAGAAGCTTTCAGTGCAAGGTGATGATTGGTATAGCTTCCTTAAGGTCCAGGGATGCTATTCCAAGCTTTACTTTATCTTGAAAGTTTTTGAATCGTGCTAGAGCACTTCACCTGCAAATCCGAAAAGTGAAAATGGTGGAACTAGTTAGAGGAGTTACAGGTCGTGTTTTAGGTTTTGGTTAGCTTGCATAGATGATAGGGAAGGTGTGTGAACTGGTTTGGGCAAGAAAGCTTGAGAGGAAAGAGAGATAGCACTCAAACTGCAGGCCCTGCCCTGTTCTTGCAGTTTGAAGGTGATTATGGGAATGGGAGTATATGAGGGATGTTAGGGTCGTGCTTCAGCTTAGGATCAATGTTTGGAATGTGTTTGATATCTTTTTCTAAGGCCTGGTTCACTGATATGGAAGTTGGTAACTATTATGCAATGTTTCTTATTTCTTAAGTTATAAAAGGCAAGTTGATGTTCTAGACTGATGCAGGCCCTCATAACATGCTGCAAACCCTTGTCTTGATCAGTGTAATTAGCTCCTAAACTTGTGCCAATAAGATCCTAACTGTACTTGCTTGGATTTTCAATTTGACATAAAGCTACCTTTTGCAAAAATGGAAGAAATGCTTTATCTATTTTGGGATTAATCCTTTAGGCAATGCTTGAACACACAAAACATGGTCTTGGCACAAAGGATTGACATTAAATTTATGAGTGTAATTGAGATAAAAGGCCTGTAATCAAGTTGTGCAAGCTGAGATTGAAATGCATAGTGCTATGAACATGTAACTTGGCCTAATCAAAAGTGAGTTTTTGCCATATTGTGAAATTCGATTCTCTCAAGTTATGAGGTTGTTTGAGAAGTTCTTGGATATTTTGGAAAGCTTGGAATGTGTACTACAATCCATCTTTGAAATGAAAAGTGAAATTCCAAGTGGAAGTGTATGGAAAATGGCCTTGAAGTTAGGTAGAAAACCTTGCCAAAATAGGTCAAAATTTCACTAAGTTAAGAATGGTTTAGTACCCTTATTCCAAAAATTGTAACTTGAGATACAAGCTTAATTTTGGAAAACTTTGTGAATCAAAGTTGTAGATTATGCAACAAGCTACAACTTTCATGTTTTGACTTTTGTTTGAATCCAAATGAATCTTGGTGAGAAAGTGGGGCAAAGTTGGGGAAAAATTAGGGTTTTCCATAACTTAGAAAAATTCTAAGTTATGAAAAATTCTCATTTCAAACCCTAATTTGCATTTTTTGATTTCTTGGTGAACAAGTTTCATAATTTGGCATGTTTTGATGAAAAATGAATCTTGACTCTTGATTTTGACCAAAAAAGTCAAAGTTTGACTTTTCAGTATACAGTCAAAATTGATCAATTGACTGGGAAATTCAACTGTCAATCTTGTGTACTTGGGATCTTTTGAACTTGTTGAGCATGTCAAGATAAATCCATGGGGTCCTTGAGTCCATATGTGAGCTTGGTTTGCCATTGGCTAGGTTAAACAGTCAAAAATTGCCTTGGTGCAGTCAAAACCCTAAAAATGACCATTTTGCCCTTTTGATGATCTGATCAAATTTCTTGTGGAATTGTGATCCAAACTTGATCAAATGGTCCATATGAGTTCATAATGTTGATGTGGGTCAATTTTCATGAGATTTGACTGTCAATTGGCCACAGTTGACTTTTTCCCCAATACAGTTGATTTTTAGGTCAACTGTCCAATTGACTGGGCAAAACTTGGAATCAAGACTTGAAACTTTGTATGGATAAACTTGGGAGTCTAACATGAAGCATGAAAGTCATCTTAGGATTTTTAGGTCAAAACATCTTTGTGCAAACACAAACCCTAATTTGGGTCCACAGTGCAAGGAGAAGTCTTGAGCAGAGGAAACCCTAACTGGATCTTGAGCTCCAAGAGTTTTGTGATGAGAAAATGTTGAGGAAATGGGAGGGAAAATTTTGGGGTACAACAGTTGCCCCTGTTCAATCTTCTTGAACCTGAAGAGTTAGATTGGCAAGTTTGCCTTTCGTGACTCGAGGGTAAAAGGAGATTGGACACTAGAGTGCCCGGAAATTTGCACTCGCATGTTGGAGTATCAACAATGTGATGTCGGGAATAGGCTTATAGATGCCATTTGGATAGGTGGTGGATAGGGAGATGGGCTTATAGATGCCATCTGGAGATGTGACAGAACCTTGTCGGGAATGGGCTTATAAATGCCATTTGGAAGTGATGATCGCACAAGAGATTCCTTAGCGAGAACTTTATGTATTTGAGAAAGGCAGATGTTTTCCTGGCTTGTTACAGGTGTTTGATCTTCAATCTCCTTATGCAGATATGCCCTGGCTGGATACAGGTATCGAATCTACAATCGGTTGCTCACAGATGTGCCCTGGCTGGATACAGGAGTCGAATCTGGAAATAGTCGTCAATGGATATGCCCTGGCTGGATACAGGAATTGAATCTTCGAACTCTTCAGACGTGCCCTGGCTAGATACAGGAATCGAGTCTGGAAATGTGGTTAACAGATATGCCCTGGCTGGATACAGGAATCGAATCTGGAAATGTTGTAGTTGATAGATGTGCCCTGGCTGGATACAGGAATCGAATCTTCGAACTCTTCAGACGTGCCCTGGCTAGATACAGGAATCGAGTCTGGAAATGTGGTCAACAGATATGCCCTGGCTAGATACAGGTATCGAATCTGGAATTGTGACAGTTGAAGGTAGTTGTCTTTGGGATTGTCTTTTTCCCTGAAAAGGCAAAAACATAAATTGTGTGCAATGTCATGATGTATGATATGCAGGATGTCATGATGTTCAACATGAGATAGTGTGGTATGCATTTTATCATGTATGTAAGCAAAATTTATGAAAACGTGAAATGTTTATGAATGTATTTTCGTCTTAGGAAAATAAATCCTTGACGATCGGCCGGGGAATTGCTCTGTGGAAGAGATACTTTGCTGAAGTTTTTGATGAGAGGCCTGCTGAGGACTTCAATGATGGATTCCGCTGGGGATAATGATGATAAACTCCGCTGGGGATACCAAAGATAAACTCCGCTGGGTATTGAAGGAACTTTGCCGAGGGCGATTTTCCGTGGCAATTAGCTGAGGATAACCCAGTTATAAGCCCTGGTGAGGAATAACTTTGAATAAAGCTCGGAAGAGACGTCCGTATTCTGCAGGGAACAAGCTTCCAGAATCTACTGGGGATAAGCTTTAAGACCTGCCGGGGAATGTTGTGCCTTTTCAGGATTGACGGGGAATCAACTCCGCTTGGGGAAAGTATTGCTGAATCTTGTCTTACTCTATGAGGAGTTGAGATGATTTGGTCACATTCTTCAGTCGAATCTCCCTTGGTACCTTGGCGGGCAAAGCAACCGGACTGCATCAGACAACTTCACATTGCCCCTGTTTCTGATGTCACTTGTAATTAATCTCTTGTTTCATACGCAAATATTTATGAACCAGCGATTTTAATGTCAAATGCATATATCAAAAATGAACATTGGACGTTCTTCGCAAGACAAAACAGAAAAAGGAAAAAACAATGGCAATTTGTATGGACAAGTGAATTTGTATTGATTTGAATTTTGCCTGTGAATAGGCGTTTTTGTACAAGAGGCTGACATCCTAGTAAGAGGACGCTGCCAGATAACATAAAATTTACAATTTTGAAAAGAAAACAAAACAGCTATGTGAACAATCCCACTGGGTTCCAACTCTGCTATCGCCTTTATGTCTTCAAGCGTCTCATCACTTTGCTGCTTGGTTGAAGATGAAGCTGATTGGTCGATGCCGAAATCTGAGCCAGATAGTTGATGCCGAATTCTGGATGCGAAGTGATCCAATGAGACATAGTGTTACGCTTTATCCCTAACTTTTGCCTGGACCGCCCTTTCGGGTTTTCAGTCCACCGGGATACCCATTTTTGCCCAAGCCGCCTTTTCAGGTTTTCGACTTGCCGGGTGTACAGATTTTTTTCATTTCATCCCTTATTTTTGCCCGAACCCTTTTGGTTCGCCGGGAAGCCCTTATTTTTGCCTAAGTATGTCAACCTAGCGGGTCTTTTATTCATGCGTAGTATCTTTTCACTATGTCTGCATTGGCGGGGTGAGGAAGGTCGTCACCATCCATGGTGGTTAGGATCATGGCTCCTCCTGAGAACACATGTTTAACCACAAATGGCCCTTCGTATGTAGGGGTCCATTTGCCCCGGGGATCACTTTGAGGAAGGATGATGCGCTTGATTACCAGGTCCCCAACTTGATACTCTTGTGGTCTGACTTTCTTGTTAAATGCCCTGATCATCCGTTTTTGATACGTCTGACCATGACAGATAGCGGTGAGTCTCTTTTCGTCAATCAGGTTTAATTGATCAAGTCGAGTCTGGATCCAGTCATCTTCACTCAAGTCTGCATCCTTCATTATCCGGAGAGAGGGTATCTGGACTTCAATTGGCAAGACTGCCTCCATGCCATAGACCAAGGAGAAAGGAGTTTCCCCGGTTGACGTCCTTGCTGAGGTACGGTACCCATGAAGAGCGAACGGTAACATCTCGTGCCAATCTTTATAGGTCACTGTCATCTTCTGCACAATTTTCTTGATATTCTTATTAGCTGCCTCTACAGCCCCATTCATCTTCGGCCTGTAGGGAGAAGAGTTGTGGTGCTGTATCTTGAATTGTTCGCAGAGTTCAGCGATCATTTTGTTATTGAGATTGGTACCATTGTCCGTAATGATTCTTTCTGGGACGCCGTATCGACATATCATATTATGCCGGATGAAACGTGCCACGACGCTCTTGGTTACCGTTGCGTAGGAAGCTGCCTCAACCCACTTCGTGAAGTAATCGATCGCTACCAAGATGAAGCGATGCCCGTTGGATGCCGTCGGTCGGATCTCACCGATCATATCAATGCCCTACATTGCAAAAGGCCAAGGTGCCGTCAGGACGTTCAGAGGAACCGGAGGAATATGCACCTTGTCAGCATAGATCTGGCATTTGTGACAAGTTCGAGAGTGTTGGTAACAATCGGCTTCTATTGTGGACCAGAAATATCCTGCCTGTAGGATTTTTTTTGCCATGGTGTGTCCACTGGAATGTGTTCCAAATGTACCTTCATGCAGCTCTATCATGATCTTCTCTGCTTCAACCCTATCCACACAACGCAGTAGAGTTGAATCATGATTCCGTTTGTAGAGAATGCCATTGCTGAGGAAGAATTTTGCCGCAAACCTTCTTATGAACTTCTTGTCATTGACAGATGCACCTTCAGGGTATTCCTGAGCTTCCAAGTACTTCTTCACCTCATGATACCAGGGTTTTTCGGTCACCTTTTCGGCCTCAAGATCGCAGCAGTATGCCGGTTCGTCCAACTTCCAGATAATGATCCGGGGAGCCTCATTGTCCCATTTAACTTTGAACATTGAAGACATCGTAGCTAGTGCGTCTGCTAGCTGATTCTCCTCTCTTGGGAAGTGCTCAAAAGTTATCTCTTCAAAGTGGGGAAGCAAGGTTGACACATACTCCTTGTAAGGAATAATATTTGGGTGTTTTGTATCCCACTCGCCTTTGATCTGGTTGATCACGAGAGCGGAATCTCCGAAGACACTCAGAAATTTGATCCTTAAGTCGATTGCAGCTTGCAGACCCATGATACATGCCTCATATTCTGCCATGTTGTTGGTGCAGTTGAAACATAATCGGGCGGTGAGTGGAGTATGAGTTCCTTTGGGAGATATGATTACAGCGCCGACGCTGTTACCCAAAGCATTGGAGGCTCCGTCAAAATGCATAGACCATCGGAATCCTTCCTCAGGTCCTTCATCCGGTCCGGGTACTTCACAGTCAGTTACCACCATGATATCTTCGTCCGGAAAATCAAAGTTCAATGATTGGTAATCGTCCACAGGTTGGTGTGCCAAATGATCTGCCAGTACACTTCCTTTGATCGCTTTCTGAGTTGTATACTGGATATCATATTCTGTCAAGATCATTTGCCATCTCGCTATTCTTCCAGACAGAGCAGGCTTTTCGAATATGTACTTGATGGGATCCATCTTTGAAATCAAAAGAGTAGTGTGAGTCAGCATATACTGTCTCAGCCGGCGAGTAGCCCATACCAGAGCGCAACAAGTTTTCTCAAGCAGTGAGTAACGAGACTCACAGTCGGTAAACTTTTTGCTCAGGTAATAAATAGCGTGCTCTTTTCGGCCAGACTCGTCATGCTGCCCCATCACACACCCCATTGAATTGTCAAGTACTGTCAAGTAAAGTATCAGAGGTCTTCCTTCCACGGGTGGCATGAGAATGGGTGGCTCTTGGAGGTACTCCTTTATCTTTTCAAAAGCAGCCTGACATTCATCGTTCCAAAGTACTACTTGATCTTTCTTCAGTAATTTGAAGATTGGCTCACAAGTAGCAGTCAGATGTGAGATGAATCGGGCAATGTAATTCAGTCGTCCCAGGAAGCCTCTGACTTCTTTCTCTGTCTTTGGAGTCGGCATCTCTTGTATGGCTTTTACCTTGGCAGGGTCCACCTGAATACCTTTATCACTTACAATGAAACCTAGCAACTTTCCGGACCTTACCCCAAAGGTGCATTTGTTGGGATTCAACCTCAACTTGTATAACTTGAGTCGGTCAAACAGCTTCCTCAGATGGTCAAGGTGCTCCTCCTCAGTTTGAGACCTTGCAATCATGTCATCAACATATACCTCAATCTCATGATGGATCATATCATGAAATAAAGCAACCATGGCGCGTTGGTAGGTTGCCCCAGCATTTTTCAACCCGAACGGCATGACCTTGTAGCAGAAGGTGCCCCACTGAGTTACAAAGGTAGTCTTTTCCATATCTTCCGGAGCCATCTTGATTTGATTGTACCCTGAAAAACCATCCATGAAGGAGAACACCTTGTGTTGAGCAGTATTGTCAACAAGAACGTCGATGTGAGGTAAGGGGAAGTCATCTTTGGGGCTTGCCCTGTTTAGATCCCTGTAGTCGACACACATTCTGACTTTACCGTCCTTCTTCGGTACTGGCACCATGTTGGCAACCCATTGAGGATAAGAAGTTACTGTTAGAAACCCGGCATCGAATTGCTTCATGACCTCGGCCTTGATCTTTTCGGACATCTCTGGGCGCATACGGCGGACCTTTTGCTTTACCGGAGGGCAGTCCTCCTTGGTTGGCAGGTGATGAACTACAATGTCGGCATCCAAACCAGGCATGTCTTCATAGGACCAAGCAAATATCTCCATGTAATCATGTAGCATCTGGATCAATCGTTGCTTCACACTGAGCTCTAGATTAGCCCCAATCTTGACCTCTTTCCTATTTGTCTCAGTACCCAGGTTAACTGTTTCCACCGGCTCTTCATGTGGTTGAATAGCCCACTCTTCCTGGAGTAGCAGTCTCGCGAGTTCACCAGGCACTTCGCAATCATCTTCACCCTCGTCTTCGGCCAAGTTGATTGGATTCTCGAAGTCATAACTGGTGGTAGCAGAGCTGTTACCAGTGAGATCCAGAGTGGATTGAAACCTGTATAAGTGAGTGTGTGTAAATATAGCTGTTTTGCAATATATAACACAGAAAGAAAAAGAGCACAAGATTTGAAATGCAACAAACGTCCAATGTTTTGATTGATGATATATGGAAATGTCATACAAAAAGCCCTCACAAATGGAGCCACGATGCCCCGGGTAGGACACCGAGCCGATAAAGTTTTAACATATTGTTTGTTACAAATTGGAAATCAAAAGAATTAATTACTGCGTGACAAATGTGATAGGTGTAAAATCCTTTGCCGTCCAGTTGCTTGGTCCGTTGCTGGTGGTTGGATAGATCCAACTGTCAAATTCTGCTTCCTCTATATCCTCCTCGATAGCATTCACCCTTGGGTTGGAGATAAACACCGGAGCCTTTCTGATCTTTTCCTTGCGCACAGCCCTCTGAGCCTCTGCAGTAAAGCCCAGCCCAAACTTGTCATTCTTTTGAGTGAAGTCAGGAAGCTGACCCCAATTTGCACAATTGCCTTTCTCGATCACAGCCCCGGCATCCTTCAAGGATGCCATCTTCAATGGAAAGTCTTCTTCAACCACTGTTTCAGCTGATGCCAACGTTGGAGGTACTTCCTCAAAATGCTGAAAGGGGGTTTCAATAAACTCCCCGTCCATCTCGATATACCGGAATGAATTCAAGTGACTAACCATGTATTCCTCCTCACCCTGCACAGTAACAATCTTCCCTTTGACAGGGTATTTGAGCTTTTGGTGTAGAGTGGAGGTTACTGCCCCAGCCTTGTGAATCCAGGGTCGACCCAACAAGCAGGAGTAAGATGGACGAATATCCATTACATAGAACATTGAGTCGAAGACTTGGGAACCCATACGAATAGGGATGTCTACTTCACCGTGCACCATCCTTTTAGAACCGTCGAAGGCTCTAACAATGATGTTACTAGGTTTCAGCTCCAGACCCTCACAATCCAAACGATCCAATGCCTTCTTGGGCAAAACATTCAGGGAAGAGCCGGTATCCACTAACACGTGTGCGAGAGTAGTGCCCCTGCATTCTATGGAAACATGCAGGGCATCATTGTGATTTTTCCCTTTGGCGGTAAGGTCAGCATCCGAGAACCCCAAGCCATTGTCAGCCGTCAAATTAGCCACACAGTCAGTGAATTGATCCGCGGAGGTCTCTTGCGGCACGTGGGCCGTTTTCAGAAATGAAATCAGGGCTTTTGCATGGGCCTCTGAGCATAGCAGCAATGATAACATAGAGATTTTGGAGGGAGTATGCCCCAACTGTTCAACAACGTTAAAGTCACTCTTTTTGATGATTTTAAGAATTTCCTCCATTTCTTGTTGGGAGGCTTCTACAGCAGTCTTTTTTGGTGCCTCCGTCCTGGCAGGCAAATCGGTAGCAACTTCTTTGCCCCGAGTATCAGAGGACTCGACGGCAGTAGTAGACACAGGAACTTGAATTGGAACATGCATACTTGCGGGTGTGATGGTGAGAGGTTTTCGGATAACTGGCGGTGCAATGTCAGGCGAGAAGAGTCTGCCACTGCGGGTAATCTTGGCGGGACCAGTGATGTTACTGATACTGGTATTGGTGTTGAACTCCTGCTTCACCCCAAGCACATACACGTCGGCCCCATAATGCCATGGGACCGCTTTATCAGACTCATATGGGAGAGGCCCCGGAACAGTGATAGTAATGGGTGCAACAGACATAATTTGGACTGGTTTCTTCATGGGAGCTTTAGCAGGATTGTAAATCGTGACAACAGATATTTCTTCAACAGAAACAAACGGAACAGCAGTTTTCTTGAACAGAATTTCTTTGCTATCCATCAGGCTTTGGATGCCTGATTTCAGCAGTGGACAACTGGTAGGGATAACAGCACACAGGAGGCAACCCTTGCTACAACCCGGAAATAAACCGGCTAGTAGTAAGTTCCTCTTAACAGTCAAAAGAGGGGTAGCAACGTCATTCACCGAAACAACATACAACTCTTCCTCAATGGCATTTACTCTATGCTGGGGCATAGGAGCAGTTACAACATTCGGTCTCTCAGGCGCTTCAAACTGAATTTCCTTCGCGTCGATAAGATCTTGCACTTTGTTTCTCAAGGCCCAGCAATCATCAGTAGTATGCCCGAGGCTATCGGAATGATAAGCACAACGGGCATTTGGGTTATACTTAGGAGATGCAGTATTGACAACCTTAGGAGCTTCTTTGATGGTCACCAAGTTGGTTGATAACAGTTGGGGTAAAATTTGAGATAAGGTCATACTCAACCGGGTATACTGTCTCTTGGGCCTTTCACCTCTTTGTTGATTATACTGCTGAGGAGCAGAAACAGGTTTTGAAATGACCAAGGCATTGACGGCTTGGTGACTTTCTGGCTTGACTTGTCTTCTAGGACCATAAACGACACTAGCTTCTTTCTTGAAAGGTCTCTTCTCAGTACTTGGGGAGGCAGCTTTTTGTATCTTTCCTGACCTGATGCCAGCTTCAATTCTTTCTCCTGTTAGAATCAAATCCGTAAACCCAGCGGAGGAGTTACCGATCAAATGATTGAAAAATGGACCAGACAAAGTTCCTAGAAACATATCAACCAGCTCACGATCAATTAATGGAGGCTGCACCCTGCCAGCCAAATCTCTCTATTTTTGTGCATATTCTTTGAACCCTTCGCCCGTTCCTAGAGTCATACCCTGAAGTTGGGTACGCGTAGGAGCGAGATCAGAATTGTATTGATATTGTCTGTAAAATGCGGTTGCCAAATCTTCCCAGTGTCGGATGCTAGTCCCATCTAGTTGGTAGAACCACTCAAGCTGCGACCCCGAAAGACTATCTTGGAAGAAGTGAATCCAAAGGTTCTTATCCGCCGTGTAAGGTTGGATCTTCCTTACGTACGACCTTAAATGCAACTTTGGACAGGAAGCCCCGTCATATTTGGCAAAGGCAGGCGCCTTAAACTTGTGTGGAATTACTACCCCAGAAGATAACCCCAAATCTCCGAAATCCAACCCCGGCACATTCTGAATCTCCATGGCGCTCAAGCGGTCCTCCAATTGCTTGTATCTGTCAGCAGCAGGTGGGTATTGTTCGTCATTATAGTCCGTCTCGTTGTCGGAGACTGCGGGACTAGGAGCTCCTCCTCCTTGGGGACTGTTTTTCTCAGCAGAAGAAGTAGTTGGTTCAGCTTAATTATGGAGTGTGTTCCCAAATCTGCGTCCAGTGTTGAATAACGCAGTCCTCTTTTTCTTCTTCTTCATCAGGAGTAGAGTCTTAAACTCTTGCTGACCTTGGGCCAGGCTTAGGACCATCTCTTGAAACTGTGCACTTTGGGCCTGAAGGGCCTTGATTGCTTGCTCACTGGAGGAGTCTGGATTCATGATGACTGTTCAAATAAACAGCGAAGAAGATTAAGCAACCTGTGAAATAGGGTACCTGCTATGCATATGGTGCAATGAGATGCGTATGCTTTATGTTTTCAAAGACAAACAAGATTCAACTTTGTAGACAAAAAGGGAAACACACTTCATTAGATTAAAATTTTAATTGTTCAACAAATTTCCCTTAGGCATTACAGGAATGAAAAATACTGGAAAGGAAATAAAAGCTATAAAAGGAAATATCAAAGCCCATCAGTGCTCCCATGGCCTCCTTTTCTCAGTGTTGATGTAGTTATTCAGAACCCGCTCTTCCTCCAACTGCTTAGTCAGCCTCTGGATCTTCCGTTCCTGCTCGTTGAACTTCTCCCGATAGAAATCCCGTTCTTCCTTTAGCTGCGCCCAAGATCTCTTCATTGTGTCAAAATCAGTGGGTATCTGAGGAGGGAGGACAGTTGGAGGAACCCCATCTTCATCAGGATATTCAAGAATGATAGGTCTGACAGCTTCGTACGGCATACCTAACCTCTGAGCACGGATGCGGACCCATTTGCAATAGGGTTCCATTGGTAGAGAAGTCTTTGGTCCCAACTCATGTGGGTCAACTTTGTGAATTCTGTCCCAAGCTCTAATGAATCCATGGCGTAGTTTGTCACTGTCTGCCTGAAACTCAAAATGGAAGTGAGGAACCAACATTTCATGAGGCCCAACTCCTCTGGCTCTTCCAAACTGACGGAGAGCTAAGCATGGATTATAAGAGATTCCTCCTTGGATACCAATCAACGGAACATTAGGGTATTCTCCGCAACGATCAATAACAGCTACCTCATCCAAACCTCTGAGAGTCCAAGTAATGTCATTATCAGTGAGAGACATTAACCTACGAGCCCAACCCTTTCCTTCTTCATTCTTCAGCACGAACTTATGAAGGTGCGAAATAAACCACCTCACTAGCAAAGGAGCACAACACCATGGAGTTCCTCGTTTTCGGGCGGTACGAGCATAGAGTTGTTGCAAGATATCACCCAAAAGAGTGGGTACGGGGTTCCGAGATATGAAGATCCTTATGACATGGATACTGATAAAGGTGTCAGGATTGGGAAACAATACCAGACCATAGATCAAAAGAGCCAGAATATCCTCGTACGCCTTGAAGTCCAAGTCATTCCAGAAATTATTAGCCTTGCCAACCAGAAATTTGACCAAAAAGCCCTTAACTCCACTCCTAGTTTCCCAGTTAGCTAATACCTCTTCTTTGGTCAAGGGGAGAACTGCAGCAACCTCTTCAGGCCTAGGAGTCTTTTCCAAACCAGTGAATGGAGTTTGCTCCAAGACAGGGATCCCAAGCAAATAAGAGAATTCTTCCAGGGTAGGAACCAGCTGGAAGTCTTGAAAGGTGAAACAATGATACAGGGGGTCATAAAACTGGGTCAGAACACTTATCAGTTGTTGGTCCCATTTTGCAGTGATCAAGCCAAGGAGATAACCATGCCTGTTGATAAAGGAAGAAGTGTTTGGAATCCTACCAACCAACTCCTTGAGCAAAGTTGGTGGTTGAACAAAGTTGAGCCGGATAGTGTTCCTACGCACGGGCATCATGATGTCCTACAAAACAGAGCAAAGATGAAACTCTTTTGTCTTTGAAATGGGTTAGTCCTTTATACAGGATGCATGCAATGGTATGATGGTATGATGCTATGATGAAGCACACCACAAGTATTCACACAGGCAAACATGATAAGGCACACAAGTCACACAAGACACCCTTAGGTTTCAGGCCAGCATGAAGTTTAGGTGTTACCCTCTTTTAGTTTCGTCGGTTAAAACCTGTCCTATCAAAAGTAACCGGGTTCTAAAGGATCTCAAATCATTGGCTACCCTCAATCGGTCATAACTCCAGCATCACAATCTTTTCTTGCGGCCAGAACCATCTCGAGAGTTTAGCCTCAATGAGTGTAGCATACTGCTACTGTCCTAATAGCCAAGTTGGTCAATTTAGGGTTCTAAGGTCAGTTGGTGTTTAATGACTCCTTAGAAGACCTATATTCTCCTCATTGCAACACAAGGGATATAGGTACAGACCAAGGTGCCACACCAATGTAGCCACTGCTTCACCCATGTCGGTCTACGCCGGACAGGTCCCTCACAGATTATGCTACCTAAAAAAGGTATTCCCCAGATCCGGGTTAGGATCTATGAAACTCCGATGCAAAGCCCACAAATATAAAAGCAAACAAAGCAAACAATTGAAAACAAAGGTGATCTAAGCCCTAAGGTTACTCCACTTTTAAATACTATCCCCAACAGAGTCGCCAGTTCTGTGATACGGCGGGAGAACTGACTATGGTTTTGCGTTTGTTTTCGCAAATGTTTCGGTTGAGCAAGAGTCGCCACCGACTTTTTATTTTATCCTAAGGAAAGGTTTAAAAAGCACAGCAAAAACCTTTGAGATGTTTTCTTGGGTTCGGGGAGTAGATTATAGAAAGGGAAGGTATTATCACCCTTTCTATCCATGGTTATCCATGGGCTCTTAGTTACTTGCTTAGATCACTTGCCTTTTGTTTTCAATTGTTTGAAATGGTGCTTGTGTGTGTGGGTTTGAAAATGTTTTGAAAAGAAGCCAATGTGGTGGCAACCTTTGTAATGATCCATGTGGGGATGTATACAAAGATGTATGTCTTTTGAAAAGGTTTTCATTTGTTTTTTTGAAAGTTGTTTTGAAAGTGTTGTGAGGTGTGGTTTTAGAAAATAGGCAAGTATTTTGTTTTTGCAAGTTTTGATTCAAGTAACTAAGAGGTTATCTACTCCTAAATTTCTCAAAGTTTATTGCTATGTTTTAACCCTTTTAATAAGTTTGTTCCACCATTATATTTGGTGGACAATCTCATGTTAGGATGTGAAAGGGACGGGCGCGGGTCATCGTTTTAGACCATAATTGCAATGGTGTCAAGTATCTTTGGGCATTTTGCTTAAGGGACTTGATCATTTGTTTAGGCAACATTTTGAAAGCGTCATCGAGGGACTATGATCATTTGATTTGTGTTTGTTTTGCCCAAAGAGACCTAACATGCAATATGGCCCAATTTTGAAAGGCAACAAGTGGAATACCCTAGGGGGTGCAAGTAAGATTTGTGTGTCCATCTTCATGCTTGTTTATCTTGAAATTAGGTCAAAACTATTTTCGTTGTTTTTTTTTCCGCATACAAACCCTAATTCTAACATGGTATAATTAGAAAGTAATAAAGTGCGAAAATAAATTTACTAAGCTATTACAAAACCATATATGGGAAGGGGGGGTACAAATGTTCAAATGGGGATTTTTAACAAGGAATTTAAACCTAAACTATTACATCAATTTGAAATTATTTACAAGTGATTAATTGCATAAATTAAATGGAAAATAAAATAAAGATGCAAAAATGCAAAAAGGGGTTTTTATATGTATGAGAAAAAAGTATTATTTATGTCAAATAAATAAAAATAAAAAAAAGTATTATTTTTGGAGTTTTTGTATTTTAAGGGTAAACCCTAATTCTATTAAATAAAATGCATTATTTATTTATTATGTACAAGTATTTATTTATTTGTATAAAAATAAAATAAAATGAAGTATATTTGTCAAAAGATATTTTTATATTTAAATATTAATAAAAATAAAAAGTGTATGTATTTTTGCATTTTTATCCTAAATACATTAATAAATATATATATGTATTATTTACTAAATAGGTATTATATATACAAATTAATAATATTTAATATTTAACAAAGAAAAGTATTTTTTTCTATAAAAATTTTTCAGAAAGTAAAACAAAATAAAAATGAAAATGAAATGTGTTTATATTATTTTTTTGTATTTTAAGTAAAATGTATCTATTTCTTTATTTATGTACAAATACTAATTTAAGTAAATAAATTCCTAATAAATAGAAAAATGGTACAAAAAATTATTTTTATTTTTTTTATATTATGATGAAAAATAAATAAGTCAAACCAAAAAGAAAAAAGTCAAAAAATCATTAAAATGAATGAAATGGGCTTAGGGGGTGTAAAACCAAAAACATGGTGCAAATAAGAAATATGGAACAAGCCCAGCCCAATAGACCCTTCTTCAACCTCCAGCCAGAAAACGTTCAAAAAACGCGCGCTTTTCTTACTGATTCAAACATCCTGATTCCTGGCTTTTTAATGAAAACTCATAACATCAAAAATGTTCAGCATCAAGAGACGAATTCAGGGACATAAAGAACTTGTCTTAACTCTCTAAGATGAGGGAGAATTTCCTCTCCCCCAATTTCTGACCTAGCTTTTTATCAATGTTCAGGCTCAAAATTCTTGCAGCACACATAATATAAATGAAATCTAATTATATGGGCATGTTCAGGGCTATGATTGTGACATGTTTCCTTCACAAACCTAAAGCTAACAATGTCTAATAAGAGAGATACGAGTTCATGAACTTACCTGTTCAGTTGAAGTTCTATCTGGCAATGGAGAAGCTTTCAGTGCAAGGTGATGATTGGTATAGCTTCCTTAAGGTCCAGGGATGCTATTCTAAGCTTTACTTTGTCTTGAAAGCTTTTGAATCGTGCTAGAGCACTTCACCTGCAAATCCGAAAAGTGAAAATGGTGGAACTAGTTAGAGGAGTTACAGGTCGTGTTTTAGGTTTTGGTTAGCTTGCATAGATGATAGGGAAGGTGTGTGAACTGGTTTGGGCAAGAAAGCTTGAGAGGAAAGAGAGATGGCACTCAAACTGCAGGCCCTGCCCTGTTCTTGCAGTTTGAAGGTGATTCTGGGAATGGGAGTGTATGAGGGATGTTAGGGTCGTGCTTCAGCTTAGGATCAATGTTTGGAATGTGTTTGATATCTTTTTCTAAGGCCTGGTTCACTGATATGGAAGTTGGTAACTATTATGCAATGTTTCTTATTTCTTAAGTTACAAAAGGCAAGTTGATGTTCTAGACTGATGCAGGCCCTTATAACATGCTGCAAACCCTTGTCTTGATCAGTGTAATTAGCTCCTAAACTTGTGCCAATAAGATCCTAACTGTACTTGCTTGGATTTTCAATTTGACATAAAGCTACCTTTTGCAAAAATGGAAGAAATGCTTTATCTATTTTGGGATTAATCCTTTAGGCAATGCTTGAACACACAAAACATGGTCTTGGCACAAAGGATTGGCATTAAATTTATGAGTGTAATTGAGATAAAAGGCCTGTAATCAAGTTGTGCAAGCTGAGATTGAAATGCATAGTGCTATGAACATGTAACTTGGCCTAATCAAAAGTGAGTTTTTGCCATATTGTGAAATTCGATTCTCTCAAGTTATGAGGTTGTTTGAGAAGTTCTTGGATATTTTGGAAAGCTTGGAATGTTTACTACAATCCATCTTTGAAATGAAAAGTGAAATTCCAAGTGGAAGTGTATGGAAAATGGCCTTGAAGTTAGGTAGAAAACCTTGCCAAAATAGGTCAAAATTTCACTAAGTTAAGAATGGTTTAGTACCCTTATTCCAAAAATTGTAACTTGAGATACAAGCTTAATTTTGGAAAACTTTGTGAATCAAAGTTGTAGATTATGCAACAAGCTACAACTTTCATGTTTTGACTTTTGTTTGAATCTAAATGAATCTTGGTGAGAAAGTGGGGCAAAGTTGGGGAAAAATTAGGGTTTTCCATAACTTAGAAAAATTCTAAGTTATGAAAAATTCTCATTTCAAACCCTAATTTGCATTTTTTGATTTCTTGGTGAACAAGTTTCATAATTTGGCATGTTTTGATGAAAAATGAATCTTGACTCTTGATTTTGACCAAAAAAGTCAAAGTTTGACTTTTCAGTATACAGTCAAAATTGATCAATTGACTGGGAAATTCAACTGTCAATCTTGTGTACTTGGGATCTTTTGAACTTGTTGAGCATGTAAAGATAAATCCATGGGGTCCTTGAGTCCATATGTGAGCTTGGTTTGCCATTGGCTAGGTTAAACAGTCAAAAATTGCCTTGGTGCAGTCAAAACCCTAAAAATGACCATTTTGCCCTTTTGATGATCTGATCAAATTTCTTGTGGAATTGTGATCCAAACTTGATCAAATGGTCCATATGAGTTCATAATGTTGATGTGGGTCAATTTTCATGAGATTTGACTGTCAATTGGCCACAGTTGACTTTTTCCCCAATACAGTTGATTTTTAGGTCAACTGTCCAATTGACTGGGCAAAACTTGGAATCAAGACTTGAAACTTTGTATGGATAAACTTGGGAGTCCAACATGAAGCATGAAAGTCATCTTAGGCTTTTTAGGTAAAAACATCTTTGTGCAAACACAAACCCTAATTTGGGTCCACAGTGCAAGGAGAAGTCTTGAGCAGAGGAAACCCTAACTGGATCTTGAGCTCCAAGAGTTTTGTGATGAGAAAATGTTGAGGAAATGGGAGGGCAAATTTTGGGGTACAACACCATTTTCCTGGTGGGGGATGGACATCCTCAGACCATTCGTGCAAGGAACGTACCAAAACAAATTCCTCATCATGGTCGTGGATTACTTTACAAAGTGGATAGAGGCCGGGGCCCTTGAGAAAATCACCTCACATAATATCCTACGCTTTTATAAGCGAAACGTTCTCGCCCGATTTGGAATCCCGCAGGCGCTGATAACAGATAACGGTACCCAATTCACCGTCAGTGAACGGCGGTGATATGATATATTCTCTTTCTACCTTCAGTGAAAGTTGGTAGACCATCGACAGTGAACATCGGTGTTTATTATCTTTTTTCTACCTTCAGTGAATGTTAGTAGTTTATCGTCAGTGAACGGTGGTGATATGATATATTCTCTTTCTACCTTCAGTGAAAGTTGGTAGACCAGCGACAGGGAACATCGGTGCTTGTTATCTTTTTGCTACCCTCAGTAAACGTTGGTAGTTCATCGTCAGTGAACGGCGGTGATATGATATATTCTCTTTCTACCTTCAGTGAAAGTTGGTAGACCAACGACAATGAACGTCAGTGTTTATTATCTTTCTTCTACCTTCAGTGAATGTTGGTAGTTTATCGTCAGTGAACGGTGATGATATGATTTTCTCTTTCTACCTTCAATGAAATTTGGTAGACCATCGGCAGTGAACGTCGATGTTTGTTATCTTCCTCTCTACCTTCAGTGAACGTTGGTAGCTTCGCCTTCTGTAGAAGTTGGTGTATCCTTTGACCATCCTACTATCCTCTCTGATTCAGTTCTTTTGGTTCACCATTGATTTATTTTCCCGGTGGGGTTGCTCCTTTGTTTCTTTATCATTGTTGCATCCCCAGTGATACTTTGTGTCTCTTTGGTACTGTTCATATGCATTCATATTCATAAGCATTTGCATGGCATCTTAAGGCCAAAAATAGGGTTTGTTTTATATTTAAGTATCTTCGATCGCGTCGACACGAAGATTTTTAACCTTCGTATCTCCGGATAGAAGAAACTTAAATAAGGGCAGCTGTTGTACCCCAATTTTTGCCCCTAAGATCCCTTCATCATACCATGTTGTTTCACTCACAACAAGATCACACTAGGATTCTTGGTTCCCCTCCCTACATTTAGCTTTGCTCCTTTTGAGGAGTTACCAAGAACCTTAACTTATGTTCCTTTTGTGATCATGAATATTGTTTTGATTTCTTCACTTAACTAATGAAATACAATGTTAGCTTGTCTTGCTTGTTATCCATATAGGTAAAGGCAATGAGATTTATCAAGTTACTCCATGGGTTCATGAGTTTATTTCCATGCCCTAGTCAACATAGCTTGAGAAGTTCAAACCTCACAATTGGATTAGTTTTGGAAGAATTGGCATGGCAAAGTTTCTTTGGTTCATCACATTTCAAGTTTATTAGATTTGACTCAAAAGTACAAGGGGTTGATTGGAGAAGTTATCATGTTTGGACAAGGCCTTGTTCCTATTGGTCACAAGAGCATATTTCTCTCAAATTTCAAGATATGGAAGTGGTTTTGATGGATATGAGTCCTCATCATCATCCTCAACAACTTCTATTCACAAAGCAAGAATATTGGCACAAGAAGTTTGTTCAAACTTGTCAAAGTTCCTCAAAGCATTCTCTTAATCTAGAAGCTAGGTTTTTGAACTTCAAAGGAGCATATCTTGCTCACCTTTTGGTATTTTTGAGTGATTCCAAAGACATATTTCTCTTAAAAGGGTTATCAACAAATCACTTCAAAAGTTCCAAGGAGTTTTCATGTGGAAGGAACTTGGTGAAGAAGAAAGATTACAAGTCATCTAGATGAATCCATAATTTTCCAATTGTGACTTCAAATGGTCATAACTTTGTCAATTTTTATCACCTTGAGTCCATTATTTTTCCATAATGATCTTGAAGATGTTTACTTTATGCCTTCTTTTAAGTGCAAAGTGAGAAAATGGATGGAAGTTGCCTTAAATATGCAAAAGATTATAGGTGATTTCATGATTTTTGGCCAACTTCAACAAGTCATAACTTGCTCAATTTTTGGAAATTTTGAGTGGTTCAAGTTTCAAAATGTCATTCAATAGATCTACTTCATTCCATATTTTTTGGTCAAGAGCAAATTCCAAGTGGAAGGCCATGTTTGGATACAAAAGATTATAGGTCATTTTTGAAGAAGAATTTGAAATATTTCTAAGTATGGAAAGTCAACTCTTTTTCTTCAACTTTGACTCCATGTAACTTTTATCTCAAGCATCCATTTGATTCCATTGCAAAGCTTGTAACCTCATCTTTCCAAAGCATCAAGAATCATGCCCTAAGACCCCTTGAGTTGGAAATGCCATGGATTTGAATTTGGTAACTTGAAACTGATTTTTCACAAAGTCAGAATTTTGAAATCCATAATGTGACTTCTAAACACAAGATTTATGCGTGTTTTTGATTTAAACTTGATTAGAAAACTTTCCAGAAGTGATTAGCACCCCAAAACACAAGATTTGGTTGAGTTTTGATGGAAATGAAGTCACACTTCACTCGTGCTCGACCCTCACTCAATTTCCCTCCAAACTTACTTGTTTCTTCAAATTTTCATTCCCATTAACTTCCCTATAAATACAGGGTCATCCCCCATCCATTTTCCCAAGCTTTGAGAGCCAAGAACACCCTACCAAAACCTCACATGAACCCATCTTTTTTTAATTCAGTTTCTGAGATTTAAGCTCCCTTTTCTAAAATTCTTTGCACATTCATCATCCTTGATCATCATATAAACTCTCCAGCACTTAAACCAATCAAAACAAGCCACAATTCAAGCTACAAAAGTACAGTTTCAGAGCTTCTTCCTTGAACTTTTAAAAGGTAGAATTCTCCACCATTTGGATCCAAATCAAGCACTAATCTATTCTACTCCTTCTCCTGATTCTCATGCTGCTTACAATTTTTAAATCCATTGAGAATTGAGAGAGAAATCTCAAATTGAAGGTGCTCGCTATTTTCTGGGTTTTTGATTCATATCTCTCTCCATACTTTATATAAATTTGGCGCGATGGTTGTGTTAGAATCGTCTTGAAGAGACGAGTTCAATGATGCTAGCCTGAGATCCTAACTTTTCCATTTGAAGGATCTCACAAAATCCCCATTACAGGGTGTCTGGAGGTTGAAGACGATGACATGTCTCGTCTCAGCCAATGATAGCGTGCCAAACGTTTTAATTTCATTGGTTGCCCTTTTTCTGATCCCATGTGTATCTCACTAAGGTCCATATCAAGCACAACGCGTCTGGTCTACTGGATTAGCTTACTAACGCATTTTGACTATGATCTGATGGTCCATATCTTTTTGGTTTTATTTTATTTTCTGATTTTTATATTTTTATTGATTAAATTTTCAAAAATTCATAACTCTTTTATTTTTCATCCAAAAATTATGAAAAAATTCACAAAAATACTTTGAATTATTTCTGATCTCATGACAATTTTTTCACATTTTTATTTTGAAATTTGGTATTTTTTATATTTTTTGTATCATTTGCTTTCTTTTAATTACTAAAAAAAATACTTTCTGACATTTTTTAATTCTGAAAAAATTCATAAATGTTATTTTGCATATTTTTGACTTTCTGAAAATTTTATGGAATTTTATGTTAAGGTTTACTATTTTTGACCTATTTTATGTTTGTTTGAACAATTTTAAATAATTTAAAAATAGTTTCTGACTTGTAAAAATTACCAAAAATTGTATAAAAATATTTGGATTCATTTCTGATTTTTCTATAGCCTTGCTTTTTCTTTCTTGATTAATTTGAACATAGTTGATATTTTTCTCATTTATTTTGATTTTTAAACTTTTTAAAACCCTTTTAATGTATATATTAAATATACTATTATTTTGTGATTATTTTCTGGCTAATCTTGGTTAGGTTTTGGATCATGAACTTTATTAACATCATTGGATCCATGGTGTTGAGTTTAACTCCACAAAAAATGGATGAATGATTTTAATAATAGTTTGATTAAAATTTAATTCAAATGTGATTTGTATATTTCTTTTTACCCTATCCATCTTCATCTCATCCCCTTCTTATTGCACTAAATGTTGTTGGAGCATGATCTATATATCATGTCTCAAAATAAATGGTGCATAGATTGCTATTGAACGGCCTCAAAATAGGTGCGACTTCTATATAAGTCCACTTATGATTGCTTAACATAGCGCTAAATATTGTCCCAATTCGAATAAATGATCATTTGTGGCCCAAACTTATGATTGCAAGCCCAAGTATGTTAATTTGATCTCTTTGATCCAATAACCTTGAGATTCATTGTATGGAGGCTTTGGTTCTACCAATCCTCTAATGGATCTACAACATCTTTGGTCAACGCGGATCACTTAAACATCATTGATCATTAAATGGTACTTGTGAGAATTCCAAATGGATGATATACTTGACAAAAAGCAAATGCAACTTGTTGTGTGGAGGCTTTGGTTCTACCAATCCTCTAATGAGTTCCAAATGCAAGTTTCAAGATGGTCATCCAACTAACCACTAATTATTGACTTGTTCTATCTTATGCTTTTATTCTTTTTTATGCTTTATGTACTATTTACTTTTAGCATTTACATTCCATGCCATTTTCATCTTTGCTCATTTGAGCATTTATTTTCTTGCCAATTTTACTTTGCTCACTTGAGCTTTTCTTTTCCTTTCTTAAGATACTTAATAATCAACATAAATCCTAAAAAACCTTTAATGGAACTTGGACTATTTGGTTATTATCCTTGGCATTATGGAGCATGGGACTTTTTCTTGGACTTAGGATTAGAAACCTTGGCCTATCTTGGAGACCTTGTGATCTTATCTGATTATTTTGTCTGGAGTTATTGAGGTTTACCTCAAGACATTGGGTTGCTTGTTTGTTTTTGTGTGCAGGTTTTTGTGATTACATTCTCTATTTGTAATCTGGAATTCACCCGTATACAACTGTTACTCAGCCCAATTTTTTTGAAGACTTAATACACTTGAAGTTTGGTTCTCTCTAGAGGTCTAGTATCTTTGCTTGCTTGGTTTGAATCCAAAGAATGAGAATTCTATCTTGACACATAATGTCAAGTATTGGCTTCTTGTTGGTTTGATGATTCTTATCCTTAGCTTTTACCTTATGCTTTAGGATAGCCTCTTCTTCTCCTCCCATCTTCTTTAATTTCAAAAATCTTCTCCCTCCCTTTGAAAACTCTTCTTGTTTCTAAAATTGAAACACTTTCATAATAAACCTGGACTTATGTCCATGCATTTTCAAAATATTTTCATAAATAAAATTCAATCAACTTAACAATACCTGGACATTTTTTGTGAGAAGACTAAAAGTCAATCAATCTCATTCAAACCATTTTGCCACTTTGGCTTTTACTTTAAACTTTTCTTAAAAGATTAAACTCTTGTCAATCCTTGTAGTGATGCAAACAACCATACTTTTACAATATGTAGTGAAGTGAGATATTTTCCACTTGGGTGTTGAGTGAGGCATTGTTGATTTTAAAATCCAAGCCGTATCCTCCACTTTGAAATGATGCAAATTCTCCTTTCTCATAATTGTGGGTAGTAGGTATGTTTTCCACACGGACAATGACGATGATGCTTTATCTCATAAAATTGACCAACACACTTGTGTTTCAAATTTTTAAAAGAGGAACTACGTGTAACCTGATCCCCTATTGCACAAAAGGTGGTACGTAGGCACTAAAGGTTCGCAACTGCGGCGGGTGCAAAAATCATAAAAAAATACTTCTCTTCTCACCTCCACCATCTATTTCAATACAACATATTTTATAGCCAAAATATACAGATTTTTCAAAGAGGTTCTTGCGGAGTACCGTAGATGTTTAGGGTGCTAATATCTTCCCTTTGCATAAACAACCCCCTTACCTTGAATCTTTCCCCCTCTTTTTGGGTTATTCGCTCTTTTTCCATTCCTTTGGAAACAGTAAAGCACGGTGGCGATTTTTATTTTTTATTTGTATTAAGTTTAGTCAATCCAATGACTTAATCTTGAACATTTCTACCGCTACAGAAAAATGGTGACTTCATTGGGGAAAGATTGACCTCTTGCTGGTCCATCCCTAAGTGGGTTGAGCCTATCTTTGTTTATATATGTATATGTGTTATTGTTGTTTATGTGTTATATTTTGTATATATATGTTTGTTTGGATTTTCCTGGTTTTCAGGGTGCTTGGTGATTACTTATGAGTCCTATACCCGGACTTGGGCAAACTTTAAGATAAGACGGGCGATATAGTCATGTTAACTTTGAGGGAGTAATCCCAAAAAAGGAGGCATGAGATCCCCCACTCAGTGGAGGCCTCTTTGACTGTAGTGTCGTTTACCGAGTAATCGGAAAGACGTGCTGCTTTCGACCTGGGAGCCTGCTGAAACTGAGGACCGTAGAATACCAAACCCATCTTGGCCTTTTAGGTGTAGCGCGGAAGCTATGACATAGTAATCCAAAAATAGTTGTCACACGATACTACGCTCAGATGAGTCTTTCTTTAGAATATTACTAATTACCGAGTTAATCGGGAAGTTGGTAATATCCGAAGGAAGGATGTAGACTCTGGGAACCTCTAGAACCTTGTTCGGCAGGTGATAACTTTTTAGACCAAAACCTAATGGGTAGTACCTTCGACCTCATGCTTGTGACGTTGAACCTATGAACCCTATATGTGTGGACTTGTGTGTGATTGTTGCATCATGTATCCATGCACCCATAAGCATCTTTTGAAGAAAACAATATTTCAAGGGATTTAAAAGTTAACTATTTGTAAATATCTCAGGTACTTTTAACCATGGATTCTGGAAAGAGAAAGACTGGGAAATACAGTTTCAAGGATCCCAAGATAGATGAGTTGGTCAGTCTAATTCCAGAGATCGAGTGTTCTGCATACTTTCAGAAGAAGTATGGATCCATTATTCCTCTCATGAAGCTGAAGATGAAGGAGGGTATTCTCTCGACCTTGGTCCAGTTCTATGATCCGATATATCACTGCTTTACTTTTCCCGATTATCAGTTGATGCCTACACTGGAGGAGTATTCTTATCTATTGGATTTACCTGTTACCGATCGTGTTCCTTTTACTGGTTTGGAGGGTGAGCCAAAACCACACGAGATTGCTGCTTTGATTCATCTGGGGAAGTTTGAGGTGGAAGCTCGTATGACTACTAAAGGAGGGATTAGAGGATTACCAGCTCAATTCTTATTGGAGAAAGCTTGTTACTTTTCCATAATGAAGAGTACAATTGCTTTTGACGCCATCTTTGCTCTACTTGCTTACAGATTGTTCTTATTTCCTAATGTGGACAAGTTTGTCGACATTAACGCTATCAGGATTTTCATGATTGGAAACCCAGTTCCTACACTGTTGGGTGATGTTTATTATTCTGTTCATCTTCGGAATTCTTATCATGGGGGAATGATTATCTGTTGCATGCCTCTGTTGTACCAGTGGCTCATCTCTCATATGCCTCAGTCTGATGCTTTTTAGGATGTCAAGAAGGAACCTCATTGGGCTCCTAAGATCATGGCACTTACTCACTCGGATATTGATTGGTATCATCGAGCATATCAGGATGTGGAGATTATTGATAGTTGTGGTAGTTTCCCCAATGTGCCGCTTCTTGGTACAAAGGGAGGAATTAACTATAACCCCGTTCTTGCACGGAGATAGCTTGGTTATCCGATGAGGGATAAACCGAATAGTATTCATTTGAGTAGTTTCTTTCTGAAGGAAGGAGAAGACCATAGGGAAGCTAGGGAGCAGATTGCGAAGGCCTAGCGTCACATTCATAAGAAGAGTGGGAAGGATTTGGGACCTAAGGGTGTTGTTTCTTTGGAGCCATATCTTCAATGGATCTGATCGAGAGCCATTCAGTTAAAGATGCCATATACCTGGGAGACACCCATGCCTGATCTATTTGTGAAGACCACCCCTCCCTTATTATATGATCTAGAAGAGCTGAAACTTGCTTTGGTTAGGATGCAACAGGAAAGGGATGCTTGGAAGAACAAGTTCCAGACTTTAGAGAGTTCCTATAAAGCAGACTTGAAGGAGAAAGACGATTTGATTGAGATCCTTGAGAGTCGGGCTGTGGAGTCTATGGAGAGGCAAGGGGATTTATTTTCCTCTAAGCCTCAAACAGGTGCTGATTACTTACTTCCTGATTCAGATGATTGGAAGGAGGTTGCCATTAGACATGTGGAAGAAAACCAGAGGTTGAGGGCTCAGATTTCCAGGCTCACAGGGAAGCGCCAGTGTATAGAGTGATCTTCATCAGTTCTTCTTCTCAGGGTTTTAGATTTTATTTTCATCTTGTACTCGGGATCATTGAAACTTGTAATCCATTTTGGAGTTATTATAATAAAAAAATTTCAGTATTTCAAAAGCTTTAGTACTTTGATGTTTGCAATATGTCTAAAAATTTTAAATCCCTTAAAATATTAAATAACAAAGTAAAAAATGATCATGTGCATTACATGTCATGCATCATATTGCACATATTTCTTAATTTGTTATGCATACCCAGGTGTCTTACTAAGCTTTTTTACTTCATTCAGCAAGCTGACTCATCACTACAACACTCAGGCTAATTTTAAAAAGAAGATGGACAACTTAGAACAGGAAAATCGCGAGCTGCACGAAGAAGTTTCTGCTTTGAAGGCCGGCTTGGCCAATTTGACTACTCTGATGGAAGCTCTGGTGGTTTCTCAGAATCAACCACCGAGTGTTCAACCTCAACCAACAAGGGCAAATACTGAAGTTACGACTATTCCTGTATCCGCTACTCTGGCTGTTGTTCAAAACCGTATGCCTCAAGGTTATCCATGGGGAATGCCAGATAATTTTGCACCTGAAGGTTTCAATCTTGGTCCTCAAGATACTCTAGTGGTTTAGACTGTTGTTACTCCGACACCTCCTGTGGTGCATACTGTTCCTGCTGCACCTCCTTAGATAAACATGGTTCCGTTTGTTAATGATGATGTGTGTCGTCCTTTCCCTCTGCCGAGTGAAGACCTGGGTATTTATAACAGAATGGATGATTTTCAAGAGCAGATTGATAAGATGCAAAGAGAGATGAAGGCTCTTAGGGGAAAAGAGCTATTTGGGCAGAACGTGAAGGAGTTATGTTTGGTCCCGAATGTTCAGATACGTGCTAAGTTAAAGGTCCCGGAGTTTGAGAAGTATAACGGCAACACTTCCCCTCGTGCCCACTTGGTAATGTACATGAGGAGAATGTCTACCCACACTGATGATCAGCGTCTGCTGATTCACTTTTTTCAGGATAGTTTGACCGGTGCAGCACTGAAATGGTATATGAGTTTGGACAACGCCAATATCCATACTTTTAATGATTTGGGAGAAGCGTTCATCAAACAATACAAGTACAATGTGGACATGGCGCCCGACCGTGACCAACTTAGGGCCATGGTTCAGAAAGACAGGGAATCATTCAAAGAGTATGCGTAGAGATGGCGCAAGGTAACTGCCCAAGTAATTCCTCCCATGGAAGAGAAGGAGATGACTAAGATTTTTCTGAAGACACTGGGAGCTTTCTACTACGAAAGGATGGTAGCAAGTGCACCAAGTGACTTTACATAGATGGTAGGAATGGGTATTCGCCTAGAAGAGGCTGTAAGAGAAGGTCGTTTGACGAAGAGTGAAGGATCTGGAGGTGTGAAGAAGCCATCTTATGGGTTTACCAAGAAGAAGGAAGGGGGTGCAAATGCTGTTATACAAGAGAAGAGGGTAAACACCCTAGAAGGAATTATCAACGTCATCAGCAAGTCTCCTCAGTTACTCCTGTTATAAATGCCACTCCGACTACCGTTGCTTATCAGAGACCGTCCCAGTAGGGGAACCAAGGGAATAATCAGAGAAGGAAGAGTTATAACCCTATTCCCATGAGCTATACAGAGCTACTACCAGCATTGATTCAGAAAAAGTTGGTCCAGACACGATCACCTCCCGCCGTACCATCACTATTGCCTTGGTATTACAAGGCAGACCAAAAGTGTGCTTTTCATCAGGGAGCACCAGGGCATAGTGTTGAGAATTGTTATCCTTTGAAGACTGAAGTGCAAAAGTTGGTGAAGTCTGGAATTCTATCTTTCAAGGACACGGGACCTAATGTGAAAGATAATCCTCTACCCAAGCACGAGGGAGTAAATTCTATAAATATGGTGGCCGATTGTCCAGGCGACTTCCGGATTTTTGACATTAATCTGGTTAGAGGAGATTTGGTGAAAATGCACACAGACCTCTGTGAATTCAGCTACTATATGCATGACCACACCTGTTGTGCTATTTGCAGTACAGATATACATGGTTGCGAGAAGATAAAGGCTGATTTACAGGAGATGATAGATGGGGGCTTAATCCATATAATCAGGCCTAGGGCAGAGTATGAAGAGGAAGTGAATATGGTTTCTGGATGTCCTGGTGAGTTCATAATTTTTGATGTGGAGCATTTGAACGAGGATCTCGTGCAGTTGCATGCTACCTTATGCCATACGGCTGGTCAGGTGGAACATGAAGGGGTGAAAAACACAAGAAGGGGGGGTTGAATTGTAAAACTGAAATCTAAAGCAATTGACAAGATATTTTTATCCTGGTTCGTTTGATCTCAAACTACTCCAGTCCACCCATCAAGGTGATTTAGCCTCTCTCCAACGAGGTCTTAATTCACTATATTCAACTGAATATTACAGACTGCTTTAACAACTGCTAAAGCCTTCTTGATTCAAACCACAACCCGGTTTGTCAAGGTAACACTTTCTTACAAAGAGATATTACAATGTGTGTGGATGTTTTCTACAAAACTTTATCACAACTGTGATGTATACACAAAATGAAGCTTAGAAACTAGATTGCTAAACAATAATGAATATCAGAGTTTGTGGTTTAGCAAAACTGGTAGAATGAAGATTATGGTTCAGCTTTGTGCGTGTAGAGATTTGGAGAGCATTAACCGTTATAATCTTCAAAGCCTTGTTTATATAGCACTTGAGAAGATGAACGTTGAATGCAATATTCTTGATTCAATGCTAATAACAAGCTTTCCTTATTTAGCAGATCTTGTCTGGAATGAAGCCGTTGGAATTTATTAGCGTTCAATGCACAGTACCGTTGCTTCTTCAATGCACGTTCTGGCTTGGCTCATTCTGATTCTGCTTCGCTGCTGATGAACTATTGTGTTTCTGTATCAGAGTGTTTGAGCGCAGTTCTGTTCATCAAGCTTCAGCATGTACGTGAGTTGATCATCTGATCTTGACGTTCTGATGTAGCAACTTCTGATGCTGGTGTATGAAATCAAATTCTGATGCTGAATAAACGTGATCTTGCTTATGTCAATCAGAGTATCTGCAAGTCAGAACATAATAATTTTAGGCAGCAGATAGTTCAAACATGAAACATTTTAAATACTATATCTTTTCACTTTGTTATCATCAAAACTTAAATATAGGGTAGTAGATTCAAACATTGTTCTAACAATCTCCCCCTTTTTGATGATGACAAAAACTAGATATTTTAAATTAAAATAACGTGAAAAGGTATCTAGAATATGTATCAGAATAAGAAGTAAAAGAATAAGGAGCTTTTCTTACTCCCCCTGAGTTTATTACTTCCCTTTGATTATACGTGTTCTTCAGGATCAGATCTTTTTCTTTCTTTGAACATCAGCTTATCAGAGTCTTTGCTTTGGATCAGAGTGTTAGGTCGATCAGAACTTCATATTGATCAGAGCAACATTGATCAGAGCTTCTACATTTTGATCAGAGCTTCTAGTCTTCAGAGTGTCCAGGAGCTTCCTTGTGCCTGTAGACTTTAAACAAAACAGAAAAACATTTCAAGTAATAGAGTTAGAATGTTTGAGAGTTTCTGTCTAGTTAGCCCGTTATTGATTTAAATATCATTCTTGTTCTCCCCCTTTTTGTCAGCAATCAAAAAGTGTTGGTGATGTGCTAAAACAACTTAGATCAGAAAAACTAATTATATTAAGATAGTTCAGAATTAGAGCAAGAAAATATTACAAAACATAGTCAAAACAGTACATCAGAAAATGAAGAAAACATGAAAAAGGTCATGCATGAAAAAGATTTAAGGTTGAGGAGGCAAGCGTGTGAACAGGCGCTCCAGCATCGCTTGAATCTTTTCAGAAGTTTCATTTTGCTTATGAACCATGCTGACAACAGTGTCAATCTTGCTGTCCTGCACATCCATTCTTGCTTTCATCTTCTGATCGTTGTCATCCATCCGCTGTTGTAGACGCAAGTCATTCAGCCTTAGTTCTTCCAGAGTCTGCCTGTCCAAGGCAGCTTGAGAAGCATCAGAGGGAGGAGGCTTCTCAGAACTTTCAGCAACATCTTCTGCTTGATTTTCAGCCTGAATGGTCTTGTCTTCTTCTGATGGTTGCACCTTTGTAGCTTGCTGTTTCTCAGACCAAGATTCACTGTCCAGAGGGAGCACAACTTCCTGAGGCAGCTGACTTTCAACTTCCTTCAACAGCTTGCTGAAGTTCTGTTGTGCCTGCTCATAGTTGATATCCTGCAACTTGAGGGCTTCAGCACGTACCCATAGTCTGAACTGTGACCAGAGCTGATCAGAAGCAGCTGGGTCAATCATCCCAGGACAGACTTGCTTCAAAGAAGCAATCCATTGCAGCACACCTGTTTCAAAATTCAAAATACCAGAGCCAACATCTGGTTGCTTTGGTTTTGGGATGGCAATTTTGTGTTTTAGATTAGCAAGACGTTCAAGACTTGTTAGATCAATGAAAGTCCTGCTGGGGTTTTCAGCGGTTTTCTGAGAGGCTGTTTGTTTTGGAGGAGGGGTATCAGAGTCAGATATCTCGATTGAAGTAGGTGGTGTTTTGGGAGTTTTTGGTGGTGTTGATTCTTCTGAAGATGGTAACTAGGGCATGACAATAGTGGTTCCACATGGCAACTGGATTGCCAGCGGTGAAGGTTGAGGTGAGTGAGGGTCAGATTTATGAGGAGAAGGGGTTTCAGAATGGTGAAACTCTGTTTGTGGTGAAGGAGGATTTATTTCTGGTTGAGGAGAGGGAGGTGGAATCTCTGATTGCTCAGGGATCAGAGGTTCTTCTGAGAGTGGTTGTTGTTGTGGTTCTGGTTCTGGTTGTTGTTGTTGTTTTGGTTGTGGAGGAGGAACATTTTGTGGTTCAGAGTTTGGTTTAGCAGAGGCATGCTCACGCTCAATATCAGCTAGCACTTGGTCAAGTGCTGTTGTTGTTGAAATTGTTGGTTGTTTGGGGATTTTGGTTCTGGGTCTTCTGAGTAGTAATGCTTCAGAAGGGTCTTCTGGTATGGTTTCATCAATGGTAGGGATTGGGATTGATATTCTATGGGAGGTTTGAGGAGCAGCAGATGCTGGAATAGTAAAAGATTTTGAAATAGGGGCAGCAGATGAAATACCTCTTTTCTTTGGAGTCTGATGAGATGATCCTTCTGATGGCGCTTTCCTCTTCTTTGTCTTCTTCAAAGTCACTTCTGCTTGGGGTTGACTCAGATCTTTGATCTTCAGCTTTGAACCTGTATCTTCTGCCTTGTACGCATCTGGGTACCTGAGAAACATCTCTGGTTTGGATTCCATTTCAGAAAATACCGGAAAATCACTCAGAGGTACTCTTCTGCTGGAGATATCAGCAGTTGAAGTAGCTCTGGGTTCCTTCTGAATATTTTCTATCAGCTTCATCTTTTTCAGATTCTTTGCGTTCAGAGGCTTCCCAATGGTTGGTTCAATAGTGCTCAGCTCCTGAGCTTCTATCAGATGTTCAATCAGCCTATTCTCTGTCAGAATATCTGATATAAGCCTTCCAAACGGTATCCAGTCCCTCTTGGTCCTTTCTTCTTCCCTTGTTTCTTTCACACTGGTTTTGAGATGGTTGAACAAGAAGTGAGCCAAATTGATCTTAATCTTCTGATCAATAAAGTAGATCAGAAACTGCTGATCCACATTTATATAATCAGGAGAACTTGTTGGTTTCCTGTGGTTGAAGCATCCCAGAACAATCTTAGCCCATACTCTGCAGTGATCCTTCAGATCCTTAATCTTGCTGCTGGGCATCCCAAGAGTGAAAATCCTGTTAGCTACCACACCTACATCAGCGCATCTTTCAGCCATGTCCACACAACGGACGCCACCACCACTTTGACCGATTAGCCTAGCAATAAGATCTTCAGAAATCACAATCTTCTTCCCCATGACAGAGGAGATGACTAGATGTTTTGAAACATTGGCGTGAATCCAAAATTCCTTGACCAGCGCTGGGAATGTTGGTCCAATCAACCTATCGAAATACCTCTCCCACTTTTGAGCCCTAATTTCTTCAGTTAGGTCAAAACCATTTTCCTTCAAGCTTTCAAAGTCGATGATTAACTCAGAGAGCACTTCAAGGTTCTTCACCGGAGTGAGGAGAGTTCTGAGTGGCACCTGATATTGTTCAGAGGTTGCTTTCTTCTGATTGCCTGCAGAAATGCTGGAGGATGCCATTGTTCACACTAAAAAAGCTTTGAGAATGAATTGAGAAAAAAAAAGTTTGTAGGAGATGAACTCAGAAATATGCTGAAAATGCTTGAGTGTTAATGAGAAAGTGTAAGGAATAAGAATGAGAGATTAATGTGCTTAAATAGAGTTTTCAAAATTATTTTGAAAAGATAAACGTTTTTAAGAGAGAGAAAAATCATGATTGCTATTTAAAAAGCGTGATTACTTTTCATTAAATGCTTGCTGATTTTGGGGGATTTGAGAAAGATACTTAAAAACGGTTACCAGACATGTGTCTCAATGCACCCAATCAGCGCTTTGCCTTCTCAGAAGCGTGCACGCGTTCTGCTTCAGAGATATGCTGATGATTGGATGACACTTGTTTGATGTAGTGATCAGCACGTCTGCCTTTGAGATTAGACTCTCAGATCTTTAGACTTGCATCTGATACAATCTGCATGTTCTATCTTTCTGAAAGGAGATTGATCAGAAGTTCACAGTAAAATAATTACATTCTGAAGATAAATATATGGAATTAAAACATTTTCATTCTGGGCATACTTTCATGCTGAGATGTTTCAGAATGAAATTAAACCTATCTTCTGAAAGGGGTTTAGTAAAGATATCAGCCCATTGATGGTCTGTATCTATAAATTTTAAGTTCAAAATACCTTTCTGAATATAGTCCCTAATGAAATGATGCTTTATTTCTATATGCTTAGCTCTAGAATGTAAAATAGGATTCTTACTTAAGCAAATAGCAGAAGTATTATCACAAAGTATAGGAATGTTACTCTCAAAAATCTGGAAGTCTTCAAGCTGACTTTTCATCCAGAGCATTTGTGTGCTACATCCTGCTGCTGCTATGTACTCAGCTTCTGCTGTTGACAGAGCAATTGTTGATTGCCTTTTGCTGGACCAAGAGATCAGATTTTCTCCCAGAAACTGGCAGCTTCCAGAAGTACTTTTACGTTCCACTCTGTCTCCAGCAAAATCAGCATCACAGTAGCCTACTAAGCTGTAATCACTAGATTTTCTATAAAACAAACCCAGATTAGTAGTACCTTTCAGATACTTGAAAATTCGCTTAACAGCTGTTAAGTGAGATTCTCTAGGATCTGATTGGAATCTAGCACAGATGCAAACACTGAATAATATGTCAGGTCTTGAAGCAGTCAGATAGAGGAGAGAACCAATCATACCTCTGTAGACTTTCTGTTCTACACTTTTGCTTACCTCTTCTCTTTCCAGAATGCACGTGGGATGCATTGGAATTTTTGATGGCTTACATTCTGAGAGGTCAAATTTCTTCAGAAGATCTCTGATGTATTTGCTCTGATGAATGTAAGTTCCTTCTGGAGTTTGATTGATCTGAATTCCTAAAAAGAATTTCAGTTCCCCCATGAGGCTCATCTCAAATTCTGCCTGCATACACTTAGCAAATTTTCTTCCAAGAGAAGGATTAGTAGAACCAAAAATGATATCATCAACATAAATTTGACAGACTAAAATGTCACTCTTAACTGTTTTACAGAATAGAGTAGTGTCCACTTTCCCTCTGGTGAATTCATTTTCAAGCAGAAAGTTACTTAGCCTTTCATACCAAGCTCTGGGAGCTTGTTTCAGACCGTACAGTGACTTCTTTAGTTTGAAAACATGTTCTGGATGTTTTGTATTTTCAAAACCTGGGGGTTGGTGAACATAAACTTCTTCTTCTATATAACCATTTAAGAATGCACTTTTGACATCCGTCTGATACAGAGTGATGCCTCTATTAACAGCAAATGAAATTAAAAGTCTGATAGATTCTAACCTGGAGACTGGGGCAAAGGTTTCTGTATAGTCTATCCCCTCTTGCTGACTATAACCTTGTGCAACCAGTCGTGCCTTGTTTCTGATGACTTCACCTTGTTCATTTAGCTTGTTTCTGAACACCCATCTTGTTCCAATGACGTTGAATCCTTTTGGTCTGGGAACGAGATCCCATACGTCGTTTCTGGTGAATTGATTCAGCTCTTCTTGCATTGCCAGAATCCAGTCATTATCCAGAAGTGCTTCATCAATAGAAGAAGGTTCAATCAGAGACACAAGTCCCATAAGAGTTTCTTCAGAGTTTCTGAAGCTTGCTCTTGTTCTGATTGGATCTTCCTTTCTTCCTAGGATAGTCTCTTCTGGGTGATCCAAACTGCTTCTGGGTAATCTCTTCTGAGGTTGATCAGCAGCTGTTGTAGGATTTCTAGCAGTGCTCCTTTCAGACGTTGAAGGAATGTCTGTGTTGAGAGCTTCTGATGACTTATCTTCAGAACCTGCAAATTCAATTTCTATACCTGCAAAAATTTCATTCTGCTTTGACTTTTCAGAGTCAAGCTTATCATCAAAACGAACACTGATTGATTCTTCCACAATCTGTGTTTCTGTATTGTATACTCTGTACCCTCTTGAGCGTTCAGAGTATCCTAACATAATACACTTCTGTGCCTTAGAGTCAAACTTGTTCAAATAATTCTTTGTATTTAATATAAAGCAAGTACATCCAAATGGATGAAAATATGAAATGTTGGGCTTTCTGTTCTTCCACAATTCATATGGAGTCTTTTCCAAAATAGGTCTTATTGAGATTCTATTCTGAATGTAGCACGCTGTGTTTATTACCTCTGCCCAGAAAGTCTTAGCAACGTTTGTCTCATTGATCATGGTTCTGGCCATTTCTTGCAATGTTCTGTTCTTTCGTTCTACAACTCCATTTTGTTGGGGAGTTCTAGGACAAGAGAAATCATGCAGAATGCCTTTGTCATTAAAGAATGACTCAAAGTCTTTATTTTCAAATTCTCCACCATGATCACTTCTGACTTTAACGATTCTAAGATCTTTTTCATTCTGAACTTGGTTACAGAAGGTAACAAACACAGAGTGTGACTCGTCCTTGTGTCTTAAGAACTTTACCCATGTCCATCTGCTATAGTCATCTACGATTACTAACCCATACTTCTTACCACTGACTGAAGCAGTTTTAACTGGTCCAAATAAGTCAATGTGCAGAAGTTCTAATGGCTTAGAGGTGGAAACAACATTTTTGGATTTAAAAGAAGGTTTTGCAAATTTGCCTTTCTGACATGCTTCACACAGAGCATCTGAATTGAACTTCAAATTAGGAAGTCCTCTGACCAGATTGAGTTTGTTAATCTGAGATATTCTTCTCATACTAACATGCCCCAATCTTCTGTGCCAGATCCACTGCTCGTTGTTAACAGACAGAAGACATTTTACATTCTGACTCTTTAGTTCAGAAAGTTTGATTTTGTAAATGTTGTTTTTCCTCTTACCATTAAACAGGATAGTCCCATCTTTCTGACTAACAGCTTTACATGATTTTTGATTAAAGATTATATCATAACCGTTATCACTTAATTGACTTATGGATAACAGATTATGCATCAATCCATCTACTAGAAAAACATTATTAATAGAGGGAAGATTTCCATTACCTACAGTTCCAGAGCCAATTATCTTTCCCCTCTGATTGCCTCCAAAGCCAACGTGGCCTCCAGGCTTAAGTTCCAGGCTTTGGAACATATGCCTTCTTCCCGTCATGTGTCGTGAGCAGCCAGAGTCCAGGTACCATGACTGGTGTTTCTGACTTGCTGCTAAAGATATCTGCAACATGTATTATTTTATCCTTAGGTACCCAGATTTTCTTGGGTCCTGATTTGTTAGTTTTACCAAAACTCTGGTTGAATTTTGGTTTCACAGATTGCTTACTACTAGTTTATTTGATATCATGTGTGTGACCATACACAAAATGTGAATTCAAAGGAGTGTGTTTAATGGTTAAGTCTATGACATTCTTTGGTGTAGGAACCTTACCTTGGTATCCTATTCCTTTCCTGCCGTTTCTGCTAACTCCATAGATCATTGAAGCCATTCTGCTTCTATCTATGCTTTTAGCAAGGAACTTCTGGAAACTGTGATCATACTCCTTGATGATCTCATCAGCGTTGCTGGGAGTTTCAGAAATTGGTTCCTTCTGAGAGTTTTGTAAAGTGTTTTCTAATTTTGAAATTTTATCTCTCAGCTCAGAATTTTCCAATTTGAGACTCTCAGACTTATTAGAGTCAGATTCAAGATTCCTTTTCAGGTCTCTGAATTTAGCTCTAATCTGCTGATAACGTTCCAAAATTTCATTAAGGCTTTCAGCAAGTTCAGCCTTTGTAAAGTTAACAGCGAAGTTAGGAAATACCTCTTCTGTGTCTGATTCTGAGTCTGATTCAGAAGCTTCACTATCTTCTGAAATGTTTGCCATGAGAGCTATGTTTGCCCTTTCATCATCTGATTCTGAGTCAGCTTCAGACGAGTCAGAATCATCCCATGTGGCCATGAGACTTTTCTTCTTCTCTCTTCCAAACTTATTTTTGGGCTTTTCCCTCTGAAGCTTTGGGCAGTCACTCTTGTAGTGCCCTTGCTCATTGCACTCGTAGCAGATGATGTCTTTGGTGTTTGGCTTCTTGCTACTGGAGGAGCCTTCAGATCTTCTGTATCCAGAGGAAGAATATGTCCTTCTGTATCTGGAAGAAGACTCGTTCTGATCAGATCTTCTGGGATTCCTGAACTTCCTTTGTCTTTGCTTCCACAGTTGATTTACTCTTCTGGAGAGAAGGGAAAGTTCGTCTTCTTCTGATGAGGATCCATCAGATGTTTCTTCAACTGCCTGCAAAACTTTAGACTCAAATTTTTTGTTAGATTTTAATGCTAAAGGCTTACCTTGCTTCTGAGGCTCATCAGCTTCTAGCTCTATCTCATGACTTCTGAGGGAGCTTATAAGTTCCTCCAGAGTGATTTTGTTGAGATCTTTAGCTAGCTTCAGAGCAGTAACCATAGGCCTCCACTGCTTGGGTAAACTTCTGATTATTTTCTTGACATGGTCAGCAGTAGAGTATCCTTTGTCCAGAACTTTGAGACCAGCCACCAGAATCTGGAATCTAGAGAACATAGTTTCAATGGATTCAGATTCTTCCATTTTGAACGCCTCATACTTCTGAATGAGCGCCAGAGCTTTTGTTTCTTTGACCTGAACATTGCCCTCATGCGTCATTCTGAGAGAATCAAAGATGTTCTTTGCTGTGTCTCTGTTGGAGATCTTTTCATACTCAGTATAGGAGATGGCACTGAGGAGGATGGTTCTGGCCTTATGGTGATTCTTGAAGTCACGCTTTTGTTGATCAGTCATTGATTTTCTATCAATCTTCTGACCACTTGCATTCACAGGGTGCGTGTATCCATCTGTCACCATATCCCACAGATCAGCATCATGTGCTAGAAAGAAGCTTTCAATTCTGTCTTTCCAGTAATCAAAGTTTTCTCCATCAAAGACTGGAGGTTTGCCACTGAATCTGTCTCTGTCCTCGTTATTGTCATTGCTGAAGTGAGAGTTGTTTCCTGCCATTGTGTTTTTCTGACGCTGGATCTTGTACTGACACGGTTAAGTGTTTTAGCTCAGAACCAGGCGCTCTGATGCCAATTGAAGGGGTGAAAAACACAAGAAGGGGGGGTTGAATTGTAAAACTGAAATCTAAAGCAATTGACAAGATATTTTTATCCTGGTTCGTTTGATCTCAAACTACTCCAGTCCACCCGTCAAGGTGATTTCGCCTCTCTCCAACGAGGTCTTAATTCACTATATTCAACTGAATATTACAGACTGCTTTAACAACTGCTAAAGCCTTCTTGATTTAAACCACAACCCGGTTTGTCAAGGTAACACTTTCTTACAAAGAGATATTACAATGTGTGTGGATGTTTTCTACAAAACTTTATCACAACTGTGATGTATACACAAAATGAAGCTTAGAAACTAGATTGCTAAACAATAATGAATATCAGAGTTTGTGGTTTAGCAAAACTGGTAGAATGAAGATTATGGTTCCGCTTTGTGCGTGTAGAGATTTGGAGAGCATTAACCGTTATAATCTTCAAAGCCTTGTTTATATAGCACTTGAGAAGATGAACGTTGAATGCAATATTCTTGATTCAATGCTAATAACAAGCTTTCCTTATTGAGCAGATCTTGTCTGGAATGAAGCCGTTGGAATTTATTAGCGTTCAATGCACAGTACCGTTGCTTCTTCAATGCACGTTCTGGCTTGGCTCATTCTGATTCTACTTCGCTGCTGATGAACTATTGTGTTTCTGTATCAGAGTGTTTGAGCGCAGTTCTGTTCATCAAGCTTCAGCATGTACGTGAGTTGATCATCTGATCTTGACGTTCTGATGTAGCAACTTCTGATGCTGGTGTATGAAATCAAATTCTGATGCTGAATAAACGTGATCTTGCTTATGTCAATCAGAGTATCTGCAAGTCAGAACATAATAATTTTAGGCAGCAGATAGTTCAAACATGAAACATTTTAAATACTATATCTTTTCACTTTGTTATCATCAAAACTTAAATATAGGGTAGTAGATTCAAACATTGTTCTAACAGAACACCAATATGGATCTTGCATAGTTTGCTGTCGAGATCCCTGAGGATGTTCAATTGTAAGGGAGGGTGTTAGTTGCTGTTAGACAATGGAACTATCAAGATCACTGGTCAGAGGGATGATTATCATGAGATTGATATGGTTGAAGTTTGTTTAACGGAAGAAGAGTCAGAGGAAGAGTATGCCTTCGAGGATGAGTATTTATCTTCAAACAAAGATTTGTTTTCCAGAAATTCCTTTTTGATGACTGATTGTGTTGAAGAAGGGGTAAACATCATTGTGTCTTGTTTTGGTGCACCTGCTCATCTTGAAGTGGAGTATCATAGCAAGCCAGTTGTTACCCCATTGGTAATTAGTTTGCCAGGTCCTATTCCCTACAAATCAGATAAGGTTGTGCCTTACAAATACAACGCTACAATCTTAGAAGATGGGATGGAAGTTCCCATCCAGCCAATGCCCGATGTTGGAAATATAGCTGAAAATAGCAGGGTGACTCGTAGCGGTCGTGTGTTTGCGCCGGTTGTTCGAAGAGATGTTGCTGCTGAAAGAAAATTGCTGAGAATGATGAACCTAAGAAGGCTACAATAGAGACTAGTGGAGCTACATTAGAGAAAGAAGTGGATGATATTTTGAAGATAATTAAGATGAGTGACTACAAAATTGTAGATCAGATACTGCAGACTCCTTCAAAGATATCCATCCTAGCTTTATTGATGAATTCCTCTGCTCATAGAGAATCATTGATGAGAGTACTAGACCAAGCTTTTGTGGAGAGTGACATGCCATTAGATCAATTCAGCAGCGTAATTGGAAACATTACGTCATGTAATAACTTGAGTTTCTGTGATGATGAATTACCATATGAAGGGAGGAATCACAACCTGGCCCTCCACATATCTATGAACTGTAAGAATGATTCGCTATACAATGTGCTAATTGATAATGGATCCGCGTTGAATGTTATACCGAGGAGTACTCTCATGAAGTTGAAATATCAAGGAGCACCTATGTGCCCGAGTGGCATCATTGTGAAAGCATTTGATGGGTCGAGGAAATCTACCATCGGTGAAGTGGACTTACCCATCCATATAGGACCACATTTGTTCCAGATAACCTTCTAGGTCATGGACATTATTCCCGCATATAGTTATTTGCTAGGACGGCCATGGATACATGAAGCAGGGGCTGTCACTCCAACTTTACATCAGAAGATAAAGTTTGTGCGTGAAGGGAAGGTAGTGATCATAAATGGGGAGCAGGCGTTGTTGATATCTCATTTGTCCTCTTTCAGTATCATAGAAGCGGATGAGGCTGCTGTTGGAACCCAGTTCCAAGCCCTATCCATTGACAACATAAGGAGAAATGAGAATTCCGTGTTTTCGCTAAAGGACGCGCAGCAGGTTGTGCACATTGGTCATAATGCAGTTTGGGGACGAATTGTGGATCCACTCATGGACAAGAACAAAACTGGTTTGGGTTTCTCTTTGAAGAATGGCAAAGGAAAAAGTTTGAAGTCGAAGTCTACTATGAACAATTATCATGATGTTTTCCGCAGCAGAGGCTACCTCCATCCAATTGATTATGGAATTAATGCTGTTAAAGAGAATGAAGCAGAGCAGGAAGTACCGAATTATGTGGCACATGGAGTCAGGGTTCAGAACTGGGTCACCATTGACGTTCCTTCTTGCATACATGTTTCAAAGTAATTTGTTTTGTTAATATTTTTTCTTGAAAAAGCTTTCACTCTGCCCAAGGTGGAAGTATTAATGTTGTAGGGCTTATCTGTTTGCTGTGACTTTTAATATCATTAATCAAAGTTGTCTTTGCTTCCCGAATTATGTCTTTATTTTCTCCCTTTTCTTGGAAAATGGTAATAAAAAAAACCTTTCAAAATAAATAAAAATCAATCTGCATGATCACTTATTATATGTGTCAGTTTCTAAAAGCAATCATAAATCATATGTGCAGATTAATTAAAAAACCCGTTGAATACAATGACCCTGCACCCTCTCCCAACTTTGAATGTCCTGTGTTTGGGGCTGAAGAAGAAGATTATGATGAGATTCCAGAAGAGGTCTCACAGTTGCTTGAGCACGAGGAAGATACCATTCAACCATATAAGGAGCCTTTGGAAGTGATCAATTTGGGTTCAGAAGAAGATCTGAAGGAAGTCAAAATTGAAGCATCGTTGCACCCCGATGAGAAGAGTAGGTTGATTGAGCTGTTGAAAGAGTATGTGGATATTTTTGCTTGGTCTTACCAAGATATGCCCGGTCTAGATACAGATATTGTCGAGCATCGTTTGCTGTTGAAGCCAGAGTGTCCGCCAGTTAAACAAAAGTTGAGAAGAACCCACCCAGATATGGTAGTAAAGATCAAAGAGGAGGTCCTAAAGCAGATTAATGCTGGTTTTCTTGTGACGTCAGTGTATCCTCAATGGATTGCCAATATTGTCCCAGTACCGAAAAAAGACGGAAAAGTCCGCATGTGCGTAGATTACAGAGATCTAAATAAAGCTAGTCCAAAAGATGATATTCCATTGCCACACATTGACATGTTAGTGGATAGCACAAAAAAATTCAAAGTATTCTCGTTCATGGACGGATTTTCCGGGTATAATCAAATAAGAATGGCTCCAGAGGACATGGAAAAAACAAAGTTTATCAAACCTCGGGGAACATTCTATTACAGAGTGATGCCCTTCGTGTTGAAGAACGCTGGTGCAACGTACCAGAGGGCTCTGACAACCCCATTCCATGATCTGATGCACAAAGAAATCGAAGTATATGTTTATGATATGATTTCCAAATCCTAGACTGAAGAAGGGCATATAGAAGATTTGTTGAAACTGTTTCAGCATTTGAGGAAGTATCGTCTCCGCTTGAATCCAAATAAATGCACCTTCGGTGTTCGATTGGGGAAATTGTTGGGTTTCATTATTAGCCAGAAAGGAATTGAAGTTGACCCTGATAACGTCAAAGCAATTCAAGAAATGCCAGCACCAAGAACTAAAAAGCAAGTCAGAGGTTTCCTCGGGCGTTTGAATTATATTTCCAGATTTATTTCCCACATGACTGCAACATGTGAACCGATCTTTAAGTTGTTAAATAAAGATCAAGTTTGTGTGTGGACGGGTGACTGTCAAAGGGCATTTGAGAGTATTAAAGAATATCTGGTTGAACCTCCTATATTGCTCCCTCCCGTAGAAGGAAGACCGTTGATTATGTATCTAACAATGTTAGATAAATCCATGGGTTGTATTCTGGCACAATAGGATGAAACATGGATTATGCTAGAAGATTATTACCCTTCTTTAATAAATTTGAATTCCATCACATCCCTAGAGATGAAAATCAAATGGTGGATGCTCTGGCAACTCTGGCTTCCATGTACCAAGTGAATACTTGGAATGATATACCCCGAATTACAGTTCGACGAATGGATAGGCCCGCTCATGTGTTTACAGCAGAGGAGGTAGCAGATGAAAAACCCTGGTATTATGATATCAAGCGTTTTCTTCAGACTTAGGAATACCTGATTGGTGCGTCGAGGAAAGATAGAAAGACACTGAGAAGATTGGCAAGCAGTTTCTTCCTCAGTGAAAATGTGTTATACAAGAGAAATTATGACATGGTCTTGCTCAGATGCGTGGATAGACACGAAGCGGACATGTTGATGCATGAGATTCATGAAGGTTCATTTGACACTCATGCTAATGGACATTCGATGGCTAAAAAGATGCTAAGAGCTGGTTATTATTGGCTAACAATGGAGTCTGACTATTACAAATTTGCAAAGAAGTGCCATAAATGCCAGGTTTATGCAGATAAGGTCCATGTGCCTTCGAAACTTCTCAATGTGATTTCCTCCCCATGGCCTTTCTCTATGTGGGGTATTGACATGATTCGGATGATAGAACCCAAAGCTTCGAATGGGAACAGTTTTATCTTGGTAGCAATTGACTACTTCACCAAATGGGGGGAGGCTGCTTCATATGCCAATGTTACCAAACAGGTGGTTCTGCGTTTCATCAAAAATAATCTTATATGCCGGTATGGTGTGCCGAACAGAATCATCATTGACAAAGGCTCGAATTTGAACAACAAAATGATGAAAGAATTGTGTGAAGAATTCAAGATTGTCCATCATAATTCATCTCCATACAGGCCAAAGATGAATGGGGCTGTTGAAGCTGCTAATAAGAATATCAAGAGAATTATCCAGAAAATGGTTGTTACTTATAAGGATTGGCATGAAATTCTCCCTTTTTTTTCTGCATGGAAATTGAACATCTGTTTGCACTTCAACATGAGCAACCCCGTTCTCCCTGGTGTATGGAATGGAAGTTGTACTCCCTGTTGAGGTAGAGATTCCCTCGTTGCGTGTGATAATGGAAACCAAATTGACAGAGGCTGAATGGGTCCAGAACAGGTTTGACCAATTGAATTTGATTGAGGAGAAGAGAATGACATCTTTGTGTCATGGGCAGTTATATCAGAAAATAATGAAGAAAGCTTTTGATAAAAAGGTCAAACCTCGTGAATTTAGAGAAGGAAACCTCGTGCTCAGGAAGATCATGTCTTTCAACGCTGATTCTAGGGGAAAGTGGACTCCCAATTTTGAAGGCCCGTATGTTGTCAAGAAAGCCTTCTCTGGTGGTGCATTAGTTCTTGAAACTATGGATGGCGAGGAGTTCCCACGTCCCATGAATGCTAACGCAGTCAAGAAATACTCCACCTAAAGAAATAAAAGAAAAGCTCACTAAGTTGAAAACCCGAAAGGGCGGCTTAGGCAAAAAGGAGCGTCCCGGTAGGCCGAAAACCCAAAAGGGAGGTCTAGGAAAAATTAGAGACATAAACAGAATAAATTTCCCGCTAAGTTGAAAACCTGCAAGGGCAGCTTAGGCAAAAGTTAGGGATTTTCTTGGCAAGTAACTACGCCAAACAAGACTTGATCGTTGAAGCAACAATCTTCTCGGATCCTCACCATACTTCAACAAAAGCTGCTGCTCAGGATTTCCAAAGTTGCTAGGGGGGATAGTGGTCATTGTATCTCAATGTATCTTTTCCATTATGTATTACCATTTCCCAAACTTTGTAATCATCCATGGAGTCTCGCCATTCGCAGACTACCATTCTATTAATGAAATTCGAGCGTTTACCCAATTCTTTGTGTTCTTATTTTATTTGGCTTGCAAAGACTCCATTTATTACTGATAATAACTTTCAAAGCAAAAAGATTAAAAAACAAAATTGAATTTTCAAAAAAAGTTTTTTATAATTTACTTTTACTTTGAGATTTGTGATGAAACAATGAGAACAAAAATGGTGATCCCAGGAATGAACAAACTCTGGTTGTTTTGAGAAGTTTTATTTCCCTCATGAAGGTTCTCTCAGGTCATTTTGCTGGTATGTGCATGATCTTTGTATGTTTCTCAGGTAGTTAAAAACGATACCAATTGGTGTAAGGTGCAATATTAGGTTTGTGATCCCATTATCCCCAGTCAAGTCTTGGTTCATTTTTGATTTTGGGTTTGCATGGTCAGAAGCCTCTGTCCCAGATTCCCCAGCAAAGTCTTCCCTCATATGATGAAAAATTTTATTCCCTTGGTGTGCTGGGATGTCGCTCTTTCTGCAGTATTGGCATTATTGTTGGTATTTATTTCCCATGCAACTAGACCAGGGCGGTATATTTTCTAAGAAGTGTCGAGACAGTTGTCAACCCTTTGGGTTTTCACCCACCAAATGCTGGGTTTGATTTAAAATACCCATGGGTTTGACCTCTTTCTATAATGTTGACTTCTTGATTCCCCAAGAGGCTATCCCAGGGAATCTTTTGTTGGAATAAGTTTTCATGTTGTAAAGTTTCAATCCGCATTTTTCTTCAGGGAGGTAGGCTTGAATTCCCCAGTGAAGTTTGATTGTTTCGGTGTTAGTCTGCTTTATTTGAAGCTGGTCTTACAATCTCCAGTAGGCATGTTACTTTCGGGAAAAAACTGGTTTCTCCGATGAAGCCGGAAGGAGGGTGTTTTATCCTGGTATCTGTTTGATTTGTCTACCTCCGAATTATGTTTCTCCTTAGTAAAGTTAAAGGCAGGCAGTAAGTTTGGTTTCCGCAGTTGGCCTTTACCTTTCTTGGAATGATTATTCTGGTTGAAGTTTAGCCAAGTGTTGTTAGTACTTGAGGTGATTTTGTTTGTTTGTTCCTACTGATTGTGTAACTGTTTTGCCAGCATGCTCATGATAGCACTCATACATTCATACATACATCATGCATGGTTAAAATTGACAAATCAATGTTCATTGACATTTTGCTCTGGCCCTCCTGCAACGCTCCTTGCTTAGATGGATTTGGTTTTCCCTCTTGAGTTTATTTCTCAAAGGATGTATCTTCGTTGACTGTCTTGCTCTAGTTTATTTCTGGTATGGATCTGTGGTTGCATGAAAATATTATTCACTTTGGATTTCTGAAAACTTTGAGTTTTAGTTTGTGCATTTATTTTTCACGAGAAGACTATATCTCCTCAGCAGGAATATCGTAGAATTTCCCCAAGAAGTCATATTTCTATCACCAAAAAGTCATTTCTTTTTGCAATCCTCCATGACAACAAGTAACAGGTCTCTTTATTTGAGCAACCCGTGTTTCCCTGTAAAAGTCGATGTAACTTTTACTACCTCCTCTATGAAAGGATAGTTTGCAGTCCGTCGTCAGTTTACGCTAGTGGATGGCAAGGCTTTCAAATTTGCAGAAACAACTCGTTGTGAATTCTTTGCAAGTGGAAGTCTCTTTATTTGAGACAGCTTACATATTACCCTATCCAGGAAAAGTGCCTCGGTTAAAGAAGAAGTTGAGACCCGTTCAAGGCAAAACACCAGAATCTTGGGGAAACTTATTATCTTTTTTCTACCTTCAGTGAACGTCGGTAGTTCATCTTCAGTGAACAACAGTGATATAATATATTCTCTTTCTACCTTTAGTGAAAGTTGGTAGACCATCAACAGTGAACGTCAGTGTTTATTATCTTTTTTCTATGTTTAGTGAACGTTGGTAGTTCATCTTCAGCGAATGACGGTGATATGATATATTCTCTTTCTACCTTCAGTGAAAGTTGGTAGACCAGCGATAGTGAATGTCGGTGCTTGTTATCTTTTTACTACCCTTAGTAAACGCTGGTAGTTCATCGTCAGTGATATGATATATTCTCTTTCTACCTTCAGTGAAAGTTGGTAGACCATCGACAGTGAACGTCGGTGTTTATTATCTTTTTTCTACCTTTAGTGAATGTTGGTAGTTCATCGTCAGTGAACGGAGGTGATATGATATATTCTCTTTCTACCTTCAGTGAAAGTTGGTAGACCAGCGACAGTGAATGTCGGTGCTTGTTATCTTTTTGCTACCCTCAGTAAACGTTGGTAGTTCAACGTCAGTGAACGGTGGTGATATGATATATTATCTTTCTACCTTCAGTGAAAGTTGGTAGACCAGCGACAGTGAATGTCGGTGTTTGTTATCTTTTTTCTACCTTCAGTGAACATTGGTAGTTCATCATCGGTGAACAACGGTGATATGATATATTCTCTTTCTACCTTCAGTGAAAGTTGGTAGACCATCGATAATGAATTTCGGTGTTTATTATCTTTTTTCTACCTTCAGTGAATGTTGGTAGTTCATCATCAGTGAACGGCGGTGATATGATATATTCTCTTTCTACCTTCAGTGAAAGTTGGTAGACCATCGACAGTGAACGTCAGTGTTTATTATTTTTTTCTACCCTCAGTAAACGTTGGTAGTTCATCATCAGTGAACGACGGTGATATGATATATTCTCTTTCTACCTTCAGTGAAAGTTGGTAGACCATCGATAGTGAACGTCAGTGTTTATTATCTTTTTTTTACCTTCAGTGAACGTTGGTAGTTCATCGTCAGTGAACGACGATGATATGATATATTCTCTTTCTACCTTCAGTGAAAGTTGGTAGACCAGCGACACTGAACATCGGTGCTTGTTATCTTTTTTCTACCCTCATTAAACGTTGGTAGTTTATCGTCAGTGAACGGCGGTGATATGATATATTCTCTTTCTACCTTCAGTGAAAGTTGGTAGACCGCTGACACTGAACGTCGGTGTTTATTATCTTTCTTCTACCTTCAGTTAACGTTGGTAGTTCATCGTCAGTGAACAACGATGATATGTGTTGTACCCCAAAATTTTCCCTCTCATTTTATCAACATTTCTCATCACAAGGCTCTTGGAATTCAAGAACAAGCTAGGGTTTGCTCTGCTCAAGACACCTCCTTGCACTGTGGACCTAAACTAGGGTTTGAGTTTGCACAGAGATATTTTGACCTAAAATGCCCAAAGTGACTTTCATACTTCATGTTGGACTCATAAGTTGGTCCATACCAAGTTTCAAGCCTTGAATCAAATTTTTGCCCAATCAATTGGACAGTTGACCTAGAAATCAGCTGTATTGGGAAAAAAGTCAACTATGGTCAAATTAAAGTCAAACCGCATAAATTTTGACCCACATCAACATTATGAACTCATATGAACCATTTGATCAAATTTGGACCACAATTCCACAAGAAATTTGATCAGATCACCAAAAGGGCAAAATGGTCATTTTTAGGGTTTTGACTGTACAGAGGCAATTTTTGACTGTTTGACCTAGCCAATGGAAAATTAAGCTCAATCTTGGACTCAAGGACTCAATGGAATCATCTTGACCTATTCAACAAGTTCAAAAGATCTCAAATGCATGGGATTGACAGATGAATTTTTCAGTCAACTGATCAAAATTTGACAGTACACTGAAAAGTCAAACTTTGACTTTTTGGTCAAAATCAAGTGCCAAGGGTCATTTTTCATCAAGATGTGTCAAATTATGAAACTTGTTCATCAAGAAACCCAAAATTGCAAATTAGGGTTTGAAATTGAAAAATTTCATAACTTAGAATTTTTCTAAGTTATGAAATTTTCTTAATTTTTCCTAACTTTGTCCCACATTTTCACCATGATGCAAATGGATTCAAAAAAAACTTACAACATGAAAGTTGTAATCCTCCACAAAGTCAACAACTTTGATTCAAAAAGTTTTCTCAAAAGAAGCTTGGATCTCAAGTTATGATTTTTGGAACAAGGGTCCCTAAAACTTTTAACTTAGAGAAATTTTGCCCGAGTTTAGGCAGGATTTTGCCCTATCTTCTTGGCCATTTTTCACATAGTTCCACTTGGAGTCTCAAGTTGCATTTCAAATATGGATTATAGAGCATGTTGCAAAATTTCCAAATTGTCCAAGAACTCCTCAAACACATTTGTGGTTAGAGAGAATCAAATGCTTGAAGTTGGCAAAAACTCACTTTGTATCCATGGCCAATTCATGTTCATATAAGTTGCATTTTCAAACCAGCATGCTTTGTACTTGTTTACAGGCCTCTAAACCAATTCACACTCCTTAATTAAATGAAAATCCACTTAGCTAATGCATTATCTCGCCATTTGGACATTGCACACAAAACTAATCCCTAATTGGAAAAAGGTACATTTCCATTTTGGAAAAGGTATGCTTTATGTCAAAACATGATATTTGAAGCATAGGGCCATATCTCTGAAGACAAATCAAATCCACAAATTGCAAGTATCAAGAGGATTGTGTGCAGTATATTAGATGACTTGTACAGGCCTGCATTGACAACTTACACATTCTTGCTTCACAAAGAAGAAACTTGTCCAAATCCCCCCAACTTGAAAACCAGCCATTGTTAGCTTACACAAACATTGCAAACACATTTCACACAACCCTTTGAGCAAGAAACACGAGGGCTTGAGCCTCATAACCTCCCATAGCCAGAAATCACTCTTCTTTGGCAAAATAGGGCAGGTGCTGCAACTTGAGTGCCATAGTTCATTTGGCTCGTGCGTTTTGCCCCTTTCCACTTCAAACACCTTCCATTCAACTCACTCAAGCTATCCCAAACATCCATTGCCAACTGTAACTCCATTTACCGTTTTCACCATTTTCATTTCAAGCTTATGTAGGTTGAGTTCTAGAGGCTGATTCAGGGACATTCAAGGCAAGCTAGCTATTGGAAAAGATCAAGTGAAGTTCAGGCAAGCTACCAGACACCTCAAAACTTGTTGAGAAGCTTTGCATTGTCCAACTCGAATCCAACTGAAACAGGTTTTTTATCACTTTCTATCTCTCTATTTAGGAACATTTAGCCTTAGGTTTGTGAATGAAAAATGTAGTATTCAATGCCATGAAGTTGTACATATGCTCAGTTTTCATTTATATTAAGTGTGCTAGGAGAATTTCATCCATGAACATGCTGAAAAAGTTAGGTCAGATTTTAGGGCCAGAGAAATTCTCTCTGGTCTTTGAGAGTTAGGATTAATGCTTTATATGGTTAGAATCGTATTAAAATTCTCTACAAGTTTGATGTTGTGAGTTTTGGCAAAATATCACGTTTTCAGGATGTTCAAGTTTGTATAACAGGCGCGCGTTTTTTTTTTGTCTGGAGGAAGAAGATGAAGTTGGCTTGGGCTGGGCCTGGCCAGTTTTGCTTCTAACACCCTTTTTTTCCATTTTTGCACCCCTGGCCCAATTTCTTGAATATTGATATTTTTGCATTTTTGTTTTCATTTTTGACTTTGTTATTTTATTTCCAAACATAAAAAATGCTTAAAAAATATTTTCGTAATTTTTTTTACATTTATTTAGTATTTTATTTTGATTTTTCTAATATTAAAGGCTTTTAAATACTTTTATAATTTATTTTTATATTATTTAAAATATAATTTATTTTTGTACATTTTTTATATATATATATATATATATATATATATATATATATATATATATATATATATATATATATATATATATATATATATATATATATATATATATATATATATATATATATATATATATATATATATATATATATATATATATATATATATATATATATATATATATATATATATATATATATATATATATATATATATATATATATATATATGTATATATATATATATATATATATATATATATATATATATATATATATATATATATATATATATATATATATATATATATATATATATACATATTATATATATATATATATATATATATATATATATATATATATATATATATATATATATACATATATATATATATATATATATATATATATATATATATATATATATATATATACATATATATATATATATATATATATATATATATATATATATATATATATATATATATACATATATATATATATATATATATATATATATATATATATATATATATATATATACATATATATATACATATATATATATATATATATATATATATATATATATATATATATATATATATATATATATATATATATATAGATACTTTTATTTTATTAAATACTTAGAATAAAATATAGAAATATTACATTTTTATTTTTATTATTATTTATACTAAAAATACCTTTTTTAAATATATTTCATTTTTACACATATTAATATATTTTTTGTATATAAATAATATATAATATTTACTTTCTTAAAGAATTTAGGGTTTCATCCCTTGAACAATAAAATTAATCTTTTTATTTTATTTCTTTATATTTTTTTCACATTGAAAATACTTTACATACATAAGCAAATAAAAACTTTTTTTTTGCATAATACATTTTATTCAATATTTATTTATTTTGTTTATTTAAATATTGTACATTTAAGTATTGTTGCATTGTAAATTCAATTTGGATGTAATAGTAACTAGGGTTTATATTTCTTGTCAAATACCCCCCTATTCAAAAATTGTACCCCCATCCCCATAATCATGTTGTAATAGCTTAGAATTTAAATTTTCGTACTTAACACTTTCAATTATGCCATGATTAGAGAATTAGGGTTTGTATGCCAATATCAAATTAACAAATAGTTTGACCTAATCAAAGACAAAAATCATGAAAAACAAACACAATGCACACTTGCACCCCTAGGGTTACAATCCACTTGTTGCCTTAAAAAATGGGCCATGGTATGCATGTTGGGTACTTTGGCAAAACAAAAACAAAACAAAAGATCATAGTCCCTCGATGACGCTATCTTGGTTGCCTAAACAAAAATGATCAAGTCCCTCAAGAAAATTGCCAAAGATACTTGACACAATTGCTATCATGGTCTACACGATGACCCGCGCCTGTCCCGTTTAACATCCTAACACAAGGTTGTTCACCAAATGCAATGGTGAAACAACACTATTAAAAGGGTTAAAAACATAAGAAAGATCTTTGAGTAAAATAGGGTAGATAGCTCTTAGTTACTTGATCAAAAAGCTTGCAAAAAATATCCTTGCTATTTTCAAACACACTTCACAACATAATTTCAAAACAATTTCAAATCAAACTTTCAAATCTTTTCAAAAGACAAAAACACCTTTGTATACATTCAAACAAGAATCATTACAAAGGTTTCCACAACGATGGCCTCTTTTCAAAACATCTTCCAAAACCACACACAAAGCACCATTTCAAACAATTGAAAAGCAAAGCAAGTGATCTAAACAAGTAACTAAGAGCCCATGGATAACCATGGATGAAAAGGGTGCTTTCACCTTCCCTTTTCATAATCTACTCCCCGAACCCAAGAAAACATCTCAAAGGTCTTTCCTGTGCTTTTTGACCTTTCCTTAGGATAAAATAAAAAGTCGGTGGCGACTCTTGCTAAACCGAAACATTTTGCGAACACAAACGCGAAACCTCAAGTCAGTTCTCCCACCGTATCACAGAACTGGCGACTCTGTTGGGGATTTCTTTAAAAGTGGAGTAACCTTAGGGCTTAGATCACCTTTGCATGCTTATCTTGATTGCTTTGATTGCTTTACATTTGGTTCTCTTGTTTGGGCTTGAAATCCTCTACCCGGATTTGAGGAACATTCATAGGTAAATAGCAATACGTTGGGGAAACTGTGCGGGGTATACCGACATGGTTGAAGCAATAGCTATATTAGTGCGACATATTTGTGAGTACCGGTAGCCTTTGAGTCAACCAAAGAGAATACGGGGCCGCTGAGTGATGTCATAAAGCACTAATGAACTCTTAGAACCTTACTTGACCATCTTGGCCTTTTTTAGGGGTAGTGAGATGACCGGCTTTGGTGCAGTCCGAAGTTGGTAGATACTCGATACTACACTCATTGAGGGTTATTTTCTTGGAATATTTTGGTCGCCAGTTAAGTGGCTAAACCAAAACAATGAACATAGAAAATAATCCAGTGATATTGATCTCCTTAGAACCCGGTTACTATTTATAGGACAGGTTGAGCCAACTAACTTCAAGAGGGTACTTACCTATGAAACCTCATGCAAGCCTGAAACTAGGATCTTGTGTGACTTGTTTGTACATGTGCTTGTGCATACATCATGAACATCATAAAGCATCATATGCATCCACTAACCATTTCAAGGGTTTGGATCTTCATCTTGGTTCTTGTTTTGTAGGTCATGGAATCTCTTCGCAGAAAAACAATTCAAGTCAACCTTGTGAGAATCCCTCCTCAACTCAAGGAGCTTACTTCCAAGATTCCATAGAATTCCCCTTTCAGTGAAAGATATGGTAGACTTCTCAGTTTGGTCAACTCCAATATTGAAGAAGACATGGTGAAAGTTCTCTTCCAGTTCTTTGACCCCCTACACCACTGTTTCACATTCCCTGATTACCAACTAGTACCTACTTTGGAGGAATTTTCTCAACTCCTGAGGATTCCTATTCTTCATCAACTACCCTACAACGGTACGGAAAAAGAACCAAAGCCTGAAGATGTTGCTCAAGCATTACACTTGCAACCATCTGATATCAAAGGACATTGGGAAACCAGAAGTGGTGTCAAGGGTTTCTTGGCAAAGTTTCTGTTTGAGAAGGTACAAGACTGCTGGAACTCTCTAAATCTACAAGCTTTTGAGGAGATTGTAGCACTTCTCATCTATGGGTTGGTCTTGTTCCCAAACCCTGATCAGCTTATAGATGTGAACGCTGTCAAGATTTTCATATCTCGGAATCCTGTACCTACATTGCTTGGGGACACCCTACACTCATTTTACACACGAACAATGAGGAAAAGAGGTGTTCTCATGTGCTGTACTCCTCTTTTAGCAAGGTGGTTTATTTCTCATATTCCCCAATCAGTTCTGAAGAATGAGCAGGGTTTAAGGTGGTCACAACGGTTGATGACTCTCACACATTCTGATGTTCATTGGTGTTCTCGGTCCAAAGAAAATGTCATCATCATTGATCATTGTGGGGAATTCCCTAATGTCCCACTACTTGGCATTAGGGGAGGCATTACCTACAACCCCTGTTTAGCTCTAAGGCAGTTTGGATATGCCCGGAGGGATGGCCCTCATGATATGTTGATTCCTGACCTAGTTTTTGACTTTGACAACGATGCACAAGGACTTCGACAAAGGTTTATCCAAGCTTGGAGGATGCCCAACAAAGTGGATAGTAAGACATTGGGGCACAAGAATTCCATCCCCCTTGAGCCTTACCTCAAGTGGGTACGAACCCGCGCCCAGAATCTTATGATGCCATATCCTCACATTCTCCCCGTGATCAAATAGCCTGTTATGGAAGGAGAGGTTCCATACACCCTCCTACATCCAGACATGCCAACATTATTGGAAGAATTACAAAAGAGTTGGATCCAACTCAAAGAAGAACAGAATACTTTTGAAGCCAGCTTCTATGCCAGTGAGAAGAAGGTTTTGGAACTTACCCGCCGACTTCATGAGGAGGAAACTCTCAACACTTACATCGCACCAAAGAGGATGCGCAATGCCTTTTTACATTAAGAATTTTGTAATATTTTTCCCATGGGGCACTTATGTACTAACAAATTTCTTCTTAATATGACGTGTGTTCTTTTTATTTGCAACAAATTTGAATTTCTGAATCCTTGAATGCATTACATGAATAACATATCATTCATCATATGCATAAACAGGTCTTCACACCAGGTTTCCTTATCTTTCTGCTTTTTATTTCAACAAGATGGATTTGGAGCAGACGGTTAAAGATCTGCAAGAACAGAATTCGCAATTCCAGCAACTCCTCATGACCTTAGCAAAGGGTCAAAAGGACCTTAAAGCACTGTTGGAGAAAGATAAAGAGAAAAAGAAGAAAAAGCCTGGTGTGGCCACTATGGGAAGAAGGTTTGACAACCATGCTAGAAAAGTTCTCGAGTTCCCCTCGACGTCTGATGAAGGGGCTGGTAAAGGAAAAGGAACTGCGATGCCTTCTGAATCTGAAGTTGAAGAAGAAGAAGAGGATAAAGATTACTCCGAACAACAATATCCCCCGGCGGATGATAAGTATAAAAATCTTGAGGATCGGTTGGTAGCCATGGAGTTGCAAAGGGTACCTGGTTTAGATTTCGAAGAACTAGGGTTGGTCGCTGGGATCGTCATTCCTCCCAAGTTCAAAGTACCTACATTTGATAAGTATGACGGTTTGTATTGTCCAAAGATGCATCTGAGATCCTACGTCAGAAAGATCCAACCCCACTCTTCTGATAAAGATCTTTGGGTCCATTTTTTCCAAGATAGTTTGTCAGGCACACAATTGGACTGGTTCTATCAACTTGAGAGGTATGAGGTTCATAACTAGGAAGATTTAGCTGCTGCTTTCTACCGACAATACCAATACAATGCAGATTTAGCACCTACTCGTACTCAACTACAGAGTATGGGTATGGCTTCTAATGAGGGATTTAAAGAGTATGCCCAGAAGTGGCGGGATTTGACATGTTTTTAGGGACCCTGTCTGGCCTTTTCTTCAATCATTTAATCAGGAGTTCCTCTGCAGGATTCACCGAATTAATTCTGACTGATGAAAGGGTCGAGGCTGGTATTAAAAGTGGTAAGATTCAGAAAGATGCTTTCACGTCCACTGATATTAAGAAGACCTTCCCAGCTAAGAAGGAAGCTTCTGCTGTTTATTCTCAGAAAAGCCAAGGAAGAACCGAGCGCCGACCAACGGTGGGGGCTGTGATGATCCAAAACTCTTCAACCGATCAACCCCACAGTAATAAGCCAAGATCTAATCAGCAAAGGGTGGAAAGGCCACAACGGCAGTTCACCCGAATCAACATGACACCGTCTCAAGTACTCCCTCATCTATTAAAGATGAATCTCACCAATTTGAAAGAAGCACCGAAGAACCCTAATACCTCTTCTCCTTATTACCACTCCAATGCAAAGTGTGCATACCACTCTGACAGTGTAGGGCATGATACCAACAACTGTTGGGCTCTTAAGAACAAAATCCAAGACTTGATAGACGCCAAGGAGGTAGAATTTGATGCGCCCGAAAAGCCAAATGTGATTTTTGCCCCAATGCCCAAGCACATTCATAATGTTCATGCTGTTATGGAAGATCTTCATGTTACCAATGTTGCTGACCTTTTGACTCCGTTACTAGTGATTAAAGTGAATTTGATGAGGGTCGGGATATTCCCAGGCTGTGGAAAAGACTGCTACTTTTGTTTAAACTTGCAAGCTGACTGCCCACTGTTGAAATCAGGCATCCAACGCCTGATGGATACCCAAGAGATCCTTTTTCCAAAAGACTCCTTTTGATACTATCTGTGATCAGTGGAAATAGAACTGACTGTTTTGAAATGCCGGTTCACGTAATGTCGCGGTAAGCAAGAGTCGCCACCGTCTTTTATTTTCTCCAACAAGGAAAGGACAAAAGCACAGCAAAATTCCTTTTCGAGATGTTTCTCGGTTCGGGAGGTAGATTATAGAAAGGGAAGGTGTTAGCACCCTTTCTATCCGTGGTTATCCACGGGATCTTAGGTACTTGCTCACTATGTTTTCAAAATGTTTTGCTTTTCTTGTGTTTGTGGGTTTTGAAAAAGTTCGTTTGAAAACTTCGATTTAACTCTTGTATCTGTCCTCAAAAGTGTATGAAGTGTTTGTTTGAAAACTTTTGTCAGAAAAGTATAGGTGCAAAAAGTATTTTTGTTTTGAAAGAGCAGGTACCTGAGAACCTCTACCTACTCAAAAGAAATTAAGCTGTGTAAATGTCCTTTAGACAGTACTATCCCACTATTGAGAAGTAGGTAGCACCGTCGTTGGAGTTTCGAGTCAATTCGATTAATGGGACATGTGGTCACTAAAGCAATAGTAGGACGCCTTAGCAGTGAACCTAATGTCTTAGATCGTTTTTTATCGAGGCAACCGTTCCGAGGCAACTTTGATCTTTAGACATGAGGGCGACCTCTAAAACACCTTATACTCAATGACCACGTCGAGGCAACCAAGTGAGGCGTACCCTAGGAGTGGCATGTGCGAGTGTGTCAGGATTCAGTTAAGTTATCTTTGTACATGTTATGGTGAGCTGCGAGTTGATTTTAATTTCAGAGATAAATCTTGTCATGCATAGCCTAGTTAACATACATCTAACAGTTAATAGTTGCGGAAAATAAATCTACGCTATTACAAAGCGTCGGGTATTTACATCGCCAAAAACAAACCCTTGGAAAAAGTAAATTGCGGGAAATTAAATGAAAGCGATAAAAAGTCCTAATTAAAGCTATTACATCCTCGGAGCAAATACATAAATATACATCAAAAATTAATAAAACAAACATACGCGCGAGAGAAAATTGAATCGGAGAAGTCCTTAGGGTTTTGACCATTTTTTGAGAAAGGAGGAAGTTTGTTATTATTTTGCAATTAATTAAATTAAACCTAAAACTAATTAATTAATTAAAAGAAAAAAAAGATGTTTTTGAGTTTTTTAATGTTTTAAGGAAAATAAAAAAAATTAAAAGTTACTAAAACCCTAGTTCTATATTGATTTTAAATTATTGAGAAAAAGTTAAAATTAACCCTAATTAAACTAAATTAATTTGTTAGTATTTATTTACAAAAATAACTAATTAAGGGTGAAATTAATAATAATAATAAAAAAATATTATTTTCTGAATTTATTATGAAAAATTAATTTGGTTAATTTAAGTAATAATAATAATTATAGTAAATAATTAGAATAAAAGAAAATAAAAATAGAAGAGAAAAGGAATAAACTTGAAGGGGTGTTGGGCCAAATTCTGGAGGTGTTATTGTCAATTGCCAGGCCCATTAACTCCAGCCACGTTTGACTTTCATGCTTCTCCATGGCGCGTGTTGACTGGGAGTATGATGATCATTCACCCATGACCCTTGGATCTGTGCTTGACGCCACATGGCGCGTTGATGATTGAGGTATATGGTGGATCACTTTTGGAAGCCTGCATGTAAATATGTAAAGAAAAATAATATAAGCGTTTTGGGGGACCTGGGATTCGAACCCAGGTCCCAATGTTCATTGGACAAGCGCTCAACCACTACACCACCTGCATGCTTTTGTTATTTAGATAATATGCAATTATTATATGGGGAAATTAACAAATATGCTGTCAAACAAAATAAACGCGCGCTCTTTTGAACTGGCCAATGGGACATTAACACGTCCTCGTCTTCTTCGCTGGTACCTGTAAATATAACATTAGATAGCGGGGGTTTTTAACCCCCACAAACTACATCAAGGAATAATAGTGAATAGAGATACAATGCACATAAATATTTCGCGAGGGGGGCATCATGTTCGTCTGTTTCTCACGATTCCAACCATGGGTCTTACAAGTCTTAATTTTTCCTGGATTGCAAAGCCCCAATTCAAAGCTTATGAACCCTAAAAATTCAACTATGGCATCTTGTGATTTAGGGAGTTTCAGTTCAATTAGGTTATACCATTAGCTTCATATGATTACTAGTAATGCAAAACAATCAAGAAATCATGTTAAATGCTCATGAATTAAGAGTTACGATTATGGATAAAATGTGCAAACCGTGGTTCTGTATCCTTTGATTCTTTGAGCTTTAGCGCGTGGTTTCAATTGTAAATCACTCCTGACACTTCCAGCAATATGTTTGAATCAATATAACGCCTTGAATTGACTTGTATATATATAGAGGAATGGAATTAGGTCAAAACTTGAACAAGAATCCATTGAATTGATGATTTGATCTTTGATTGAAAATCAAATCTTTTTGCATTTTCATGATTGAATAAAGTTGCCAATTTTGGAGATTTTGCATCTTTGACTTGGTGCACGAAATTGCCAGCCTTTTTAGGTCATATTTGCTTCACAAAAAGATTGAAAAAATCAAATCTTCTATTTTCCTACAATTTAAATTAATTAAATGAATTAATATCAATTAAAAATCCAATTAATTAATAAAAATAAGAAAATAAATTCAATTAAGCTTGATGGGTCGTGCATAGGCCATGGATGATGTTTCAAGAAGAGATTTGAGGCCCATTAGCAAAAATAAGGTGTTTTGAGCAAAGTTGACTTTTGCAAATTCATAAAAATTTCCCAACTTCTCCAATGCACATCTTGCTCAATTTTGATCATATGAACATATTCTTGGACATTTTGTAAAGGTATTGAAGTCTTCTAACCAATGCCTTTGGTCCCATGTCATTTTGATTTACCAATATCATGTTATGGCCTTTGACTTAAAGTGCATTTTTGTTGACTTTTGAAATTGACCTATAATGTAGAAATTGATAACTTTTTGTGAGAGCATTTATTGGACTTGGAATGTGAAGATTGATTGTAGGAGATTGCATTCCCTTCAAAATGAGAATTGGATGGTATTTTTATGATGACCCATGAAAAAGTTATGCCCTGGTCAAGATACGGTTGACTTTTCTACTGTCCAAAAATAGTAACTTTTTGCATCTTGATGATTTTTGAGCTATCCTTGTGGAATCATGATCAAGACTTGATCAAATGATGATTGTGGACTCAAAACAAGATGTTGATAAAAAATTCTGACTTTTGACTTCAAAATGACCATTTTGCCCTTGCAGTTGACTGTGGATCAAATGAGGCTTTTGACTGTGCAAATTGGCACTGAGAGTCTTGAAACTTGGCATGTAGGTGCTTGAGAATGTATATAGGCATATGAGACTTGATTGAACCATTGAAAACCTCAAATTCCTTGAAAGAGCCAAAACCCTAATTTCAGTTGTCTTAGGAGATGGTTGGACCGTGCAACCCTTGAGCAATCTTGAGCAATTTGAGAATTATTCTTGTCAAATCTTGAGGAATATGGGAGGGCAAATTTCGGGGTACAACACTATCACTCCTGTTACTCCTGCTGCCTTTGTTACTTCAACCAATGACATTGCAATAATAACCATCTCCGACAATCTTCCCTAGACCTGCAAAAGGCCTGTCAAGATTACGCCTGATCCTAAGTTTGTGCCGTTAAAAATCACCATGCCGGGGCCTGTTCCGTATAAATCTAACAAGACGATACCATGGATCTACGGAGGAGAAATTTTCTATCATGGTATCAAACAGATCGAATCAGTCCAAGAGAATTTCGATGATGAAACCCCTGATATAGGGAATATTGCGGGAACGAGCAAGATAACTCGTAGCGGAAGGATCTTCTCTCTGGAGATTGCTCCTCCACGAGCAGTCTTCGGACCCTCGAAAGTTTCTGAGCCTGTCAAGCCATCTGTGCAAAGCCTGATAATTGAAGAAATTGATGTACCTGAAGTTAGACCCTCTTATGCTACTGCCAAAGGTAAGGGGATGCTAGAAGCGCCTGTCAGGATGAAGGCTCAGACTGTGGTAATCCCCGAGACCACCCAGAAAGAGATGGAAGAAATCTTAAAAATAATCAAGAGGAGCGACTACGATGTCGTGGAGCAGCTAGGGCAGACCCCTTCACAAATCTCCATGTTGGCTCTCCTAGTCTGCTCTGAGGCTCATGCTAAGGCCTTAATCAAATTTTTAAAGACGGCACACGTGCCTCAAGAAACTTCGGCTGACCAGTTTCAAGAGTGTGTGGCTAGCCTTACTGCTGACAATGGTCTTGGTTTTTCCGATGCTGATTTGACCCTTAAGGGAAGGAAGCACAACGACGCGTTGTATGTCTCAGTAGAATGCAGGGGAACCACACTTGCACATGTTCTGGTTGACACCGGTTCATCTTTAAATGTGCTGCCGAAAAAGGCGTTGGACAGATTGGACTGCGAAGGCTTGACCCTAAAGCCCAGTAACATCGTTGTTAGAGCCTTCGACGGTTCTAAGAGGATGGTTCATGGAGAAGTGGACATTCCTATCAAGGTGGGCACAAAAATTTTCAACTCTACCTTTTATGTGATGGACATCCGTCCTTCATATTCTTGCTTGTTGGGAAGGTCGTGGATCCACAATGTTGGGGCAGTCACTTCCTCTCTGCACCAAATGCTAAAGTATCCAGTTCATGGAAAGATCATAACGGTTCACGGTGAGGAAGAGTACATGATAATTCACCCCAACTCCTTCCGCTATATGGAGTTGGATGGCGAATTCATAGAAACGCCTTTCCAACATTTTGAAGAGGTTTCTCCTGAGGTCGCAGTTGCAAAGACAATGACAGATGTGCCTATCGTTTCCAAGCATGTGTCTAGGATGGCATCCCTCAAGGATGCGGAGGCTGTAATCAAAGAAGGAAGGAGTACAGTGTGGGGGAAACTGCCTGATTTTCCTCACAAGACGGACAAGTTCGGACTAGGTTTTACTGCTGCTGGCCAGAAAGCTGTGCGTCGCTCCAGGGCTGGAGGACCACCCGTAAAAATCACTCACCATAGAATTAATGCCTTAGAAGATGATGATGAAGAAGACAACTTTGAAGATTGGATCTTTCCAACCGTTGAAGTAGGATTAAGCAATTGGGAAGCGAAGGACTTCGTTCCCATCACTTTAATCAACCAGTAATTTATCTTTGAACAATTTCCTATTTTGGTCTGTAATAACTAAACAATTCATACACTATTTTCACCTTATGCATTACCCGGGGCATATAGGTCCATTTGTAAGGGCTTGATTTCTTCATTATCATATGCCATGTTTAATGAATCATTGGACGTTTTCATCTATAAACTGTTGTGTTCATTTTCTTTCCTTTTACATTTTGTTTTGTTTAAGGATGGCTATCCCTTACACACACACGCACTCACAAAATGCAGGTACCCATCCACTCCGGATTCCATGGGTGACTATTCTGCTTTAGCCTTCGGTGACTCTGAAGATTTGGTCAGTCATGCCGAGTACGAAGGTGATGAAGACTGTGAAGTGCCTGGAGAGTTAGCCAGACTTTTGCAACAAGAAGAGAGGGATATTATGCCCCATGAAGAGTTGCTAGAAACCATCAACTTGGGAACAGAGGAAGACAAGAAAGAGGTTAAGGTGGGTGCCAACTTGGAACCAAGTGTCAAAGAGCGCTTAGTGCAGTTGTTGAATGAATATGTTGAAATATTCTCCTGGTCCTATGAAGACATGCCGGGACTAGACACAGATATCGTGGTTCACCGTCTCCCTACAAGAGAAGACTGTCCACCGATCAAACAAAAGGTCCGCCGAATGAGGCCCGACATGTCTGAGAAGATCAAAGCTGAGGTAATGAAGCAATTCAATGCTGGCTTTCTGGCTGTTACTTCCTATCCACAATGGGTTGCTAACATTGTGCCCGTGCCTAAGAAGGACGGCAAAGTCAGAATGTGTATGGACTATCGGGATTTAAACAGGGCTAGCCCTAAAGATGATTTTCTACTGCCACACATCGACATCTTGGTTGACAACACAACTCAACACAAGGTATTTTCCTTCATGGATGGATTCTCGGGATACAACCAAATCAAAATGGCCCCCAAAGACATGGAGAAGACTACTTTCGTTACGCAGTGGGGTACCTTCTGCTACAAAGTGATGCCATTCGGACTGAAGAATGTCGGGGCAACCTATCAACGCGCCATGGTAGCTCTATTTCATGACATGATACATCATGAGAATGAAGTCTACGTAGACGACATGATAACCCGTTCACAGACAGAAGAAGAACACCTTGATCATCTGCAAAAGCTGTTTGTCAGGTTGAAGGAGTATAAGCTCAGACTGAACCCAAGCAAGTGCACTTTTGGAGTCAGGTCTGGTAAACTTTTTGGATTTATCGTCAGCAACAAAGGCATTGAGGTTGATCCTGCTAAAGTCAAAGCTATACAAGAAATGCCTGCCCCCCGCACTGAAAAGGAGGTTAGAGGTTTCTTGGGACGCCTAAACTATATTGCGAGGTTCATCTCTCACCTAACATCTACCGGTGAGCCAATCTTCAAGCTGTTGAAGAAAGATCAGTTGGTTGAATGGAACAATTATTGTCAAGTTGCTTTTGATAAGATAAAGGAGTATTTGTTGGAACCTCCTATCTTGATGCCACCCGTCGAAGGAAGGCCGTTAATCATGTATCTGACTGTCTTGGATAACTCAATGGGGTGCGTACTAGGCCAATATGACGAGTCTGGCCGAAAAGAGCATTCCATTTATTACCTTAGCAAAAAGTTTACCGACTGTGAGACTCGCTACTCACTGCTCGAGAAAACTTATTGCGCTTTGGTATGGGCTGCTCGCCGGCTAAGGCAGTATATGTTGACTCATACCACTTTGTTGATTTCCAAGATGGATCTGATTAAGTATATCTTTGAGAAGCCTGCTTTATCTAGAAGAATCACTAGATGGCAAATGATCCTGACTGAGTATGATATCCAGTATACTACCCAAAAAGCTATAAAGGGGAGTGTACTAGCTGACCATCTAGCTCATCAAGCCGTCGAAGATTACCAATCTATGAGATTCGACTTCCCTGACGAGGACATTATGACATTGGACAACATTGAAGGTAACGGACCGTATGACGAACCTGAACAAGGATCCCGATGGACCCTGTACTTTGATGGTGCTTCAAATGCCCTTGGCAACGGTATCGGTGCGGTACTCATTTCTCCGGAAGGTTGCCATACACCCTTCACTGCCTGACTTTGCTTTAGTTGTACCAACAACATGGCTGAATATGAAGCTTGCATCTTTGGTCTTAAGGCTGCTATAGACTTGGGAATCAAATCTTTGGTCGTATTTGGGGACTCAGCTTTGGTTATCATTCAAATCAAAGGAGAGTGGGATACTAAACATCCTAATCTTATCCCATACAAAGAACATGTCCTGACATTGTTGCCTCATTTCGAGCAGATTACCTTTGAGCATTTTCCGCGAGAAGAAAATCAGCTAGCAGATGCTCTAGCTACAATGTCTTCCATGTTTAAACTCAACTGTGATAATGAGGCTCCCCAAATCACCATCGAGCGAATGGACGAACCTGCGCATTGTCATGAGATTAATACCGAAGAAGTAGTGGAACAACCCTGGTTTCATGAAATCAAAAGGTATCTCCAGACTCGAGAATACCCTGAAGGAGCTTCAGTCAATGACAAAAAGTTCTTAAGTAGATTTGTTGCCAAGTTCTTCCTGAGCAATGGTATCTTATATAAGCGCAACCATGATTGTGTTCTACTTCGTTGTGTGGACAAGGTTGAAGCAGAGTTGATCATGACTGAAATACATAGTGGCACCTTTGGCACCCACATAAGCGGACATACGATGGCTAAGAAGATTCTAAGGGCAAACTACTACTGGTCTACCATGGAAGTTGATTGTCATCAACATTCCCGTACTTGCCACAAATGCCAAGTCCATGCTGACAAGGTACATATTCCTCCTATTCCTCTCAACGTTCAGACAGCTCCTTGGCCATTCGCGATGTGGGGAATTGACATGATTGGAGAGATCAAGCCTACGACATCCAATGGACATCGCTTCATCCTGGTGGCTATTGATTACTTCACTAAGTGGGTCGAAGCAGCTTCCTACGCCTCTGTTACAAAGAATGCGGTTGCCCGCTTCATTAAGCAGAACCTCATATGCCGGTATGGTATCCCCGACAGGATTATCACGGACAACGGTACAAATTTGAACAACACTATGATCACCGCTCTGTGCGAGCAGTTCAAGATTTATCATCACAATTCATCTCCCTATCGGCCAAAGATGAACGGTGTTGTTGAAGCCGCGAACAAAAATATCAAGAAGATCATTCAAAAGATGACAGTCACCTACAAGGACTGGCATGAGATGTTACCGTTTGCTCTGCACGGATATCGTACCACGACACGTACTTCAACAGGGGAAACCCCCTTTTCTTTGGTATATGGCATGGAAGCTGTTTTACCTATGGAAGTTCAGATTCCTTCCTTAAATATCATGCAGGATACTGGTTTGAGTGAAGACGATTGGATTCAGACCCGACTTGACTAACTTAATTTGATCAACGAGAAGCGACTTACTGCTGTTTGTCATGGTCAGGCGTATCAAAAATGGATGATCAAGGCCTTCAACAAGAAAGTCAGGCGTCAGGTATGTCAAGTCGGAGGTCTTGTAATCAAGCGGATCATCTTGCCGCAAAGTGATCCCAGGGGCAAGGGGACTCCTACTTACGAAGGACCATTTGTGATCAAAAACATCTTTTTTGGTGGGGCAATGATTCTGACCACCATGGACGGTGACGACTTGCCGCACCCTGCGAACACAGACATAGTCAAAAAATACTACGCATAAAATGACCCGACAAGTTGAAAACCCGAAAGGGAGACTTGGGCATAAAAGGGTTTCCAGGTGGACTGAAAACCCGAAAGGGCGGTCCAGGCAAAAGTTATGGAATTAAAGCGTATGACTATGTCTCATCGGATCACTTTAAGGACAATCTCTTCACAACCAAACTCCAAGCTTCTGATCAATCCAATCATCTGCGGACGAAGCAACGAATGGACAAAATACTCAGATTTGTGAAGGCTATAGCAGAATGGGAACCCCATGGAATTGTTACACATAGCCATCTTTCTTTTTGTATAAAATTTTTCAATTTTTACGATAACATTCTCTTACTAGGATGTCTGTCTCCTTTGTACAAAGATACTTACAAAAGTTAATACAAAAATACTTCAAAGTGCAGAAATTTTCTTGCCTTTCATTCCTTTTTACACTTATGTTTTATTTGAAAACGTCCAATGTTTTGTTAAATAGGCATATGCATTTGAATATAATCACTGCTTACAAATAAAATGAAATTGAGAAAGGATAATTACTGATAGTTTGAAGGTGTAGGAAGATATCATTGTGCTATTCTATAAGAAATCCCCTGCAGTACATCATCCAGCTCCTCAACAAAGCTAAAACCTTGGAGTATATATCCCCAGCAGAGTTAAATTTCAAGATCCCCAGCGGAGCCAGAGTATTCTGAACTTTCTTCCCCAGTGGAGCCCGAAAACTTTGAAATTCACATCCCCAGCGGAGTTCATATCCCCAGTAGAGCTAGAATACTCTAAACCCTCTTCCCCAGCGAAGTCAAATTTCCAACTATCAATCCCCAGCGAGAACCATCCATTTTTCCCCAATTTCCCCAGCAGGTTATCTCAAAAAGTTTAAGAATCAACCAGATAACAGTTAAATTTGTGTCTTATCCCCAACTAGGATGATTCCCCATTAGATTAGCATACAACCCAAGCTCCTGATTTCCCAAGCAGAGTAAACACTCTCCCAACAGAGTTATCTCCCAACAGAATGAAGATTCTAGTTCATGTTTCTCCATTTGAAGCCTCCCAGGTTTTAATTCCCCAGTAGAGGTTTTCAGAGTTTTCCTTATTTCCCAGGAAAGTCATGAAGGATTCTCATTCCCTGCAGAAGTTGTCAAAGCTCTTGTTAAATCCCCACAAGTCACCAAGGATTTTCAATCCCCAGCAGTGGTCCCAAGATTTCTCATTCTCAACAATCAAAGATATTTAATCTCTAAGCAGTCAGCAAGGATTTCTCATCTTCAACAATCAAAGATTTTTGGAATCCCCAGCATCGGTCAAGGATTCACTTTCCCCGGCAGCAGTCAAGGGTTTCATTGTCTCCAGCTATCAAGGATTTATTTTCCTCAGCAAGACAGCTACTCAGCTTACATGCACATCCATTACATTCATATATCATAAACATTGATGAAACACAGTTCATTGCATCATACATATCATGCAACATAACTTTGTGTTTTAGCTAACATTTTACCCTTTTCAGGATAAGATTAAAAAGCTATTGTTCAACAACTATTCAGAGATTTCAGATACGGTATGGATACACCCCAGACACGGCGGTCATTCTATTACTCATTCAGAATTTCAAGTCAAAATACAGTATAGATACACCCCAGACACGGCGGTCATTCTATTACTCATTCAGAATTTCAAGTCAAAATACAGTATGGATACACCCCAGACACGGCGGTCATTCTATTACTCATTCAGAATTTCAAGTTAAAATACAGTACAGATACACCCCAGACACGGAGGTCATTCTACTACTCATTCAGACTTCAGCAATCCGATACAGACTAGATACACTCCAGACACGTAAGCCATTCTTTTTCTCATTCAGATTCAACTATCAACTTCAAGTTCAGATACACTCCATACGCGGAAGTCATTTTGTCACTTGTCCAGATCCCGGTTACAGTACGGATACACTCTAAGTATGGAAGTCGTTCTGCTACTCATACAGATCCCAACTTCAGATACAGTCCAGATACTCTCCAGACACGGTTGCCATTCTGTCACTCATTCGGAATTTATCTCCAGTCCAGAGAGGCCCCATACACAGATGTTTCTCTGTTACCCATTCAGAACACAGATATACTCCAGACACGGCAGTCACTCTGATATTCATTCAAGAATCAAATACAGTTACAGCTCGGATACGCTTCAAACACGAACGCCATTCCCTTGCTCATACAAACTCAATTTCCAGATACAACTCAGATACGTTCCAAATACGGATACCATTCTGATGTTCATTCTACTGATTTTCAACAAACAAATCTTGGATGGCATCTTTAAGCCCATCTCCATCAAGATTCTACCATCTCCAAATGGCATCTTTAAGCCCATTCCCTCAGCAATATTTTGGCGAGTGCAAATTTACGGGCACTCTAGTGTCCAATCCTCTTTTACCTTCGAGTCACGAAAGGCAAACTTGCCAATCTAACTCTTCAGGTTCAAGAAGATTGAACAGGGGCAACTGTTGTACCCCAAAATTTTCCCTCTCATTTTATCAACATTTCTCATCACAAGGCTCTTGGAATTCAAGATCAAGCTAGGGTTTGCTCTGCTCAAGACACCTACTTGCATTGTGGACCTAAACTAGGGTTTGAGTTTGCACAGGGATACTTTGACCTACAATGCCCAAAGTGAATTTCATACTTCATGTTGGACTCATAAGTTGGTTCATACCAAGTTTCAAGCCTTGACTCAAATTTTTGCCCAATCAATTGGACAGTTGACCTAGAAATCAATTGTATTGGGGAAAAAGTCAACTGTGGTCAAATTACAGTCAAACCTCATAAATTTTGACCCACATCAACATTATGAACTCATATGAACCATTTGATCAAATTTGGACCACAATTCCACAAGAAATTTGATCAGATCACCAAAAGGGCAAAATGGTCATTTTTAGGGTTTTGACTGTACAAAGGCAATTTTTGACTGTTTGACCTAGCCAATGGCAAATTAATCTCAACCATGGACTCAAGGACTCAATGGCATCATCTTGACCTATTCAACAAGTTCAAAAGATCTCAAATGCATGGGATTGACAGATGAATTTTTAAGTCAACTGATCAAAATTTGACTGTACACTGAAAAGTCAAACTTTGACTTTTTGGTCAAAATCAAGTGCCAAGGGTCATTTTTCATCAAGATGTGTCAAATTATGAAACTTGTTCATCAAGAAACCCAAAATTGCAAATTAGGGTTTGAAATTGAAAATTTTCATAACTTAGAATTTTTCGAAGTTATGAAATTTTCTTAATTTTTCCTAACTTTGTCCCACATTTTCACCATGATGCAAATGGATTCAAACAAAACTTACAACATGAAAGTTGTAGTCCTCCACAAAGTCTACAACTTTTATTCACAAAGTTTTCTCAAAAGAAGCTTGGATATCAAGTTATGATTTTTGGAACAAGGGTCCCTAAAACTTTTAACTTAGAGAAATTTTGCCCTAGTTTAGGTAGGATTTTGCCCTATCTTCTTGGCCATTTTTCACATAGTTCCACTTGGATTCTAAAGTTGAATTTTAAATATGGATTATAGATCATGTTTCAAGCTTTCCAAATTATCCAAGAACTCCTCAAACACATTTGTGGTTAGAGAGAATCGAATGCGTGAAGTTGGCAAAAACTCACTTTGTATCCATGGCCAATTCATGTTCATACAAGTTGCATTTTCAAACCAGCATGCTTTGTACTTGTTTACAGGCCTCTAAACCAATTCACACTCCTTAATTGAATGCAAATCCACTGAGCTAATGCATTATCTTGGCCATTTGGACATTGCACAGAAAACTAATCCCTAATTGGAAAAAGGTACATTTCCATTTTGGAAAAGGTATGCTTTATGTCAAAACATGATATTTGAAGCATAGGGACATATCTCTGAAGCCAAATCAAATCCACAAATTGCAAGTATCAAGAGGATTGTGTGCAGCATATTAGATGACTTGTACAGGCCTGCATTGACAACTTACACATTCTTGCTTCACAAAGAAGAAACTTGTCCAAATCCCCCCAACTTGAAAACCAGCCATTGTTAGCTTACACAAACATTGCAAACACATTTAACACAACCCTTTGATCAAGAAACACGAGGGCTTGAGCCTCATAACCTCCCATAGCCAGAAATCACTCTTCTTTGGCAAAACATGGCAGGTGCTGCAACTTGAGTGCCATAGCTCATTTGGCTCGTGCGTTTTGCCCCTTTCCACTTCAAACATCTTCCATTCAGCTCACTTAAGCTATCCCAAACATCCATTGCCAACTGTAACTCCATTTACAGTTTTCACCATTTTCATTTCAAGCTTATGCTGGTTGAGTTCTAGAGGCTGATTCAGGGACATTCAAGGCAAGCTAGCTATTGGAAAAGATCAAGTGAAGTTCAGGCAAGCTACCAGACACCTCAAAACTTGTTGAGAAGCTCTGCATTGTCCAACTCGAATCCAACTGAAACAGGTTTTTCATCACTTTCTATCTCTCTATTTAGGAACATTTAGCCTTAGGTTTGTGAATGAAAAATGTAGTATTCAATGTCATGAAGCTGTACATATGCTCAGTTTTCATTTATATTAAGTGTGCTAAGAGAATTTCATCCATGAACATGCTGAAAAAGTTAGGTCAGATTTTAGGGCCAGAGAAATTCTCTATGGTCTTTGAGAGTTAGGATTAATGCTTTATATGGTTAGAATTGTATTAAAATTCTCTACAAGTTTGATGTTGTGAGTTTTGGCAAAATATCACGTTTTCAGGATGTTCAAGTTTGTATAACAGGCACGCGTTTTTTTTGCCTGGAGGAAGAAGATGAAGTTGGCTTGGGCTGGGCCTGGCCAGTTTTGCTTCTAACACCCTTTTTTCCATTTTTGCACCCCCTGGCCCAATTTCTTGAATATTGATATTTTTGCATTTTTGTTTTCATTTTTGACTTTGTTATTTTATTTCCAAACATAAAAAATGCTTAAAAAAATATTTTCATAATTTTTTTACATTTATTTGGTATTTTATTTTGATTTTTCTAATATTAAAGGCTTTTAAATACTTTTATAATTTATTTACTTAAAACTTGAAAATAATGTAAATGATACTTTTATGTTTATTTCTTATTTTTATTCACACTGAAAATATTATTTAAAATATAATTTATTTTTGTACATATTTTATTTTATATTATACATATTTAATATATATATATACATAGATACTTTTATTTTATTAAATACTTAGAATAAAATATAAAAATATTACATTTTTATTTTTATTATTATTTATACTAAAAAATACCGTTTTTTTAAATATATTTCATTTTTACACATATTAATATATTTTTTGTATATAAATAATATATAATATTTACTTTCTTAAAGAATTTAGGGTTTCATCCCTTAAACAATAAAATTAATCTTTTTATTTTTTTTCTTTATACTTTTTTCACATTGAAAATACTTTACATACATAAGCAAATAAAAACTTCTTTTTGCATAATACATTTTATTCAATGTTTATTTATTTTGTTTATTTAAATATTGTACATTTAAGTATTGTTGCATTGTAAATTCAATTTGGATGTAATAGTAACTAGGGTTTATATTTCTTGTCAAATACTCCCCCTATTCAAAAATTGTACCCCCATCCCCATAATCATGTTGTAATAGCTTAGAATTTAAATTCTCGCACTTAACGCTTTCAATTATGCCATGATTAGAGAATTAGGGTTTGTATGCCAAAATCAAATTAACAAATAGTTTGACCTAATCAAAGACAAAAATGCATGAAAAACAAACACAATGCACACTTGCACCCCTAGGGTTATAATCCACTTGTTGCCTTCAAAATGGGCCATGGTATGCATGTTGGGTACTTTGGCAAAACAAAAACAAAACAAAAGATCATAGTCCCTCGATGACGCTATCTTGGTTGCCTAAACAAAAATGATCAAGTCCCTCAAGAAAATTACCAAAGATACTTGACACAATTGCTATCATGGTCTATACGATGACCCGCGCCTGTCCCGTTTAACATCCTAACACAAGGTTGTTCACCAAATGCAATGGTGAAACAACACTGTTAAAAGGGTTAAAAACATAAGAAAGATCTTTGAGTAAAATAGGGTAGATAGCTCTTAGTTACTTGATCAAAAAGCTTGCAAAAAATATCCTTGCTATTTTCAAACACACCTCACAACACAATTTCAAAATAATTTCAAGTCAAACTTTCAAATCTTTTCAAAAGACAAAAACACCTTTGTATACATTCAAACAAGAATCATTACAAAGGTTGCCACAACGACGGCCTCTTTTCAAAACATCTTCCAAAACCACACACAAAGCACCATTTCAAACAATTGAAAAGCAAAACAAGTGATCTAAACAAGTAACTAAGAGCCCATGGATAACCATGGATGAAAAGGGTGCTTGCACCTTCCCTTTTCATGTTCTACTCCCCGAACCCAAGAAAACATCTCAAAGGTCTTTCCTGTGCTTTTTAACCTTTCCTTAGGATAAAATAAAAAGTCGGTGGCGACTCTTGCTAAACCGAAACATTTTGCAAACACAAACGCGAAACCTCAAGTCAGTTCTCCCACTGTATCATAATATGATTTTATCTTTCTACCTTTAATGAAATTTAGTAGACCATCGGCAGTGAACGCCGATGTTTGTTATCTTCCTCTCTACCTTCAGTGAATGTTGGTAGCTTCGCCTTTAGTAGAAGTTGGTGTGTCCTTTGACCATCATACTATCCTCTCTGATTCGGTTCTTTTGGTTCACCAGTGATTTATTTTCCTGGTGGGGTTTCTCCTTTGTTTCTTTATCATTGTTTCATCCCCAGTGATACTTTGCGTCTCTTTGGTACTGTTCATATGCATTCATATGCATAAGCATTTGCATGGCATTTTAACGCCAAAAATAGGGTTTGTTTTATATTTAAGTATCTTCGATCAAATCGACACGAAGATTTTTAACCTTCGTATCTCCTGATAGAAGAAACTTAAATAAGGGCAGCTGTTGTACCCAAATTTTTGCCCCTAAGATCCCTTCATCATACCATGCTGTTTCACTCACAACAAGATCACACTAGGATTCTTGGTGCCCCTCCCTACATTTAGCTTTGCTCCTTTTGAGGAGTTACCAAGCACCTTGACTTATGTTCCTTTTGCGATCATGAATATTGTTTTGATTTCTTCACTTAACTAATGAAATACAATGTTGGTTTGTCTTGCTTGTTATCCATATAGGTAAAGGCAATGAGATTTATCAAGTTACTCCATGGGTTCATGAGTTTATTTCCATGCCCTAGTCAACATAGCTTGAGAAGTTCAAACCTCACCATTGGATTGTGTTGTACCCCAAAATTTGCCCTCTCATTTCATCAACATTTCTCATCACAAGACTCTTGGAATTCAAGATCAAGCTAGGGTTTGCTTTGCTCAAGACACCTCCTTGCACTGTTGACCTAAATTAGGGTTTGAGTTTGCACAGGGATGTTTTGAAATACAATGCCCAAATTGACTTTCATACTTCATGTTGTACTCATAAGTTTGTCCATACCAAGTTTCAAGCCTTGATTCAAATTTTTGCCCAGTCAATTGGACAGTTGACCTAGAAATCAGTTGTATTGGGGAAAAAGTCAACTGTGGCCAATTGACAGTCAAACCTGATGGATTTTGACCCACATAAACATTATGAACTCATATGAACCATTTGATCAAGTTTGGATCACAATTCCACAAGAAATTTGATCAGATCATCAAAAGGGCAAAATGGTCATTTTTAGGGTTTTGACTGTACAAAGGCAATTTTTGACTGTTTGACCTAGCCAATGGCAAATAAAGCTCAACCATGGACTCAAGGACTCAATGAAATTGTCTTGACCCATTCAACAAGTTCAAAAGATCTCAAATGCATAGGATTGACAGATGAATTTTTCAGTCAACTAATTAAAATTTAACTGTATACTGAAAAGTCAAACTTTGACTTTTTGGTCAAAATCAAGTGCCAAGGGGCATTTTTCATCAAGACATGTCAAATTATGAAACTTGTTCATCAAGAAACCCAAAAATGCAAATTAGGGTTTAAAATGGAAAATTTTCATAACTTAGAAACTTTCTAAGTTATAAAATTTTCTTATTTTTTCCTAACTTTGTCCCATTGTTTCACCAAGATGCAAATGGATTCAAACAAAACTTGCAACATGAAAGTTGTAGTCCATCACAAAGTCTACAACTTTGATTCACAAAGTTTTCTCAAAAGAAGCTTGGATCTCAAGTTATGATTTTTGGAACAAGGGTCCCTAAAACTTTTAACTTAGAGAAATTTTGCCATAGTTTAGGCAGGATTTTGACCCATCTTCTTGGACATTTTTCACATAGTTCCACTTGGAGTTTCAAGTTGCATTTTAAATATGGATTATAGTATATGTTTCAAGATTTCCAAATTGTCCAAGAACTCCTCAAACACCTTTGTGGTTAGGGAGAATCGAATGCTTGAAGTTGGCAAAAACTCACTTTGATCCATGGCCAATACATGTTCATACAACTTGCATTTTCAAACTAGCATGCTTTGTACTAACTTGCAGGCCTCTAAACAATTTTACACTCCTTAATTGAATTCAAATCTACTGAGCTAATGCATTATCTTGGCCATTTGGGCATTGTACACAAAACTAATCCCTATTTGGAAAAAGGTACATTGCCATTTTTGAAAAGTTATACTTTATGTCAAACCAAGATCTTTGAAGCATGGGGCCATATCTCTGAGGAAAGATCAAATCCACAAATTGCAAGTATCAAGGGCAAAGTATGCAGAATACAAGATAGAGGTTACAGGCCTGTAATCACAAGTTACATTCTCTTGCTTCAAAAACAAGAAATTTGTCCAAATCTTGCCAACTCAAAAAACCAGCCATAGTCAGCTTACACAAAGATTGAAAACACATTTCACACAACCCTTTGAGCCATAAACACGATCCCTTAACCCCTCAAACCTCCTTGTACACAAAATCACCATTTTTCTGCAAAACAGGGCAAGCCCTGCAGAATCACCTCCATCTCCACTTTGCCTCGTGCATTTTCATGTTGAAGGAACTTGGTGAAGAAGAAAGATTACAAGTCATCTAGATGAAACCACAATTTTCCATATGTGACTTCAAATGGTCATAACTTGGTCAATTTTTATCACCTTGAGTCCATTCTTTTTCCATAATGATCTTGAAGATGTGTACTTTATTCCTTCTTTTATGTGCAAAGTGATAAAATGGATGGAAGTTGCCTTAAATATGCAAAATATTATAGGTCATTTCATGATTTTTGGCCAACTTCAATAAGTCATAACTTGCTCAATTTTTGGATATTTTGAGTGGTTAAAGTTTCAAAATGTCATTCAAGAGATCTACTTCATTCCATCTTTTTTTGTCAAGAGCAAATTCCAAGTGGAAGGCCATGTTTGGATGCAAAAGATTATAGGTCAATTTTGAAGAAGAATTTGAAATATTTCTAAGTATGGAAAGTCAACTCTTTTTCTTCAACTTTGACTCCATGTAACTTTCAGCTCAAGCATCCATATGATTCCATTCTTTTTCCATTGCAAAGCTTGTAACCTCATCTTTCCAAAGCATCAAGAATCATGCCCTAAGACCCCTTGAGTTGGAAATGCCATGGATTTGAATTTGGTAACTTGAAACTGATTTTTTCAAAGTCAGAATTTTGAAATCCATAATGTGACTTCTAAACACAAGATTTATGTGCGTTTTTGATTTAAACTTGATTAGCAAACTTGCCAAAAGTGATTAGCACCCCAAAACGCATGATTTGGTTGAGTTTTTATGGAAATGAAGCCACACTTCACTCGTGCTCGACCCTCACTCAATTTCCCTCCAAACTTACTTGTTTCTTCAAATTTTCATTCACATTCACTTTCCTATAAATAGAGGGTCATCCCCCATCCATTTTCCCAAGCTTTGAGAGCCAAGAACACCCTGCCAAAACCTCACATGAACCCATCTTTTTTTAATTCAGTTTCTGAGATTTAAGCTCCCTTTTTCAAAACTCTTTGCACATTCATCATCCTTGATCATCATATTAACTCTCTAGTACTTAAACCAATCAAAACGAGCCATAATTCAAGCTACAAAAGTCCAGTTTCAGAGCTTCTTCCTTGAACTTCGAAAAGGTAAAATTCTCCACCATTTGGATCCAAATCAAGCACTAATCTATTCTACTTCTTCCCCTTATTCTCATGCTGCTTACAATTTTTAAATCCATTGAGAATTGAGAGAGAAATCTCAAATTGAAGGTGCGCGCTATTTTCTGGGTTTTTGATTCATATCTCTCTCCATACTTTATATAAATTTGGCGCGATGGTTGTGTTAGAATCGTCTTGAAGAGACGAGTTCAATGATGCTAGCCTGAGATCCTAACTTTTCCATTTGTAGGATCTCACAAAATCCCCATTGCAGGGTGTCTGGAGGTTGAAGACGATGACATGTCTCATCTCGATCAATGATAGTGTGCCAAACGTTTTAATTTCATTGATTGCTCTTTTTCTGATCCCATGTGTTTCTCACTAAGGTCCATATCAAGCACAGCGCGTCTGGTCCACTGGATTAGCTTACTAACGCGTTTTGACTATGATCTGATGGTCCACATCTTTTTGGTTTTATTTTATTTTCTGATTTTTATATTTTTATTGATTAAATTTTCAAAAATTTATAACTCTTTTATTTTTTATCCAAAAATTATGAAAAAATTCACAAAAATACTTTGAATTATTTCTGATCTCATGACTATTTTTTCACATTTTTATTTTGAAATTTGGTATTTTTTATATTTTTTGTATCATATGCTTTCTTTTAATTACTAAAAAACATACTTTCTGACATTTTTTAATTATGAAAAAATTAATAAATGTTATTTTGCATATTTTTTACTTTCTGAAAATTTTATGGAATTTTATATTGAGGTTTATTATTTATGACCTATTTTATGTTTGTTTGAAATTTTTAAATAGTTTAAAAATAGTTTTTGACTTGTAAAAATTACCAAAAATTTTATAAAAATATTTGGATCCATTTCTGATATTTCTATGGCCTTGCTTTTTCTTTCTTGATTAATTTGAACATAGTTGGTATTTTTCTCCTTTATTTTGATTTTTAAACATTTTTAAACCCTTTTAATGTATATATTAAATATAATATTATTTTGTGATTATTTTCTGGCTAATCTTGGGTTAGGTTTTGGATCATGAACTTTATTAACATCATTGGATCCATGGTATTGAGTTTAACTCCACAAAAAATGGATGAATGATTTTAATAATAGTTTGATTAAAATTTAATTCAAATGTGGTTTGTATATTTTTTTACCCTATCCCTCTTCATCTCATCCCCTTCTTATTGCACTAAATGTTGTTGGAGCATGATCTCTATATCATGTATCAAAACAAATAGTGCATAGATTGTGTTGTACCCCAAAATTTGCCCTCCCATATTCTTCAAGAATTGCAAAGTCAAGCTTCAAAATCTCCCCAAGGGTTGCACAGTGCAAGAGCCTCCTGAACAGTCAAAATTAGGGTTTTGGTTCTGATCAAGAAAATGAAGTTTCCAAAGGCCCAATCAAGTCCCACATGCCTACAAATATGGTCAAGCATCCTCATATCAAGTTTCAAGACTTTCAGCACAAAAATGCACAGTCAAAACCCTAATTGCACTACAGTCAACTGTAGGGGCAAAATGGTCATTTGACAGTCAAAAGTTCAAATTTTTGATCAACATCTTATTTTGAAGCCACAAACATCATTTGATCAATGCTTGATCATGATTCTCAAAAGCTTGGCTCAAAAATCATCAAGATGCAAAAGTTTCTATTTTTGGACAGCTGAAAAGTCAACTGTAACTTGACCAAGGCATAACTTTTTCATGGTTCATCAGAAAAATCCCATCCAATGCTCATCTTGAAGGGGGAGACATTTCCTAAAACTCCTCTTCATACTTCAAGTCCAAGAAATGCTCTCACAAAAAGTTATCAATTTCAACATTATAGGTCATTTTCAAAAGTCAACAAAAAGGGACTTTAAGTCAAAGGCCATAACTTGAGATTGGTAAATCAAAATGACATGGGACCAAGGACATTGTTTAAAGGACTTCAAGACCTTTCTAAAATGTCCAAGAACATGATCAAAGCTTAAAAATTGAGCAAGATATGCATTGAAGAAGTTGGGAAATTTTTGTGAAATGGCCAAAATCATTTATCCTTGAAATTTCATTTTTGACAAAAGGGGCCCACTTTTTCCACTTGAATTAGCCTAGCCATGCTTCCCATGTGTCCCACCTTTTATTTCAGATTTTTTAATTAATTTTTTCATTTTTTATTGATTTTATTGGATTTAATTAATTTTAAATCTTTTAAAATCAAGAGAAATTCAAAAAAAATTAATTTAAGGGAATATTTGGCTTTGATTAACCTTGAAGCACCATTATGTACATCCCATTTTCGTGCCAAGGCTCAAAGAAGCAAGAATTCAAAAAATGAGTCAAAAAAGGAAGCTTGGTTATGGAGGTTTATGGAGGATCTTGAAATTGAAAGCTTTGCATTAAGAGGCCATAATTCCTCTTGATTCACATTGCCTAATGCCTATACAAGTGAGACAAAACGAAATTGAAAAGGAGGCTGCACCAGAACACAAAAAGAAAATTCACATTTTGGCCATTTTTCTCAAAAAATGAAAACAGGGATAGAGCTTGATTCAAGCCAAGACAACGATCCTATCACATTCCTGGGACATTAAGGAACCTTCCTGGATCAAGAACACCATCCCTAACCCCTTGAATCACTGTACAGAAGCCAGACTCTTTCCACTTTTTCTCACAATCGCATTTTACAATTTATGCATTTACATAACATTTCATTTGTGGATTCGTGCTAATTAAACCTTTCTGAAGCTAACCATCTACTTTAATTGCATTTTTGTATACTATATGTGATTCTACCATGGATGCAGATTAGGGTTCTTGGAGGTCAAAATTGGGCGTTTCTTAAAATGGTAAAATTAAGATGCCTGAATACCACCATTAGAACCAGCATGCTTGGACGAAGAGAGTGCCACCCTCGCGCTCAATTTATGAGCCCCCATGTGCTGTTCGCTATTTCTTGTAAAGGCCCTTTCTGAAACGGTGTAAAAACCGTTGCCAATGTTTTGACATTTTCAGGAAAATAAAACAACGAGGAAGATGACTGTGTGGCACAGTGTGAATGGCTGGTTTGAATCCAGCGCGCTTTTTTTATTTTATTTTTAACACTAACGACCATTTTATTTTATATTATTTATTTCTTATATTATATACAACTAACGCACGCAGCTCCATTGGTTAAGGCGTATAGGCAATGATCATTGGGACCTGGGTTCGAATCCCAGGTCCCCCCATTTCACTTCTATTATTTTGTCTAACTTGTTCCAACGCTGTGCACATTCCAAGGGTTCACCATACACCCAATACAAAGGCTTGCCAAGTGTCTTGAAAGAAGCATCTGAAGGTCAGAATGGGAGGTCCATGGAATGCTCTAGTCAACGCTCCACATGTGATCCAAAAAGTCAGCAAAAGGGCTCCTTCTTTTGGGCCAGAGTTCATCAAATTTCACCTCCTCATTTGGGGTCTACACCCCCCTCCAGTTTGCTTCTTTTTAACTTTTTTATATCTTTTCTTTTCTTTGTTTTAATTAATTTTTTAATGCTTTAATTTAATATTTTCATATAATATAAAAACACAAAAAAATCAGAAAAGATAAAAATAATAAATATTTTATTTTAGTATTAATTTTGTAAACAAATCCCATAATTAATTTAGATTTAATTTTAGGTTGTTAATTTAATTCTTTTTCTCAATAACCAAAAATAACAAAAAATAGGCCTTTAGCACTTTTTATCCTTTTTTAATTAATTAAATATTTTTATTATAAGTATCATTAACCATTAATTTTGTAAATAAATTTTATAATTAATTAGTTTTAATTCTAGGTTTTAACTTTAATGCATTTTCTTTAATAAAATAAAAAAACAATTAGAGCTAGAATTATTTGACTTTTAATTAATTTAATTTTTTCTTTAATGTCATAAATACAAAAGCATAAAAAATAAGTTTCTTTCTTTTTATTTAATTTAATTATTTAATAATTTCATTTTAATTCCTTTAAAGGGTCCAACGCCCTCGCATTCGATTATATTCTCTTTTCGCGCGTTTTATTTATTTCTTTGTTGTAAATATAATGTACTTGTTCCAAAGCCCTGTAATAGTCAATTAAACATTTATTTTCTGCATTTTATTTTAAATCGGGTCTGGATTAATTTGGCGTTGTAGACCCGCGCCTTTGTAATAGCGTAGGACCTTTTATCTTTTCCGCACTTTAAATTCCCGCACCTTTAACTGTTAAACAATAACATGAAAGAATGAATGCCCAAAAATAAAATCAAAGCGTAGATCACCAATGCATGACAAGACAAACAATAAACTGAAAATGACACACAATTCACACACCACCCCTAGGGTACGCCTCACTGTTGCCTTGCCTCGAAAGGTGATCGTCGAGTAGAGGATGTCTTAGTAAGTCCTCATGATCCGGGAACCTGGCATGAGGGTAGCTTCTAAGGTGTCTTCCCATTGCTCTGGTGATCACCATGTCCCGAACCTCGAATTGACCCGAACACCTCTAACGGTGGTGCTACCTACCTCTCAATGGTGGGATGACACTACTTTAAAGGACATTTACACAGACGAATTCCTTAGGGTAGGTAGGTTCTTCTAGATACTTGCTCTAAATTCAAAACAAATTCAAAAAATACTTTTCGCACCGACACTTTTCAAAAAGTTTTCAAAACAAAACACTTCATACACTCTTGAGGACTGATACAAGAGTTACTTAGAAGTTTTCCAAATGAACTTTTTCAAAACCCACACACACTTGAAAAGCAAACAAATTTTGAAAACACAAATGAGCAAGTATCTAAGAGCCCATGGATAACCATGGATAGAAAGGGTGCTAACACCTTCCCTTTCTATAATCTACCTCCCGAACCGAGAGAAATCTCTTTAAGGAATTTTTCTGTGCTTTGGTCCTTTCCATTTGGAGAAAATAAAAGACGGTGGCGACTCTTGCTTCCGCAACATTTCGCGAACCAGCGTTAAACAGTCAGTTCCAGATCCACCGATCACAGAACTGGCGACTCTGCTGGGGATCTTATAAAGTGAGGTGTACCTTAGGGCTTAGTTCATAACTGTGTTTTCAATTGTATTGACTTGCTTGCTTTACTATTGTGGGTTGCATGGGAGTTACATAGATCCTAACCCAGATCTGGGGATACCCTGTTTAGGTAGCATAAGCTGTGAGGGACCTGTCCGGCGTATACCGACATGGGTGAAGCAGTGGCTACGTTGGTGTGGCACCTTGGTCTGTACCGATATCCCTCGTGTTGAAACGGGGAGAATATGGGTCTTCCAAGGAGTCATTAAGCACCAACAGACCTTAGAACCTTAAATGACACAACTTGGCCATTAGAACAGTAGCAGTATGCTACGCCCATTGAGGCTAAACTCTCGTGATGGTTCTGGCCGCAAGAAAAGATTGTGATGCTGGAGTTATGACCGATTGAGGGTAGTCAATGATATTGGGATCCTCTAAGAACCCGGTTACTTTGATAGGACAGGTATGAACCAACCAACTGAAAGAGGGTAATACCCAGACCCCATGCTGGCCTAAACCCTAAGGGCATCTCTTGTGTGACTTGTGTGCCTTCATACTTGCCTAATTGCATGCTTGTTATCTGACACATGAACTACTTGCAGGGTTTGTTTATAGTCCTTAATTGGGACTCATAACAGGGTTACTAATTTCTTGCAGGTTTTGTTTATAGTCCTTAATTGGGACTCATAACAGGGATACTAAGTTCTTGCAGGTTTTGGGTTGCAGTCCTTAATTGGGACTCATAACAGGATACTAAGTTACTTGCAGGTTTTGTCTATAGTCCTTAATTGGGACTCATAACAAAGTATACTGAGTGTCTTGCAGGTTTTGTTTATAGTCCTTAATAGGGACTCATAACAGGGTTTACCTACATCACCCCATGCATAGCATGACATCATACCATTGCATACATCCTAACCCATTTCAAGGATCTCAAGGGTTTGTGATGCAGGTCAGGATGAATCAAACATCTAGCAAGGGGCAAAGAGGATTTATTTTCCTCTAGCCAAGGTTGTCAGGGGCTATGACCCACTTGATATGGTGAGCTTTGACTCTTGAAGAAGGTTCCCCTAACCAAGGTTGTTTGGAAATCAAAACCAGACATGATGACTAAAGTTAGGGGCTATGACCCACTGGATATGGTGAGCCTTTGACCCTTGAAGAAGGACTCTCAACAAATATGATGTTCTTTCAATCAAGCTACGGGGTCCCCAAATGCTAACAATTTCTTGTTTACCCCGCGAAGTCCTTGAAAACATTGCATGCATATCATACACATCATTGCATTACAGGTATCCCTTTTGTAGGTCACTTACCTTTCTCGCTGTTTATTTCAGCCATGACTTCCCAACAAGATAACCAGGACCTTCTTGCTCAAGAGACTCGGCTCGGGGAAATCCTCCTGAATTTATCCAAAGGGCAGGAGGAGTTGAGGACACTTCTCACAGGGACTCTGGTCAGGAACAATGCTGAGAACGACAAGGACGAATAGCTGAAACGTCTACAAGCTGAGGTAGATACATTAAAAACCCGGATGCTGGGGCAGAGGGCTCTCATCCAGGGTTTAGCTCAGGAGCAAGGAGAGTTGAGGACCATGATCAGTCAACTCCGCCGAGACAGATCCAACATGAAGCAACAAATCCGAGTCAGGGGCCAGGTCTTTGATCAGCTTCCAAGAGGACAAGAGTCTAGTATGGGGAAAAATAGACCTCTTCAAATTGCTACCACTTCACAGGTCCAACCACAACCTCGCCCGGAGCAAAGGGTTGATCAGAGTGAGCCAAACAAGCCCAGGAGGCAATTTACCCAGCTCAACATGTCGTTGTCTCAAGCCCTACAACACCTGTTGAGACTGAATCTGATTACATTAAGGGCTCCTCCTAAGAATCAGAATACAGCATCACCAAAGTATAATCCCAACGCCCGTTGCGCTTATCACTCTGACAGCCCGGGGCATACTGCAGATGATTGTTGGAGCTTGAAAAATAAGATCCAAGACTTGATTGACGCAAAGGAGATTGAGTTCAAGGCGCCCGAGGCTCCCAACGTGATCACTGCTCCCATGCCAAAACATGGCTAGGATAGAAAGCACTTTTTTGTTCATTTGAATTCAAGTTGTAATTTTCTTTTGATTGTTCAAACATTTACTCATGTTAAACATTGTTATTTCATTAATGCATCGCATATGTCTGTTTTGAAACAATATATTCGTATTCACTAAATGCAAATTATTTTCATATTTTTTCTGATGTCAACTCTTGATCTAAAATTCTAAGCCTCTTGAGGGAGGATGACGAAAATGATATCGCAATCTTACAGTATGCTTTTGAACAGACCCCGCTGATGAGGTACATGCATTGTTTCAATCCCTAAACACTGGAGTTATAAGGATGATAATCCCTCGTCAACCCCTCTGAGACAAAGAAGTAGGAGTTTTTCTTTTCGAAATCTAAAACCCTTAATCATAACCTGGGGCAGGGTAGTCTCTCAGTTGATCCAAGTGCATAACGAATGACATCAAAGAAGTCCTTACAAAACGAAGAAAGACGGCGATGGTTCCGAATAATCAATAAAGAAATGCAGTCATTATCTCAAAAAATGAAAAACCCAAAAAGTCTAAACCTACAAAGGGGACTTACGAAACTGGGGCATCCCGCTGACTGTAATTCCAAAAAAGGAAACAGCTCAGGCAAAAAAAGAAAGGGATAACAAAAATCAAAGAGAAAGAGGTCATACAAACCCTCAACAAAAACAAAGATGACTGCCTATTCAAAATAAACTGTCAATATCCGAACCATCACTAGAAAATCAGAGCAAAGACTCAAACAAGGTCTAACGTATGATCAACTGAGTTTAGGTTTGGAGAACATCACGAAGAGCGGGTGGGTACAAATAATTTGAGCCTTTATCCTTTGTTTCTTAAACCGTGAACCAGGCCACGTTATAACCCTTAAAAGTCCTAGCTGAAGCATGGGTTAGTTCGAAAGCATACTGTTACGAAAAGGTATCCTGACTCCTTAAGGCTTGCGATAAAATTGAGTTGACATCACGTTTTACAAACATTCACTTGTTTTATGAAAAAAAGAATGCATTTTCAAAATCTTCAAGACAGACATAAGCTTTGCATTTTTAACATGACTTTGTTTGCATATGACTTTTTGTTTGAACAGCATAGAAATTCGCACGACGAATGCCTAATGAACAGAAGCACTTCCAATCAAGGGGCACGACATGATCATGGTCCATCATCTGGGGCAGTCCAATCAAGATTCGGAGAATCTCTCAAAGGCCAGATAGTCTGGGGAAAATCTCTGCCTGAGTCACTTGGGGCATTCCAGCAACGAATCTTGCCTGATCAAACACCTTCTGGTAGCATGACAAAACATTTCTAACAGGGGCAACTCCCTACATCCTGAGAACGTAGACATAGTCGAAAAGAAATACTGCGCAAAATCAAAGACCCGCTAGGTTGACATACCTAGGCAAAAATAAGGGCTTCCCGACGAACCAAAAGGGTTCGGGCAAAAATAAGGGATGAAAATGAAAAAAAATCTGTACACCCGGCAAGTCGAAAACCTGAAAAGGCGGCTTGGGCAAAAATGGGTATCCCGGTGGGCTGAAAACCCGAAAGGGCGGTCCAGGCAAAAGTTAGGGATCAAAGCGTACGACTATGTCCTAGCATCTCGTCACCTGCCTACCAGAAGACTTGTCAAGTACCCCCACAGGTGCCTTCTCCCATTGAAACTGGGGAAATAAGGAGTTGTCTAAGCGATCTAATTGCTCTATCCATCGAGGTATCAAGGTAGGGTCAGCTGAAGAACATAACCAGATATCTTAATTCTCCAGAGAATGAGCCATCAAGTCAGTACTCTCTCCTCGAGCTAAGCCACTATCAAGCTTAAGGAAGTTGGGTATTACTCCCGTAGATCTCAACATTCCCCAGCAGCATGTATACATATATTCTTAACAAGCATCCCCGGCAATCTTGGTCTAAAGATTGTTCCCCGGCGGCATATCAAACATTCAAAGGAATCACTTCCCCCGCAGTTCAAAACTTCCCCAAGAGAGTCCAATCCAGTTGGAATTTATCTCCCCAAGCAGTAAGCTTATCCCCAGTAGATTCTGGAAGCTTATCCTCGCAGAACACGAACGCTTCGTCCGGCTTTATTTAAAGAGTTATTTCCTTAACAGGATATAACTGGGTTATCCTCAGCCAAAAGCCACGGAAAGAGCGTCCTCGACGGAGTCTTCTTATCCCCAGCGAAGTCCATTAACACTTCCAATATAACGATGGTATCCACAGCAAGTTATCATCAATACTCAGCAAAGTATCTCTCTCCCCACAGAGTATTGCTTCCCAGCAAGATCGTTAGAGTATTTTCCTCCCCGCAGAGTTATTCCATTCGTCAAGTTTATTCCCCAACGGAGTCATCTTCTCCTACCGGTATTCTTACAACTATCATCCAGCGGAAGCAAGATCTATCCTTCAAACCTCAGCCCAGGAGTGACTTCCCGGCACCCGTCAAGGATTTACTTTCCTAGACGAAAACATACATTCCTAAACATCACATACATCATTATAACATGCATAGACGCATCATATCTTACAAATCTCATCTATGTTGAGAACATCATTGCTTGGTCCATATCATGCATTGCATATGACTGACCTTTACCTTTCAGGAAAGATTCAGCAAAATTCTCAATCATATTTCAAGACTCTAAGACCTTACCTGGTTCAGTTAAATCGACCCCAAACAGATTTTTCCGATGAAGACTCAGTAGAAGTTATCAAAGGTTTTTCTCAATGAATGTTATTGAGATTATAATTTCCTATGGTTCTCTCCCCAATGTTGTGGAGACGATAATTCCATCCCAGGTTTTTCTCAAACGTACGCTTTTGAGATTATAATTTCCTATGGTTCTCTCCCCAATGCTGCGGAGACGATAATTCCATTCCAGGTTTTTCTCAAACGTCCGCTTTTGAGATTATAATTTCCTATGGTTCTCTCCCCAATGTTGCGGAGACGATAATTCCACTCCAGGTTTTTCTCAAACGTCCGCTTTTGAGATTATAATTTCCTATGGTTCTCTCCCCAATGTTGCGGAGACGATAATTCCACTCCAGGTTTTTCTCAAACGTCCGCTTTTGAGATTATAATTTCCTATGGTTCTCTCCCCAATGTTGCGGAGACGATAATTCCACTCCAGGTTTTTCTCAAACGTCCGCTTTTGAGATTATAATTTCCTATGGTTCTCTCCCCAATGTTGCGGAGACGATAATTCCACTCCAGGTTTTTCTCAAACGTCCGCTTTTGAGATTATAATTTCCTATGGTTCTCTCCCCAATGTTGCGGAGACGATAATTCCACTCCAGGTTTTTCTCAGACGTCCGCTTTTGAGATTATAATTTCCTATGGTTCTCTCCCCAATGTTGCGGAGACGACAATTCCACTCCAGGTTTTTCTCAAACATCCGCTTTTGAGATTATAATTTCCTATGGTTCTCTCCCCAATGCTGCGGAGACGATAATTCCATTCCAGGTTTTTCTCAAACGTCCGCTTTTGAGATTATAATTTCCTATGGTTCTCTCCCCGATCCTGCGGAGACGATAATTCCATCCCAGGTTTTTCTCAAACGTCCACTTTTGAGGTTATAATTTCCTATGGTTCTCTTCCCGATACGGCGGAGATGGTAATTCCCACCAAGATTCTCTCAACAACTGCTGTTGAAGCTGAAATTATCCAAGGTTCTCTCACCATTCCTGCTGAGGTAGTAACCGTCCCTGGTTCATTCATCATCGTTTGAAGCTCCAGATCCACCTCCTGTAACCAGTCAGGACACATCTATACAAAGCATCTAAAGACCAGTTCCTGCAACATGTCAGGTATCGTTTTTTCTTTTGCAGGTACGCAAGTTCTCGCTAAGGAATCTCTTATGCGATCGACATCCAGATGGCATCTATAAGCCCATCCACCTTCCAGCATCTCTCAACATGGCATCTGTAAGCCCATTCCCATCATCACACTGCTACTATGTGAGCGCAAATTTCTGGGCACTCTAGTGTTCAATCATCTTCCACCCTCGGATTACGAAAGGCACGTCAGCCAATCTGCATCCTCAGGTCTAAGAAGATTGAACAGGGGCAACTGTTGTACCCCAAAATTTGCCCTCCCATATTCTTCAAGAATTGCAAAGTCAAGCTTCAAAATCTCCCCAAGGGTTGCACAGTGCAAGAGCCTCCTGAACAGTCAAAATTAGGGTTTTGGTTCTGATCAAGAAAATGAAGTTTCCAAAGGCCCAATCAAGTCCCACATGCCTACAAATATGGTCAAGCATCCTCATATCAAGTTTCAAGACTTTCAGCACAAAAATGCACAGTCAAAACCCTAATTGCACTACAGTCAACTGTAGGGGCAAAATGGTCATTTGACAGTCAAAAGTTCAAATTTTTGATCAACATCTTATTTTGAAGCCACAAACATCATTTGATCAATGCTTGATCATGATTCTCAAAAGCTTGGCTCAAAAATCATCAAGATGCAAAAGTTTCTATTTTTGGACAGCTGAAAAGTCAACTGTAACTTGACCAAGGCATAACTTTTTCATGGTTCATCAGAAAAATCCCATTCAATGCTCATCTTGAAGGGGGAGACATTTCCTACAACTCCTCTTCATACTTCAAGTCCAAGAAATGCTCTCACAAAAAGTTATCAATTTCAACATTATAGGTCATTTTCAAAAGTCAACAAAAAGGGACTTTAAGTCAAAGGCCATAACTTGATATTGGTAAATCAAAATGACATGGGACCAAGGACATTGTTTAGAGGACTTCAATACCTTTCTAAAATGTCCAAGAACATGATCAAAGCTTAAAAATTGAGCAAGATATGCATTGAAGAAGTTGGGAAATTTTTGTGAAATGGCCAAAATCATTTATCCTTGAAATTTCATTTTTGACAAAAGGGGCCCACTTTTTCCACTTGAATTAGCCTAGCCATGCTTCCCACGTGTCCCACCTTTTATTTCAGATTTTTTAATTAATTTTTTCATTTTTTATTGATTTTATTGGATTTAATTAATTTTAAATCTTTTAAAATCAAGAGAAATTCAAAAAAATTAATTTAAGGGAATATTTGGCTTTGATTAACCTTGAAGCACCATTATGTACATCCCATTTTCGTGCCAAGGCTCAAAGAAGCAAGAATTCAAAAAATGAGTCAAAAAAGGAAGCTTGGTTATGGAGGTTTATGGAGGATCTTGAAATTGAAAGCTTTGCATTAAGAGGCCATAATTCCTCTTGATTCACATTGCCTAATGCCTATACAAGTGAGACAAAACGAAATTGAGAAGGAGGCTGCACCAGAACACAAAAAGAAAATTCACATTTTGGCCATTTTTCTCAAAAACTGAAAACAGGGATAGAGCTTGATTCAAGCCAAGACAATGATCCTATCACATTCCTGGGACATTAAGGAACCTTCCTGGATCAAGAACACCATCCCTAACCCCTTGAATCACTGTACAGAAGCCAGACTCTTTCCACTTTTTCTCACAATCGCATTTTACAATTTATGCATTTACATAACATTTCATTTGTGGATTCGTGCTAATTAAACCTTTCTGAAGCTAACCATCTACTTTAATTGCATTTTTGTATACTATATGTGATTCTACCATGGATGCAGATTAGGGTTCTTGGAGGTCAAAATTGGGCGTTTCTTAAAATGGTAAAATTAAGATGCCTGAATACCACCATTAGAACCAGCATGCTTGGACGAAGAGAGTGCCACCCTCACGCTCAATTTATGAGCCCCCATGTGCTGTTCGCTATTTCTTGTAAAGGCCCTTTCTGAAACGGTGTAAAAACCGTTGCCAATGTTTTGACATTTTCAGAAAAATAAAACAACGAGGAAGATGACTGCGTGGCACAGTGTGAATGGCTGGTTTGAATCCAGCGCGCTTTTTTTATTTTATTTTTAACACTAACGACCACTTTATTTTATATTATTTATTTCTTATATTATATACAACTAACGCACGCAGCTCCATTGGTTAAGGCGTATAGGCAATGATCATTGGGACCTGGGTTCGAATCCCAGGTCCCCCCATTTCACTTCTATTATTTTGTCTAACTTGTTCCAGCGATGTGCACATTCCAAGGGTTCACCATACACCCAATACAAAGGCTTGCCAAGTGTCTTGAAAGAAGCATCTGAAGGTCAGAATGGGAGGTCCATGGAATGCTCTAGTCAACGCTCCACATGTGATCCAAAAAGTCAGCAAAAGGGCTCCTTCTTTTGGGCCAGAGTTCATCAAATTTCACCTCCTCATTTGGGGTCTACACCCCCCTCCAGTTTGCTTCTTTTTAACTTTTTTATATCTTTTCTTTTCTTTGTTTTAATTAATTTTTTAATGCTTTAATTTAATATTTTCATATAATATAAAAACACAAAAAAAATCAGAAAAGATAAAAATAATAAATATTTTATTTTAGTATTAATTTTGTAAACAAATCCCATAATTAATTTAGATTTAATTTTAGGTTGTTAATTTAATTCTTTTTCTCAATAACCAAAAATAACAAAAAAATAGGCCTTTAGCACTTTTTATCCTTTTTTAATTAATTAAATATTTTTATTATAAGTATCATTAACCATTAATTTTGTAAATAAATTTTATAATTAATTAGTTTTAATTCTAGGTTTTAACTTTAATGCATTTTCTTTAATAAAATAAAAAAACAATTAGAGCTAGAATTATTTGACTTTTAATTAATTTAATTTTTTCTTTAATGTCATAAATACAAAAGCATAAAAAATAAGTTTCTTTCTTTTTATTTAATTTAATTATTTAATAATTTCATTTTAATTCCTTTAAAGGGTCCAACGCCCTCGCATTCGATTATATTCTCTTTTCGCGCGTTTTATTTATTTCTTTGTTGTAAATATAATGTACTTGTTCCAAAGCCCTGTAATAGTCAATTAGACATTTATTTTCTGCATTTTATTTTAAATCGGGTCTGGATTAATTTGGCGTTGTAGACCCGCGCCTTTGTAATAGCGTAGGACCTTTTATCTTTTCCGCACTTTAAATTCCCGCACCTTTAACTGTTAAACAATAACATGAAAGAATGAATGCCCAAAAATAAAATCAAAGCGTAGATCACCAATGCATGACAAGACAAACAATAAACTGAAAATGACACACAATTCACACACCACCCCTAGGGTACGCCTCACTGTTGCCTTGCCTCGAAAGGTGATCGTCGAGTAGAGGATGTCTTAGTAAGTCCTCATGATCCGGGAACCTGGCATGAGGGTAGCTTCTAAGGTGTCTTCCCATTGCTCTGGTGATCACCATGTCCCGAACCTCGAATTGACCCGAACACCTCCAACGGTGGTGCTACCTACCTCTCAATGGTGGGATGGCACTACTTTAAAGGACATTTACACAGACGAATTCCTTAGGGTAGGTAGGTTCTTCTAGATACTTGCTCTAAATTCAAAACAAATTCAAAAAATACTTTTCGCACCGACACTTTTCAAAAAGTTTTCAAAACAAAACACTTCATACACTCTTGAGGACTAATACAAGAGTTACTTAGAAGTTTTCCAAATGAACTTTTTCAAAACCCACACACACTTGAAAAGCAAACAAATTTTGAAAACACAAATGAGCAAGTATCTAAGAGCTCATGGATAACCATGGATAGAAAGGGTGCTAACACCTTCCCTTTCTATAATCTACCTCCCGAACCGAGAGCAATCTCTTTAAGGAATTTTTCTGTGCTTTGGTCCTTTCCATTTGGAGAAAATAAAAGACGGTGGCGACTCTTGCTTCCGCGATATTTCGCGAACCAGCATTAAACAGTTAGTTCCAGATCCACCGATCACAGATTGCTATTGACCGGCCTCAAAATAGGTGCAACTTCTATATAAGTCCACTTACGATTGCTTAACATAGCGTTAAATTTTGTTCCGATTCGAATAAATGATCATTTGTGGCCCAAACTTATGATTGCAAGCCCAAGTATGTTAATTTGATCTCTTTGATCCAATAACCTTGAGATTCATTGTATGGAGGCTTTGGTTCTACCAATCCTCTAATGGATCTACAACATCTTTGGTCAACGCGGATCACTTAAACATCATTGATCATTAAATGGTACTTATGAGAATTCCAAATGGATGATATACTTGACAAAAAGCAAATGCAACTTGTTGTGTGGATGCTTTGGTTCTACCAATCCTCTAATGAGTTCCAAATGCAAGTTTTAAGATGGTCATCCAACTAACCACTAATTATTGACTTGTTCTATCTTATGCTTTTATTCTTTTTTATGCTTTATGTACTATTTACTTTTAGCATTTACATTCCATGCCATTTTCATCTTTGCTCATTTGAGCATTTATTTTCTTGCCAATTTTACTTTGCTCACTTGAGCTTTTCTTTTCCTTTCTTAAGATACTTAATAATCAACATAAACCCTAAAAAAACTTTAATGGAACTTGGACTATTTGGTTATTATCCTTGGCATTATGGAGCATGGGACTTTTTCTTGGACTTAGGATTAGAAACCTTGGCCTATCTTGGAGACCTTGTGATCTTATCTGATTATTTTGTCTGGAGTTCTTGAGGTTTACCTCAAGACATTGGGTTGCTTGTTTGTTTTTGTGTGCAGGTTTTTGTGATTACATTCTCTATTTGTAATCTGGAATTCACCCGTATACAGCCGTTACTCAGTCCAATTTTTTTGAAGACTTAATACACTTGAAGTTTGGTTCTCTCAAGAGGTCTAGTATCTTTGCTTGCTTGGTTTGAATCCAAAGAATGAGAATTCTATCTTGACACATAATGTCAAGTATTGGCTTCTTGTTGGTTAGATGATTCTTATCCTTATCTTTTACCTTATGCTTTAGGATAGCCTCTTCTTCTCCTCCCATCTTCTTTAATTTCAAAAATCTTCTCCCTCCTTTTGAAAACTCTTCTTGTTTCTAAAATTGGAACACTTTCATAATAAACCTGGACTTATGTCCATGCATTTTCAAAATATTTTCATAAATAAAATTCAATCAACTTAACAATACCTGGACATTTTTTGTGAGAAGACTAAAAGTCAATCAATCTCATTCAAAACATTTTGCCACTTTGGCTTTTACTTTAAACTTTTCTTAAAAGATTAAACTCTTGTCAATCCTTGTAGTGATGCAAACAACTATACTTCTACAATATGTAGTGAAGTGAGATATTTTCCACTTGGGTGTTGAGTGAGGCCTTGTTGATTTTAAAATCCAAGTCGTATCCTCCACTTTGAGATGATGCAAATTCTCCTTTCTCATAATTGTGGGTAGTAGGTATGTTTTCCACACGGACAATGACGATGATGCTTTATCTCATAAAATTGACCAACACACTTGTGTTTCAAATTTTTAAAAGAGGAACTAAGTGTACCCTGATCCACTATTGCACGAAATGTGGTATGTAGGCACTAAAGGTTCGCAACCCTGGCGGGTGCAAAAATCATAAAAAAAAGTACTTCTCTTCTCACCTCCACCATCTATTTCTATACAACATATTTTATAGCCAAAATATACAGATTTTTCAAAGAGGTTCCTGCGGAGTACCGTAGATGTTTAGGGTGCTAATACCTCCCCTTTGCATAACCAACCCCCTTAACTTGAATCTTTCCCCTTATTTTTGGGTTATTCGCTCTTTTCCCATTCCTTTGGAAACAATAAAGCACGGTGGAAATTTTTATTTTTGATTTGTATAAATTCTAGTCAATATAATAGCTTAGTATTGAACATTTCTACCGCTACAGTAACCCACCGAGCAGGAAAGAAGCCATTGACAAACTTGTTCAGGACGCCATAAGCTTCCTCGTCCTCAGTACTCATACCCCCAGCAGGAGTGTGGTAGTATCCAGGACCATGGTCGTAATGGCCCGAACACCAGTGAATGGGAAACCTAGAGACTTTCCCAATCTCTGGATTATCCTCAGCATCCAAACACGGCTCCCCATCCTCGTCCACCACAGCGGCCGGTTCAAACAGCGAATTTATGGCTGTCTGGGTAGACGGTTGCAAAATATACCACTTATCCTTAAAATCTCGCACATAATCCATATACATCCTAAACAGTCTCTTCGACTGCTTAAGGGACACCCAGCTGTGCTTCCCTCCTCGGGACTGCCATTGTAAGTGAAAAATCCTGAAGAACAGGAGAATCATCGCCCCAATCCTCAGGAAGCGACAGGTGAGTTCGAATGCCCGGAGAAAGGCAATCGCATTAGGATGAATTTGGGAGGGGGCCAGGTTCAGATGGTTGAACACTTTGACCTGGAAGTCATTGAAGGGCAACCGGAGCCCGAGATCTCTAAATATGATCTCGTACATGAGAAATGCATCATGTGTAAACTCCGAACAGATACGGGCATCCCTCGTCGGCCTCATAATCTTGAAGTTCCTTCGAAATCCCTCTTGACCTCCGCCATACTCGATGATAGTGTAAGCTTGTCTACTGGAAAAGCTATAGATTAAAGCTATTCCCCGGGGTTCAGCACCAACCCAATCCAGAGTGGGGTCATCGACGGTGTCGTCCAGGTTGATAGTTTTCTCCGTCGTGCTTGTTTCCTCGACATTGTTACGCCCCAAGGACTCGGGAATATCGGCCATTTACCTGTAAAGTACAGGAAACCGGTGAATTCGACAGCAAATCCGCTTTTCTGCCACAAAGACGAGGAGAAGTAAGCAACAGTCAGACCGAGTCAACGACCATTCACGCGAAAAACGGGGAACAAGTGGACCTCGACCAAACACCGACCTCAGTGGCGGACGTGTATCAATCATGAACGACGCGAGCATAACATGAATATCACAAGCGAAGGATGAATCCCGCGACCAAGTTCATAATGTTGTTGGCCCGGTACAAGAATACTACGGGGAAAACTAGCCTACATACTAACGAAAGGATGAATCTCCCGACCAGGTTCATAAATCTACTAGCCAAACGCATGAGTATCACGGGTACGATCATAAACCGTATGCCTAAACTTATGAATATCTTGGGCACAACCATGAATCAGTCGCCTATGGTGCTTAAATTTCTCAGGCACAATCCCCAGACACGAGATTATACCACTAAAACGCCATCAAAATCTATCTACAACATGAGATATCAAAGGGAGAAAACACTTACTTGGGAGAAGAGTGAAGAGCGACGGTGATGGAGATGATCACACGGCAAATGACACGGCGGTCTCAGTGACGCTAGGAAAACTCACGATGATTGAAAACTGAGAAAATATGAGAAGCGTGAAGATGTGAAAACAAACTACGGGCCCTGAAGCCCTATTTATAGAGATGATTTGGAATATGAAACATCGCGCCGGGGAACCACGAACCGTCCCCGTCCTCGACGCCTACTCGCGTAGATAATGATGACTCTACTCCCTAGGGCGGCATGGTGGTTTCCAAGGGCCGCACCATGTGTCTAACTGATGCGTCACCACCTCCCTACAAGCGCTCCTCGAACACTTCTCGATCGCTGCACGTGGAAAATCACAAACCGGGCGATGTCTCATCTCCCCGGATGAAAACCCATGTGTCGCACAAGCGAGTCTCACAAAAGGACGGACTTGAATTAATTCATAACTCCCGTACCAGGATAAATGACTTGGGGGGCTCCTATTCTAGACTGGACCTTCCCGTGGCCCAATCACCAGTGAGGCCTAATCCAAGCTTGTCAACGTATCATGCTGAGCATTAGATCCTCTGAGCATGCCCCGATCATGGGTAACTGGTCGAATGCGACTATGGCCCACCGGTGCCCACGAGGAACGTCCCCGACGAGGGATGTCCCAGACGAGGAACGTCCCCGACGAGGGACGTCCCAGACGAGGAACGTCCCCGACGAGGGACGTCCCAGACGAGGAACATCCCAATCCATGCCCTGCTCGAGTACCCTCCTCGTAGGGCATACTTTCAACCTCTCCGGATTTCGCGGAATCCTCAAGGTCCCGGGAAGATTGTGTCTTTACCCTCCCTATTCTGTAGAGAGCATCATCCAGGTAGGGGACCACGTGCAGGTCCCAACTACTCACGTAGAACCTGATAGTCCCTTTGTTGGGCCTGTTTGATCATCCCAATAAAGGGACCTTGGCCCAGCGCTGGGGGCTATAAATACCCTCTATTTCGAGAGGGTTAGGTATTCATTCATTCACACCTATATACTCACTTGCTTGCTCATTTTGTCTCTCACTTTACCGTCAAAATGTCTTGCAGGTACCCACATCTCCTTCAAATCCAACTCAAAGCCAGCTGTGACGGTCCAACTCTGATCAGGTACGATCAATTTCTATATTCAACTTTCTTGCATAAAAGCATTGGCGGGTTGAATTTGAATTCAGGTACTTTTGGGACAAACAATATAATCGATGCATCGTAACACCTGTACAATTGTAACTTAATTTGAGTGAAAGGATTTATTGAAACTCAAAAAATTCAACTGTTGTTTTTGTTAAAGTATTTCAAACTGATTAGAGAGTAACTGTGATATGGTGGGAGAACTGACTTGAGGTTTTGCATTTGTTTTCGCAAATGTTTCGGTTGAGCAAGAGTCGCCACCGACTTTTTATTTTATCCTAAGGAAAGGTTAAAAAGCACAGCAAAAACCTTTGAGATGTTTTCTTGGGTTCGGGGAGTAGATTATAGAAAGGGGAGGTATTAGCACCCTTTCTATCCATGGTTATCCATGGGCTCTTAGTTACTTGCTTAGATCAGCTTGCCTTGATTTTCAATTGTTTGAAATGGTGCTTTGTGTGTGGGTTTGAAAATGTTTTTTTGAAAAGAGGCCAATGTGGTGGCAACCTTTGTAATGATCCATGTTGGGATGTATACAAAGGTGTATGTCTTTTAAAAAAAAGTTTTCAATGTTTTTGAAAGTTGTTTTGAAAGTGTGTTGTGATGTGTCGTTTTGAAAAATAGGCAAGTGTTTTTGTTTTGCAAGTTGGCAAGTAACCAAGAGCTATCTACCCTAAATTTCTCAAAGATCTTTGCTATGTTTTAACCCTTTTAACAATTTTGTTCCACCATTGTATTTGGTGGACAATCTTGTGTTAGGATGTGAACGGGACGGGCGCGGGTCATCGTTTAGACCATGATTGCAATGGTGCCAAGTATCTTTGGGCAATTTTCTTTAAGGGACTTGATCATTTTTAGGCAACTTTCGAAAGCGTCATTGAGGGACTATGATCATTTGAATTTGTTTTGTTTTACCAAAGATACCTAACATGCAACATGGCCCATTATTGAAGGCAACAAGTGGAGTAACCCTAGGGGTGCAAGTGTGATTAGTGTTGTCCATTTTCATGCTTTGTTGTCTTTGAATTAGGTCAAGCTATTGTTTGGTTGATTTTTGCATACAAACCCTAAGTCTATCATGGCATATTTAGAAAGCTTTTAAATGCGAAATTTAAAGTCCTAAACTATTACAACATAATTATGGGATGGGGGGTACAAATGTTCAAATGGGGATATTTAGCAAGAAAAGTTAAATCTAAACTATTACATCAAATTGAATATTCAAATTATTTAATTGCACAATAATTAAATAAAATAAATAAATATGCAAGATGCAAAAATGATTTTCATATGTATGTAAAAAGGTATTTTTCATGTGACAAATAAACAAAAATAAAAAGGATAATTTTTGGGTATTTTTCAATTTAGGGCAAACCCTAATTTTGCAAATAAAAGGTGTTTATTATTTAATATATACAATATTTATTAATTATATACAAAAAATAAATAAAAAGGAAGTAAATTGTAAAAAAGGTATTTTTGAGGTCAAATATTAATAAAAATAAGAATGTATTATTTTTTATGTTTTTTCCCTAAATATTCTAATAAATATATAAGTATTTATATTATTTATTAAATATATTAAATATATACAAAAATAAAATATTTATTATTTACAAAAAAAAGTATATTTTTAGAAAATGTTTTCAAAAGATAAAATAAAATAAAATTAGGAAAAACAAAAATGTATTTGTATTATTTCTAGTATTTTAAATAAAAGTATTTATATATTTATTTACATATACAAATGTAAACAAAAGCAAATAAATTCAAAATAAATGCAAAAATGTATGGAAAAATATTTTTTATGTTTTTTATGTTTTGTCAAAAAATAACAAGTCAGAATAAAAAAGAAAAAGTCAAAAAATGATAAAAATAAACACAATGGGCCAAGTGGGTGTATGTGAAATAAAGTGGTGCAAAAAGGAAAACAAAACTCAGGCCCAGCCCAAGTCTATCTTCTTCAACCTCCAGCCAGTTTGTCTCAAAAACGCGCGTTTTTCATACTGATTCAAACATCCTGATTCTTGGACTTTCAAGCAAAACTCATAACTCCAAAAATGTAGAGCATCAAGAGACGAATCCAGACATATAAAGAACTTGACTTAACTTTAAGAAATGAAAGAGAATTTCTTCATCCCTAATTCCTGACCTAAGTTTTTTCTAATGTTCAGGTTCCAAATTCTCTCAGTACACACAACACAAATGCAAAGTAATTATATGTGTAGCTTCAGGGCCATGAGTAGAGCATTTTTCATTCATAAACCTAAGGCTAACTCTTCCTAGATTGAGAGATAGAAGTCCGAAGTTTTACCTGTTTCATCTTGATACGTGTATGACAATGGAGATACTTTCAAGGCAATGTGAGGACTTGTACAGCTTGCTTGAAGTTCAGGGATGCTTCTCCAACCTTTAGCTTGCTTTGAAACTAAATGAGTCGAGCTATAGAAGTCAACCTGCAAAACAGAAAAAGTGAAAATGGTGAAGTTGGTTAGAGGTGTTACAGTCTGTAGCTAGGGCTTGGGATAGTTTCAATGGATGGTAGGGAGTGTGTATGAACCAACTTTGGCCAAAACGCACGAGCAAACTGAGTCGTGCAACTCAATCTGCAGGGATGCCCTGTTTTGTGCAGCAAAATGGTGTTTTGATGTTTAGGGAGGTATTGAAGGTAGTTGGCTCGTGTTTCAGGTCAGTTGAGGAGTATGGAATATGTTCACAATGTTTTCTTAGGCTTGTTGTTGCAGTAATGAGAGATGTGATCAGTTATGCAATGTTTCTTCTATCTTAAGCAAAAAATGACAAGTTGAGTTACAAGCTTATGCAGGCCCCCTAAACATGCTGCACCAATCCCTCATGATCAGTGTGATTAGTTCCTGAACTTGTGCCTAGAAGATATGCTTTGGTACTTCTTTGATTTGCTTTTGACATAAAGCCATGCTTTACAAAAATGGATAAGTTACTTTTTCCAAATAAGGATTAAACTTCCATGTAATGACCAAATGAGCAAAATAACATCTTGGCACAATGGATTGCCATTTTATTTTTGAGTGTAAATGAGATTAGAGGCCTGTAATGTAGCTTGCACATGCTGATTTCAAAAATGCACAAGTTATGAACATGTACATGGCTCATGAACAAAGTGACTTTTGCCCATATTGACAAATTCGATTCTCCCTAACCACAAGGGTGTTTGATAAGTTCTTAGACATTTTGGAAAGCTTGGAATGTGTACTACAATCCATCTTTTTAATTAAATTTGAAATTCCAAGTGGAAGCATGTGAAAAGTGGTCATGAAGTTAGGCAAAAATCCTGCCTAAAATAGGTCAAAATATTTCTAAGTTAAGAATGTTTTGCACCCTTGTTCCAAAAATCATAACTTGAGCTACAAGCTTCTTTTGAGGAAACTTTGTGAATAAAAGTTGTAGATGTTGCAATGGACTACAACTTTCATGTTTTGAGTTTTGTTTGAATCCAAATGCATCTTGATGAAAAAATGGGACAAAGTTAGTAAAAAATTAGAGATTTTCATAACTTAGAAAAATTCTAAGTTATGAAAATTCTTCATTTCAAAACCCTAATTTGTGATTTTTGATTTCTTGATGAACAAGTTTCATAATTTCACATGTCTTGATGAAAAATGAATCTTGACACTTGATTTTGACCAAAAAGTCAAAGTTTGACTTTTCAATATACAGTCAAATTTGGCTCAGTTGACTGGAAAATTCATCTGTCAATCTTGTGCATTTGGGATCTTTTGAACTTGTTGACCATGTCAAGACAATTCCATTGGGTCCTTGAGTCCATATGTGAGCTTGGTTTGCCATTGGCTAGGTCAAACAGTCAAAAATTGCCTTTGTGCAGTCAAAACCCTAAAAATGACCATTTTGCCCTTTTGGTGATCTGATCAAATTTCTTATGGAATTGTGATCCAAACTTGATCAAATGGTTCATATGAGTTCAATATGTTGATGTGGGTCAAAAATCATGAGGTTTGACTGTCAATTGACCACAGTTGACTTTTTCCCCAATACAGCTGATTTCTAGGTCAACTGTCCAATTGACTGGGCAAAGATTGGAATCAAGGCTTGAAGCTTGGTATGGATAAACTTGTGGGTCCAATATGAAGCATGAAAGTCACTTTGGGACTTTTAGGTCAAAACATCTTTGTGCAAACTCAAACCCTAATTTGGGTCAATAGTGCAAGGAGGAGTCTTGAGCAGAGCAAACCCTAACTGGATCTTGAGCTCCAAGGGTCTTGTGGTGAGAAAATGTTGAGGAAATGGGAGGGAAAATTTTGGGGTACAACAGTCGCCCCTGTTCAATCTTCTTAAACCTGAAGAGTTAGATTGGCAAGTTTGCCTTTCGCGACTCGAGGGTAAAAGGAGATTGGACACTAGAGTGCCCGGAAATTTGCACTCGCATAGTGGAGTATCAGCAACGTGATGGCGGGAATGGGCTTATAGATGCCATTTGGAGAGATGGTGGATAGGAGGATGGGCTTATAAATGCCATTTGGAGAGATGGTGGATAGGAGGATGGGCTTATAGATGCCATCTGGAGGTGCGACAGAACCTTGTCGGGAATGGGCTTATAGATGCCATTTGGAAGTGTTGATCGCGTAAGAGATTCCTTAGCGAGAACTTGCGTACTTTGAGAAAGGAAGATGGTTTCCTGGCCTGTTACAGGTGTTGATCTTCAGTCTCTTCATGCAGATATGCCCTGGCTAGGTACAGGTATCGAATCTACAGTTAGTTGCTCACAGATGTGCCCTGGCTAGATACAGGAATCGAATCTGGAACTTCAAAAGGTTGCTTACAGACGTGTCCTGGCTGGACACAGGTATCGAATCTCTAAATTGTTTATGCGGATATGCCCTAGCTGGATACAGGTGTCGAATCCACAATCAAATACTCATAGACATGCCCTGGCTGGATACAGGAATCGAATCTGGAAGTTGTCGTCTACAGATATGCCCTGGCTGGATACAGGAATCGAATCTGGAAATTGTCGTCTATAGATATGCCCTGGCTGGATACAGGAATCGTATCTGGAATTTGTAAAAGGTTGGTAGAGATAGCTTTCCTGGCTGGATACAGGTGTAAACCTCCGCCCTGAGAATGAAAGATAATTTACTGGCCTGTTACAGGGGTTGATCTTCAAACTCTTCATGCAGATATGCCCTGGCTAGATACAGGTATCGAATCTACAATCAATCACTCACAGATGTGCCCTGGCTAGATACAGGAATCGAATCTGGAATTGCAATAGTTGATAGTAATCATCTTTGGATTGACCTTTTCCTGAAAAGGCAAAACATTAGTTGTATGCAATGTCATGTTGTATGAGATGCATGATGTCATGATGTTTTAAAATGAGATAGTGTTGTATGCACTTTATCATGTATGTAAGCAGGATGTATGAAATGTGAGATGTCTATAAATGTATTTTCGTCTAGGAAAATAAATCCTTGACGAGTGTCGGGAGTTAGTTGAATCCTGGGCTGATGTTGAAGAGTAGAGTTCTTCTTTTCCGCTGGGGATGATGGTCGCAAGAATAAACCGGTAGGAGAAGATGACTCCGTTGGGGAATAAACTTGTTGGAGAGATTACTCTGTGGGGAATGACTCTGTGGGAAGAGATACTTTGCTGAGATTTTGATGAAAACTCCGCTGGGGATTCCACTGATGAGTTATGTTGGGTAATTTGATGAACTCCGCTGGGGATAGGAAGAACTTCGCCGAGGACGAATTTTCCGTGGTAATTAGCTGAGGATAACCCAGTTATACCCTGGTGGAGAAATAACCTTTGAATAAAGTCGGGAGATGCGTTCGTACTCTGCAGGGGATAAGCTTCCAGAATCTACTGGGGATAAGCTTCCCGGATCTACTGGGGATATGGATTCCACTTTCCTGGGGAAACTTTGGACTATACTGGGGAATTGTCTCCACTGGGGTGTCTGTATTCCGCCGGGGAACAATCTTATGTTAAGACTGTCGGGGATGCTTGCTGAGGAATGTCTATACTCCGCTGGGGAATGTTTAGATCTTCCGGGGATACCCAACTTCCTTAAGGCCGATAGTAGATTTACTCTGCTTGGGGAGAGTATCGCTGACTTGCTAGGGGAATATTGTGCCTTTTTAGGGCTGATGGGAGACCAACTCTTCCTGGGGAGAGTATTGCTGAATCTTGTCTTACTCTATGGGGAGTTGAGGTGACTTGGTTACGTTCTTCAGCTGAACTTACATTGGTACCTCGGTGGACAGAGCAACTAGATCGCTTAGACATTTCTAAATTGCCCTTGTTTCTGATGTCACCTGTAATTAGTCCTTTGTTTCGTATGCAAGTATTTATGAGTTAACAATTAGTGTCAAATGCATATATCAAAAATGAACATTGGACGTTCTTTGCAAAACAAAATAGATAAAGGAAAAACAATTGGATAATTTGTCTGAAAAATTGAACTTGTATTGATTTTGAAATTTGCCTGTAAATAGGCGTTTTATGTACAGGAGGCTAACGTCCTAGTAAGAGAACGCCGCCGAGCAACATAAAGTTTATACAATTTTGTGAAAAGGAAACAAAACAGCTATGTGAAAATAATCCCACTGGGTTCCAACTCTGCTATCGCCTTTATGTCTTCAAGCGTCTCATCACTTTGTTGTTTAGTTGAAGATGAAGTTGATTGATTTGAGTCTTCTGAGCCCGATAGTTGATGCCGAATTCTGGATGCAAGGTGATCCAATGAGACATAGTATTACGCTTTATCCCTAACTTTTTCCTGGACCACCCTTTCGGGTTTTCAGTCTACCGGGATACCCATTTTTGCCCAAGCCGCCTTTTTCAGGTTTTCGACTTGCCGGGTGTACAGATTTTTTCATTTTCATCCCTTATTTTTGCCCGAACCCTTTTGGTTCGCCAGGAAGCCCTTATTTTTGCCTAGGCGTGTCAACCTAGCGGGTCCTTAATCATGCGTAGTATCTTTTTACTATGTCTGCATTGGCAGGGTGAGGAAGGTCGTCACTGTGATCGGTGGATCTGGAACTGACTGTTTAACGCTGGTTCGCGAAATGTCGCGGAAGCAAGAGTCGCCACCGTCTTTTATTTTCTCCAAATGGAAAGGACAAAAGCACAGAAAAATTCCTTAAAGAGATTGCTCTCGGTTCGGGAGGTAGATTATAGAAAGGGAAGGTGTTAGCACCCTTTCTATCCATGGTTATCCATGGGCTCTTAGATACTTGCTCATTGTGTTTTCAAAAATGGTTTGTTTGCTTTTCAACTGTGGGTTTAAAAAGTTTCTTTGAAAATTCCAGTTCGACTCTTGTATCGGTCCTCAAGAGTGTTTGAAAAATGCTTTCGAAAGCTTTTTGAAAATGTGTTGGTGTGAAAAGTATTTTTGATTTGTTTTGTTTTGAATTAGAGCAAGTATCCACGAGTCGTCTACCTACCCTAAGGAATTCGTCTGTGTAAATGTCCTTTAAAGTAGTGCCATCCCACCATTGAGAGGTAGGTAGCACCACCGTTGGAGGTGTTCGGGTCAATTCGAGGTTCGGGACATGGTGATCACCAGAGCAATGGGAAGACACCTTAGAAGCTACCCTCATGCCAGGTTCCCAGATCATGAGGACTTACTAAGACATCCTCTACTCGACGATCACCTTTCGAGGCAAGGCAACAGTGAGGCGTACCCTAGGGGTGGTGTGTGATTTGTGTGTCAGATTCATTTATTTTTGTCTTGTCAGGTCAAAGTGATCTATGCGTTTGTTTTTATTTGTCATTCATTCTTGCATGCATTTATTTAACAGTTAAAAAGATGCGGAAATTAAAAGTTCTAAACTATTACAAAGGCGCAGGTCCACATCGCCAAATTTAATCCAGGACCCGGTTTGACAGAAAATAAAGAAGTAAAGTGCGAGAAATAAAATGTCCGAGTTTACAAGGCTTTGGGAGAATTATATTAATATTATAAGAAGCAAAATAAAATGCGCGAATTGGAATTAAAATTGGAAGCGAGGGCGTTGGACCCTTTTTAATGAAATTAAATTAAATTATTAAATTAATTAAATTAAAATGAAAAAAGAAATTATTTTGAGATTTTTTGGATTTATGGTTTTTTATGTGAATTAAAAGAAATTAACTAATTATCCCTAATTCTACAACTTTTATTTATTAAGAAAAACATGTTAAAATTTAAACCTAAAATTAAATTAATTAATTAATGGCAATTTGATTTATAAAAATAAATAATTAATTATTAGTGAAATTTATTTACAAAAAATATTAATTAAATAAATATATTTTGATTTTTATTACTTTTCTGTTTTTTACTATTTTTTATATTTTATGAAAATAAGTTAAATTAAAGGAATTAATTAAAAAAGAAATAATTGAAATAAATAAAATAAGGAAAAGAAAGAAAATACAATACCTTGGGGGGTTTCTGTCCCCTTTTTGGAGGTGAATTGGAGTGGTTTGGCCATTTGTGTTCTGGCCTCATCATGCATAAGTTATTCTACTTTGGCCATTTGGCTTTTGGCCATTTGCGTTTTGGCCTCAACGTTCCTTAATCTTCTCAGGATGTCTGTCTCGTCATGTATTAGTGTCATGCATAAGTTTTTCTACTTTGGCCATTTGGCTTTTGGCTTTTGGCCTCAACGTTCCTTAATGAACCTGGGATCCTGTCTAAATCTGCAGTTGAATCTCACGAACACATTAAATAAAATCATAAAATGCAAATAAAGCCAATATATGAAGAAATTTAATGTTTAGGCACAATATGGCATGTATGAATGATTATACCCTTTTGATCATGGAGATCAAATCAATCTTACCCTTACTGGAAAATCAGTAGCCTGAATGCTTTTATGCCTTACTGGAAAATTAGGATCATGGAGATCAAGCCAGCCTTACCCTTACTGAAGAAGTAGTGAGGTGTTGGTTTGTAATTGTGATGGCTTGTTTGTAGTGAGAGAGGGATTTGTAATAAGGATTTCAAGGTTTTAGGGTTCTTGAAAGAGTTTGATATTCTAACAGTGTTGTGGCAAGGTTTTTTCTCTATTTTCCTCTTCCCCTGTTTGTGTGAAAAGAAGGTGATTATATAATGGAAATTAGGGTAAAGCAAATGGGCTTTGAATGTGCAATTGGGCCTCCAATATTCACTTGAATTCGTCACTTTCCAGGCTAAATCGCAGGGACTTAAGTGCATTTTTTGAAGTTGAAATGCGAAAACAAAATGTAGCCGATATCGAGAACTAACTCCTGTCTGAAAATCGACTCAATCGGATAAACGGTGAATTAGTTATGAATTTTTGAAGTTTAAGCTCAGACAAACTTATTTTGGGCTCCAGTGTCGACTCCGACACGTTCTTCAATAAAAAACTGGTATTGATCGGTGCATAATTTGGTCTCGACTTTTGAAGCAAAGTTGTAGATCTATGAGTCAATGACCTTGTGTAAAAATATGAGTCCAATCCGATAAAAATTGACCGAGTTATGAATTTTCGAAGTTTCGGCTCAGATGAAATAATATTCAGCATTCAGGATTTTCAGCGTGTCACGCACTCTGAGCAAAAAACGAAGGCTTTTTGAATACCTTTTAAACTCAATACCTTCTGTGAAACTGTAGCCAACTCAATTTGTGAAATTTTGGCACTGGAACCAGCTCGATACGATGAAAATCGACCAAGTTATGAGTTTTTGAACATGACGCAAATAAACTTCTGTCACAAATTTTCTGCACGAAAATACTTGATAAATCCACATTTTTGAAGACCTTCTGATCGAAATTGGCTTCCAGCCGTGAGAGATGAAAACATAGATAATGTCAAGACGGAATTTTGGCCACCGGAACGGGTTCAAAACGATTCACGATCTTCAAGTTATGAATTTTTTAGCGCGTAAAAACTGCATTTTCAGCACACTTTTTCACTATATTTCTTCAAGAAAACTCACACATTCGGATACCTTCTTTAAAGAATTGACTCTTGAGCCGAACCTGAATTTGAGAATATGTTATCAGAGATATCTTGGCGAAAGAACACCTGAATATAACGCGCCGGGTTGGACTTGTGAATTTTCTTGAAATGTTTTGAGAAATATGGGAGGGCAAATTTTGGGGTACAACAGTTGCCCCTGTTCAATCTTCTTAGACCTGAGGATGCAGATTGGCTGACGTGCCTTTCGTAATCCGAAGGTGGAAGATGATTGAACACTAGAGTGCCCAGAAATTTGCGCTCACATAGTAGTGTGACAGGGGAATGGGCTTATAGATGCCATTTAGAGATTGATGGATAGGATGATGGGCTTATAGATGCCATGCTAAGAGATGATGGAAGGTGGATGGGCTTATAGATGCCATATGGGTGTTGATCGCGTAAGAGATTCCTTAGCGAGAACTTGCGTACCTGCAAAAGAAAAATGATTACCTGACCTGTTACAGGAGCTGGTCTTCAGATTCTTTGTATGGATGTGTCCTGACTGGTTACAGGAGCTGGATCTGGAGCTTCAAACGGTGATGAATGAACCAGGGGTGGTTACTACCTCAACAGGAACGGTGAGAGAACCTTAGATGACTTCAACTTCAACAGCAATCGTTGAGCGAATCTTGGGATGATTACTACCTCCGCAGGATCGGGGAGAGAACCATAGGCGACTACAACCTCAATAGCAATCATTGAGAGAATCTTGGATAACTTCAACTTCAACAGCAATCGTTGAGAGAAGCCTGGGATTACCAACTCCGCAGGATCGGGGAGAGAACCATAGGTGATTACCACCTCAACAGCAAACATTGAGAGAACCTTGGATAACTTCAACTTCAACAGCAATCGTTGAGAGAAGCCTGGGATTACCAACTCCGCAGGATCGAGGAGAGAACCATAGGCGATTACCACCTCAACAGCAAACATTGAGAGAACCTTGGATAACTTCAACTTCAACAGCAATCGTTGAGAGAAGCCTGGGATTACCAACTCCGCAGGATCGGGGAGAGAACCATAGGCAATTACAATCTCAATAGCAATCATTGAGAAAACCTTAGATAACTTCTACTGAGTCTTTATCAGAAAAATCTGTTTGGGGTCGATTTAGCTGGACTAGAGAAGGCCTTGGACTAGATAAGAAATCTTTGGAATCGATTACCTGAACCGGTCTAGGTCTTGAATGTCTTCAACTGGATAAGAAACAGGGAGATCTTTGGAGTCGATCTGACCGAACCAGAGAAGGCCTTTGACTGGGTAATAACCAGAGAAATCTTTGGAGTCGATTTAACTGAACCAGATAAGGTCTTAGAGTCTTGAAATATGATTGAGAATTTAACTGAATCTTTCCTGAAAGGTAAAGGTCAGTCATATGCAATGCATGATATGGACCCAGCAATGATGTTCTCAACATAAATGAGATTTGTATGATGCGTCTATGCATGCTATAATGATGTATGGAAGTGCGATGTTTATGAATATATTTTTCGTCTAGGAAAGTAAATCCTTGATGGGTGCCGGGAAGTCACTCTTGGGCTGATGTTGGAGAATAGATTTTGCTTCCGCTGGGGATGATGATTGCAAGAATACTGGTAGGAGAAGACAACTCCGTTGGGGAATAAACTTGGCGAATGGAATATTCTGCGGGGATAAAAGTACTCTGACGATCTTGCTGGGAAGCAATACTCTGTAGGGAGAGAGATGCTTTTGCTGAGCGTTGATAATAACTTGCCAGGGATACCCTTGTTGTGCTGGAAGTGTTAATAGACTTCGTTGGGGATACCATTGTTATGTTGGAAGTGTTAATAGACTTCGCTGGGGATAAGAAAGAACTGTGTTGACGACGACCTTTCCGTGGCTTTTGGCTGAGGATAACCCAGTTATACCCTGATAGGGGAATAACTCTTTGAATAAAGCCGGGGGACGCGTTCGTGCTCTGCGAGGATAAGCTTCCAGAATCTACTAGGGGTAAGCTTACTGCTTGGGGAGATGGATTCCAACTTTCTTGGGGAAACTGGATTGGACTCTCTTGGGGAAGTTTTGAGCTGTACTAGAAGTGACTTTGCTGAATGTTTGATATGTCGCCGGGGAACAATCTTTAGACCAAGACTGCCGGGGATGCTTGTTAAGAATATGCTGGGGAATGTTGAGCTCTGCGGGAGGCTACCCAACTTCCTTAAGGTTGATGATAGCTTTGCTTGATGAGAGGGCACTGACTTGCTAGCTCACTCTCTGGGGGATTAAGATATCTGGTTACGTTCTTCCGCTGAACCCATCTTGGTACCCTGGAGGACAGAACAATTAGATTGCTTTTAGACAATTCTTTATTGCCCCTGTTTCTGAGGTGGGAGAGGAAGACCTGTGAGGCGCTGATAGTGGTTGATGGACAAACCTTCTTCTGGTAGGCAAGTGACAAGATGCCGGGACATAGTCGTACGCTTTGATCCCTTACTTTTGCCCGGACCGCCCTTTCGGGTTTTCAGTCCACCGGGATACCCATTTTTGCCCAAGCCGCCTTTTCAGGTTTTCGACTTGCCGGGTGTACAGATTTTTTCCATTTCATCCCTTATTTTTGCCCGAACCCTTTTGGTTCGCCGGGAAGCCCTTATTTTTGCCTAGGTGTGTCAACCTAGCGGGTCTTTGATTATGCGTAGTACTTTTTTCGACTATGTCCATGCTCTCAGGATGTAGGGAGTTGCCCCTGTCAAAAGTGCTTTGTCATACAAGATTTGTTGCTGGAATTCCCAAAATGATTCAGGCGGAGATTTGCCCCAGGCTGGTTGGCCTTTTGAGAGATTCTCCGAATCTTGACTTAACTGCCCCAGATGATGGACAATAGTCATGTCATGCCCCTTGATTGGAGGTACTTCTATTCATTAGGCATTCGTCGTGCGAACTTCTATGTTGTTCAAACAAAAAGTCATATGTAAACAAAGTTATGTCAAAAATGCAAAGCTTATGTCTGTTTTGAAGATTTGGAAGATGCATTCTTTTTCCATAAAACAAATGAATGTTTGTAAAATGTGATGTCAACTTCGTGTTTACCACTAGGCCTTAAGGAGTCAGGATACCTTTCGTATAGTATGCTTTCGAACTAACCCATGCTTCAGCTAGGACTTTTGAGGGTTATAACGTGGCCTGGTTCACGGTTTTAAGAAACAAAGGATAAAGGCTCAAATTTTATTTGTACCCACCCGCTCTTCGTGATGTTCTCCAAACCTAAACTCAGTTGATCATACGTTAGACCTTGTTTGAGTCTTTGCTCTGATATTCCAATGACGGTTCAGATCTTGATGATTTATTCTGAACAGGCAGTCATTTCCTTTTTTGTTGAGGGTTTGTAAGACCTCTTTCTTTTTGATTCTGCTATCCCTGAATTTTGCCTGAACTGTTTCTTTTGTGATTACAGTCAGCGGGATGCCCCCGTTTTGTAAGTCTCCTTCATAGGTTTTGACTTAATGGGCTTTTTATTTTTGAGATAATGACTGCCTTTCTTTATTGATTGTTCGGAACCATCACTGTCTTTCGTTTTGTAAGGACCTCTTTGGTGCCATTCGTTATGCACTTGGATCAACTGAGAGACTACCCTGCCCCAGTTTATGATTAAGGGTTTTAAATTTCGAAAAGAAAAACTCCTACTTCTTTGGCTCAGAGGGGTTGACGAGGGATTATCATCCTTATAACTCCAGTGTTTAGGGATTGAAACAATGCCTGTACCTCATCAGCGGGGTCTGTTCAAAAGCATACTGTAGATTATGGTATCGTTTTCGTCATCCTCCCTTAAGATTCTTAGAGTTTTAGATCAAGAGTTGACATCAGAAAAAATATGAAAATAATTTGCATTTAGTGAATACGAATATATTGTTTCAGAACAGACATATGCGATGCATTAATGAAATAACAATGTTTAACATGAGTAAGTGTTTGAACAAAAGAAAATTGCAACTTGAACATTCGAATGAACAAAAATTTCTCAATCCTAGCCATGATTTGGCAAGGGAGCAGTGATTATGTTTGGAGTCTCAGGTACTTCAAACTGAATCTCTCCAGCGTCGATCATGTCTTGAATCTTGTTTTTGAGAGGCCAGCAGTTGTCCGTAGTATGCCCCAGGCTATCAGAATGGTATGCGCACCTATCGTTGTGATGATAGTTAGGAGCAGAAGTGTTTGGATTCCGGAGAGGAGCCCTTAAGGTGATCAGCCCTTCCTTCAACATTTGTTGTAGTGCTTGATCCAGCGACATGTTGATCTTGGTGAACTGCCTTTTAGGCTTGTCTGGTTTGCTCTGATCAGCCCGTTGTTCTGGGCGAGGTCGTTGTTGGACCTGTGAAGTAATAGCAGCTTGGAGAGGCCCAACCTTTGACTTCTTGGAAGTTGATTAATGACTGGGTCCCTGACTTGGGCTGGTTGCTTCATGTCTTGATGAAGCTGATTGATCATGGCCCTCAGCTCTCCTTACTCCTGAGCTAAACCTTGAATGAGTGCCCTTTTCCCCAGCATCTGGGTTTTCAGTGTGTCTACCTCAGCTTGTAGACGTTTCAGCTGTTCATCCTTGTCATCTTCAGGACTCTTTCTGATCAGATTCCCCATGAGGAGTGTCCTCAACTCTTCCTGCCCCTTGGATAGGCTTAGGAAGATCTCTTTGAACTGAGTCTCTTGAGTGTGAAGGTCCTGGTTATCTTGTTGGGAAGCCATGGCTGAAATAAACAGCAGGGAGGGTAAGTGACCTGCAACAAGGGTACCTGTTATGCAATGATATGTATGATATGCATGCAATGTTTTCAAGGATCTCGCGGGGTAAACAAGAAATTTGTTAGAGCTGGGATTCAGTAGCTTGATTGAAGGAACTTCATATTTGTTGAGAGTCCTTTTTCAAGGGTCAAAGGCTCACCATATCCAGTGGGTCATAGCCTCTGACAACTTTGGCTAGAGGAAAATAAATCCTCTTTGCCCCTTGCTAGATGTTTGATTCATCATGACCTGCATCACAAGCCCTTGAGATCCTTGAAATGGGTTAGGATGTATGCAATGGTATGATGTCATGATGCATGGGGTAATATGAATAAACCCTGTTATGAGCCCTTATTAAGGACTATAAACAGAAACCTGCAAGAAACTCAAGTAAAACCTGTCATGAGTCCCAGTTAAGGACTAAAAAACAAAACCTGCAAGAAACTCGGTAAACCCTGTTATGAGTCCTAATTAAGGACTGCAAACCAAAACCTGTAAGAAACTTAGTATACCCTGTTATGAGTCCCGATTAAGGACTATAAACAAAACCTGCAAGTATTTCATGTGTCAGGTAACAAGCATGCAAGTAGTCAAGTACGAAGGCACACAAGTCACACCGGACAAGCCCTTAGAGTTTAAGGCCAGCATGGGGTCTGGGTATTACCCTCTTGAAGTTGGTTGGTCCATACCTGTCCTATCAAAGTAACCGGGTTCTTAGAGGATCCCAATATCATTGACTACCCTCAATCGGTCATAACTCTAGCATCGCAATCTTTTCTTGCGGCCAGAACCATCACGAGAGTTTAGCCTCAATGGGCGTAGCATACTGCTACTGTTCTAATGGCCAAGTTGTGTCATTTAAGGTTCTAAGGTTGTTGGTGCTTAATGACTCCTCAGAAGACCCATATTCTCCTCGTTGCAACACAAGGGATATCGGTACAGACCAAGGTGCCACACCAACGTAGCCACTGTTTCACCCGTGTCGGTCTACGCCGGACAGGTCCCTCACAGCTTATGCTACCTAAACAGGGTATCCCCAGATCCGGGTTAGGATCTATGTAACTCCCATGCGACCCACAAATTTAAAGCAGACAAGTCAATACAATTGAAAACACAGTTATGAACTAACCCTAAGGTACACCTCACTTTATAAAGTATTCCCCAGCAGAGTCGCCGGTTCTGTGATCGGTGGATCTGGAACTGACTGTTTAACGCTGGTTCGCGAAATGTCGCGGAAGCAAGAGTCGCCACCGTCTTTTATTTTCTCCAAATGGAAAGGACAAAAGCACAGAAAAATTCCTTAAAGAGATTGCTCTCGGTTCGGGATGTAGATTATAGAAAGGGAAGGTGTTAGCACCCTTTATATCCATGGTTATCCATGGGCTCTTAGATACTTGCTCATTGTGTTTTCAAAAATGGTTTGTTTGCTTTTCAACTGTGGGTTTAAAAAGTTTCTTTGAAAATTCCAGTTCGACTCTTTTATCGGTCCTCAAGAGTGTTTGAAAAATGCTTTCGAAAGCTTTTTGAAAATGTGTTGGTGTGAAAAGTATTTTTGATTTGTTTTGTTTTGAATTAGAGCAAGTATCCACGAGTCGTCTACCTACCCTAAGGAATTCTTCTGTGTAAATATCCTTTAAAGTAGTGCCATCCCACCATTGAGAGGTAGGTAGCACCACCGTTGGAGGTGTTCGGGTCAATTCGAGGTTCGGGACATGGTGATCACCAGAGCAATGGGAAGACACCTTAGAAGCTACCCTCATGCCAGGTTCCCGGATCATGAGGACTTACTAAGACATCATCTACTCGACGATCACCTTTCGAGGCAAGGCAACAGTGAGGCGTACCCTAGGGGTGGTGTGTGATTTGTGTGTCAGATTCATTTATTTTTGTCTTGTCAGGTCAAAGTGATCTATGCGTTTGTTTTTATTTGTCATTCATTCTTGCATGCATTTATTTAACAGTTAAAAAGATGCGGAAATTAAAAGTTCTAAACTATTACAAAGGCGCAGGTCCACATCGCCAAATTTAATCCAGGACCCGGTTTGACAGAAAATAAAGAAGTAAAGTGCGAGAAATAAAATGTCCGAGTTTACAAGGCTTTGGGAGAATTATATTAATATTATAAGAAGCAAAATAAAATGCGCGAATTGGAATTAAAATTGGAAGCGAGGGCGTTGGACCCTTTTTAATGAAATTAAATTAAATTATTAAATTAATTAAATTAAAATGAAAAAAGAAATTATTTTGAGATTTTTTGGATTTATGGTTTTTTATGTGAATTAAATGAAATTAACTAATTAACCCTAATTCTACAACTTTTATTTATTAAGAAAAACATGTTAAAATTTAAACCTAAAATTAAATTAATTAATTAATGGCAATTTGATTTATAAAAATAAATAATTAATTATTAGTGAAATTTATTTACAAAAAATATTAATTAAATAAATATATTTTGATTTTTATTACTTTTCTGTTTTTTACTATTTTTTATATTTTATGAAAATAAGTTAAATTAAAGGAATTAATTAAAAAAGAAATAATTGAAATAAATAAAATAAGGAAAAGAAAGAAAATACAATACCTTGGGGGGTTTCTGTCCCCTTTTTGGAGGTGAATTGAAGTGGTTTGGCCATTTGTGTTCTGGCCTCATCATGCATAAGTTGTTCTACTTTGGCCATTTGGCTTTTAGCTTTTGGCCATTTGCGTTTTGGCCTCAACGTTCCTTAATCTTCTCAGGATGTCTGTCTCGCCATGTATTAGTGTCATGCATAAGTTTTTCTACTTTGGCCATTTGGCTTTTGGCTTTTGGCCATTTGGCTTTTGGCCTCAACGTTCCTTAATGAACCTGGGATCCTGTCTAAATCTGCAGTTGAATCTCACGAACACATTAAATAAAATCATAAAATGCAAATAAAGTCAATATATGAAGAAATTTAATGTTTAGGCACAATATGGCATGTATGAATGATTATACCCTTTTGATCATGGAGATCAAATCAATCTTACCCATACTGGAAAATCAGTGGCCTGAATGCTTTTATGTCTTACTGGAAAATTAGGATCATGGAGATCAAGTCAGTCTTACCCTTACTGAAGAAGTAGTGAGGTGTTGGTTTGTAACTGTGATGGCTTGTTTGTAGTGAGAGAGGGATTTGTAATAAGGATTTCAAGGTTTTAGGGTTCTTGAAAGAGTTTGATATTCTAACAGTGTTGTGGCAAGGTTTTTTCTCTCTTTTCCTCTTCCCATGTTTGTGTGAAAAGAAGGTGATTATATAATGGAAATTAGGGTAAAGCAAATAGGCTTTGAATGTGCAATTGGGCCTCCAATATTCACTTGAATTTGTCACTTTCCAGGCTAAATCGCAGGGACTTAAGTGCATTTTTTGAAGTTGAAATGCGAAAACAAAATGTAGCCGATATCGAGAACTAACTCCTGTCTGAAAATCGACTCAATCGGATAAACGGTGAATTAGTTATGAATTTTTGAAGTTTAAGCTCAGACAAACTTATTTTGGGCTCCAGTGTCGACTCCGACACGTTCTTCAATAAAAAACTGGTATTGATCGGTGCATAATTTGGTCTCGACTTTTGAAGCAAAGTTGTAGATCTATGAGTCAGTGACCTTATGTAAAAATATGAGTCCAATCCGATAAAAATTGACCGAGTTATGAATTTTCGAAGTTTCGGCTCAGATGAAATAATATTCAGCATTCAGGATTTTCAGCGTGTCACGCACTCTGAGCAAAAAACGAAGGCCTTTTGAACACCGTTTGAACTCAATACCTTCTGTGAAAATGTAGCCAACTCAATTTGTGAAATTTTGGCACCGGAACCAGCTCGATACGATGAAAATCGACCAAGTTATGATTTTTTGAACATGACGCAAATAAACTTCTGTCACAAATTTTCTGTACGAAAATACTTGATAAATCCACATTTTTGAAGACCTTCTGATCGAAATTGGCTTCCAGCCGTGAGAGATGAAAACGTAGATAATGTCAAGACGGAATTTTGGTCACCGGAACGGGTTCAAAACGATTCACGATCTTCAAGTTATGAATTTTTTAGCGCGTAAAAACTGCACTTTCAGCACACTTTTTCACTATATTTCTTCAAGAAAACTCACACATTCTGATACCTTCTTTAAAGAATTGACTCTTGAGCCGAACCTAAATTTGAGAATATGTTATCAGAGATATCTTGGCGAAAGAACACCTGAATATAACGCGCCGGGTTGGACTTGTGAATTTTCTTGAAATGTTTTGAGAAATATGGGAGGGCAAATTTTGGGGTACAACAGTCACCATCCATGGTGGTTAGAATCATAGCTCCTCCTGAGAATGTGTGTTTAACCACAAATGGCCCTTCGTACGTAGGGGTCCACTTGCCCCTGGGATCACTTTGAGGAAGAATGATGCGCTTGATTACCAGGTCTCCGACTTGATACTCTTGTCGTCTGACCTTCTTGTTAAATGCCCTGATCATCCGTTTTTGGTACGTCTGACCATGACAAATAGCAGTGAGTCTCTTTTTGTCAATTAGGTTTAATTGATCAAGCCGAGTCTGGATCCAGTCATCTTCGCTCAAACCTGCATCCTTCATTATCCGGAGAGAGGGTATCTGGACTTCAATAGGCAAGACTGCCTCCATGCCATAGACCAAGGAAAAGGGAGTTTCCCCTGTTGACGTCCGTGCTGAGGTATGGTACCCATGAAGAGCAAACGGTAACATTTTGTGCCAATCTTTGTAGGTCACTGTCATCTTTTGCACAATCTTCTTGATATTCTTATTCGCTGCTTCTACAGCCCCATTCATCTTCGGCCGGTAGGGAGAAGAGTTGTGGTGCTGTATCTTGAATTGCTCGCAGAGCTCAGTGATCATCTTGTTGTTGAGATTGGTACCATTGTCCGTAATGATCCTCTCAGGTACACCATAGCGACAGATCAGGTTATGCCGAATGAACCGTGCCACGATGTTCTTGGTTACGGTAGCATAGGAAGCTGCTTCAACCCACTTTGTGAAGTAATCAATCGCTACTAGGATGAAGCGATGCCTGTTGGAAGCCGTAGGTTTGATTTCGTCGATCATATCAATGCCCCACATTGCAAAAGGCCAAGGTGCTGTCAAGACGTTCAGAGGAACCGGAGGAATGTGCACCTTATCAGCATAGATCTGGCATTTATGATAAGTCCGAGAATGCTGATAACAGTCGGCTTCCATTGTGGACCATAAATATCCTGCCCGAAGGATTTTCTTTGCCATGGTATGTCCACTGGAATGTGTTCCGAAGGTACCTTCATGTAGCTCTGCCATGATCTTTTCTGCTTCAGTCTTATCCACACAACGCAGTAAGATCGAATCATGGTTTCGTTTGTAGAGAATGTCGTTGCTGAGGAAGAATTTTGCCGCAAACCTTCTCAAAAACTTTTTGTCATTAATCGATGCTCCTTCGGGGTATTCTTGAGCTTCGAGGTACCTCTTCACCTCATGATACCAGGGTTTTTCTGTTACCTCTTCAGCCTCAAGATCACAGCAATATGCAGGTTCGTCCAACTTCCAAATAATGATCCGGGGAGCCTCGTTATCCCATTTGACTTTGAACATAGAAGACATCGTAGCCAACGCGTCCGCTAACTGATTCTCCTCTCTTGGGAAGTGTTCAAAAGTTATCTCCTCGAAGTGGGGAAGCAATGTCAGCACATACTCCTTGTAAGGAATAAGATTTGGGTGTTTTGTATCCCACTCGCCTTTGACCTGATTGATCACGAGAGCGGAATCTCCGAAGACACTCAGAAACTTGATCCTTAAATCAATTGCAGCTTGAAGACCCATGATGCATGCCTCATACTCCGCCATGTTGTTGGTGCAACTGAAACATAACTGTGATCGGTGGATCTGGAACTGACTGTTTAACGCTGGTTCGCGAAATGTCGCGGAAGCAAGAGTCGCCACCGTCTTTTATTTTCTCCAAATGGAAAGGACAAAGGCACATAAAAATTCCTTATAGAGATTGCTCTCGGTTCGGGAGGTAGGTTATAGAAAGGGAAGGTGTTAGCACCCTTTCTATCCATGGTTATCCATGGGCTCTTAGATACTTGCTCATTTGTGTTTTCAAAAAGGTTTGTTTGCTTTTCAACTGTGGGTTTTAAAAAGTTTCTTTGAAAATTCCAGTTCGACTCTTGTATCGGTCCTCAAGAGTGTTTGAAAAATTGCTTTCGAAAGCTTTTGAAAATGTGTTGGTGTGAAAAGTATTTTTGATTTGTTTTTGAAGTTAGAGCAAGTATCTAGAGTCGTCTACCTACCCTAAGGAATTCGTCTGTGTAGATGTCCTTTAAAGTAGTTCCATCCCACCATTGAAAGGTAGGTAGCACCACCGTTTGAGGTGTTCGGGTCAATTCGAGGTTCGGGACATGGTGATCACCAGAGCAATGGGAAGACACCTTAGAAGCTACCCTCATGCCAGGTTCCCGGATCATGAGGACTTACTAAGACATCCTCTACTCGACGATCACCTTTCGAGGCAAGGCAACAGTGAGGCATACCCTAGGGGTGGTGTGTGATTTGTGTGTCATGTTCATTTGCATTTATCTTGTTCATGTCAGGTGATCTATGCGTTTGTTTTTATTTTAGTCATTCATTCTTGCATGCAATTGTTAACAGTTAAAAAGTTGCGAGAAATGTAAATTTCCTAAACTATTACAAAGGCGCGGGTCCACATCGCCAAATTTAATCCAGGACCCGATTTGACAGAAAATAAAGAAATAAAATAAAGTGCGAGAAATTAAGTTTACACGGCTTTGGGAGAATTACATAAATATTTACAAGAAATAAATAAAATGCGCGAATTGGAATTAAAATTGGAAACGAGGGCGTTGGACCCTTTTTAACGAAATTAAATTAAATGATTAAATTAATAAAAAAGAAATTATTTTGGCATTTTTTTGGATTTATGAATTTTTATGAGAAAGATTAAATGAAAGAAAATATTAACCCTAATTCTAGTTGTTTTTTAGTTTATTAAGAAAACATGTTAAAATTAAACCTAAGATTAATCTAATTATTTACATGGTAATTTAATTACAAAAATAATATTTAATAATTAGTTATTGTGAAAGAAAAGAAAAAAAGGATAAAAATACTTAAAAACCCTAATTCTACCAATTTTTAATTTATTAAGAAAAGATATTAAAATTAACCCTAAGTTTAAATCTAATTAATTGGTGAGATTTATTTACAAAAATATTAGTTAAATAAAATATATTTAATTTTTATGACTTTTCTGATTTTTATATTATTTTTATGTTTTTTTTATGAAAATATTAAATCCAAGAATTAAAGGAAATTAATTAAAACAAAGAAAAGAAAAATATAAAAATAGAATAAAAGAAGCAAACCCTAGGGGGGGTCTGTCCCCAAATTGGAGGGTTTTGTCCAGCAATCAGGCCCAATTATCCTTGGCCTTGTTGACTTTTCTTGCCAGCGTATGGGATGGTTGACTAGTGCACATCATGGTCTCTGAATCCTGGCCCTTGGTTGAATGCATTGGGACGTGTGACGCGTTTGATTGAGGAGCGTATGGTAGACGCCTTGGACGGAAGCTACACAAGAACATGATTAAGGGAAAAATATAAGGAAAGGGAGGGGGACCTGGGATCGAACCCAGGTCCTGTTGATTACCAAGTTCTTTCTCCACCACTATGCCATTCACACGCTTTTGATTATATAATAACTAATAAATAATATAACATAAAATAAGCGTTAGTGCTCCTTTTTGCGCGAAATTCAAACCAACCAATTGCTGCCTTACACTTCATCATCTTCCTCCTCGCTTTGTTTTTTTTCTGAAACATGAAAAGGTTAGCGGAGGTTTTAAACCCCCCCAAAACAGGCAGTTTTTAATAATAGCGATTAGGCTATATGCCCACATAAATTAGGCGCGATGGGTGTGTTGCTTTCGTCCAAACTTCCTGAACTCAACCATGGTATTGGTATGTCCTAATTTTACAGCATCCAGAAATGCCTAATTTGAAAGCTTGGTAACCCTAGCATCCTTTAATGGTGGTTCATCATATAATGCATGAAAACTCAATCAAAGCACACAGTTAGCTTTAGAATTAATCAAGGAACACAAATCAAACATTAAAAATGAATAAAGACGCATGAATCATGATGCAAGAATGTGAAAAAACTTCTGTACAGGACACGATTATTCTCACGTTTCTAGGTGTTAGGATGGATGGTTTTGATTTGAAAACCTTCCTTGAAGCCTCAGGAAGGTAATGGAACAAGTATTTTGGCTTGAATCGCCCTAGAACCTAGTTTTCAGTTTTGGAAAATTTGTCAAAAAACTCAAACTGGATAATGGATTTCTGGCGCAGCTTTGTGTTCATGAACATTAGGGTTGGCATTGGTATATATGTGTGAATGATTAGGGTTCAGAAATTGGTCCAAGGAATCAAGGAATTGATGAGAAAATATTTGATCTTTTATGCATATATTTTTTCAATCTTTTCATGCAAATTTGATTCAAATTGTATCCAATCACCATAATTCTTTCCAAATCTGATCATGCACGAAATCTTAAGCCTATTCCATGCACAAAAAGATTTAAAAAGTTAGGTTTAGTATTTTTCACATATTTATTTTAATTAAATGAATTATTAATTACTAAAAATCCAAATAAATAAATAAAAATGATAAAAAAACTTCCCTTTGGGCCAAATGGTCGTGCACATGCTTTGGATGATGAATTGTGGAAGAAAAAGAGGCCCATTAGCATTTTTAAGACATTTGAAGCAATGTTGACTTTTCAAAATATCCAAAACTTTCCCAACTTCCACAAGGCATAACTTGCTCAATTTTTAAGCTTTGCTCATGTTCTTGGACATTTTGGAAAGGTCTTTGAGTCCTCTAACCAATGCCTTTTGTCCCATGTCATTTTGATTTACCAATCTCAAGTTATGGCCTTTGACTTAAAGTCCCTTTTTGTTGACTTTTGAAAATGACCTATAATGTTGAAATTGATAACTTTTTGTGAGAGCATTTCTTGGACTTGAAGTGTGAAGAGGAGTTGTAGGAAATGCCTTTCTCTTCAAAATGAGCTTTGGATGGAATTTTTCTGATAATCCATGTGAGAGTTATGCCTTGGTCAAGTTACAGTTGACTTTTTCAACTGTCCAAATATGGAAACTTTTGCATCTTGAGACTTTTTGAGCCAAACTTTGAAAATCATGATCAAGCATTGATCAAATGATGTTTGTGGCTTCAAAATGAGATGTTGACCAAAAATTTGAACTTTTGACTGTCAAATGACCATTTTGCCCCTACAGTTGACTGCAGTGCAATTAGGGTTTTTGATTGTGCAATTTTGTGCTGTAAGTCTTGAAACTTGACATGAGGATGCTTGACCATGTTTATAGGCATGTGGGACTTGATTGGACCCTTGGAAACTTCATTTTCTTTGTCAGAACCAAAACCCTAATTTTTTACTGTTAGGAGGCCCTTGAACTATGCAACCCTTGGGGAGATTTTGAAGCTTTGACTTGGCAAATTTTGGAGAATATGGGAGGGCAAATTTTGGGGTACAACAGTTGCCCCTGTTCAATCTTCTTAGACCTGAGGATGCAGATTGGCTGACGTGTCTTTCGTAATCCGAAGGTGGAAGATGATTGAACACTAGAGTGCCCAGAAATTTGCGCTCACATAGTAGCAGTGTGATGGGAATGGGCTTATAGATGCCATTTGGAGATCGATGGATAGGGTGATGGGCTTATAGATGCCATGCTAAGAGATGATGGAAGGTGGATGGGCTTATAGATGCCATCTTGATATCGATCGCGTAAGAGATTCCTTAGCGAGAACTTGCGTACCTGCAAAAGAAAAATGATTACCTGACCTGTTACAGGAGCTGGTCTTCAGATTCTTTGTATAGATGTGCCCTGACTGGAGCTGAATCTGGATCTTCAAAAGGTGATGAATGAACCAGGGATGGTTACTATCTCAACAGGAACGGTGAGAGAACCTTGGATGACTTCTACCTCAACAGGAACGCTGAGAGAATCTTGGACGACTTCAACCTCAACAGTAATCATTGAGAGAATCTTGGGCGACTTCAACCTCAACAGTAATCATTGAGAGAATCTTGGGCGACTTCAACCTCAACAGTAATCATTGAGAGAATCTTGGGCGACTTCAACCTCAACAGTAATCATTGAGAGAATCTTGGGCGACTTCTACCTCAACAGTAATCATTGAGAGAATCTTGGGCGACTTCAACCTCAACAGTAATCATTGAGAGAATCTTGGGCGACTTCAACCTCAACAGTAATCATTGAGAGAATCTTGGGGCGATTACTACCTCTGCAGTAACGGGGAGAGAACCATAGGCGACTACAACCTCAACAGTATCATTGAGAGAATCTTGGATAACTTCTACTGAGTCTTTATCAGGGAAATCTGTTAGGGGTCGATTTAACTGGACTAGAGAAGGCCTTGGACTGGATAAGAAACAGAAAATCTTAGGGTCGATTAACTGAACCGGTCGAGGTCTTGAAATCTTCAACTGGATAAGAAACAGGGAGATCTTAGGGTCGATCTGACTGAACCAGAGAAGGCCTTTGACTGGATAAGAAACAGAAAAGTCTTAGGGTCGACTTAACTGAACCGGTCTAGGTCTTGAATGTCTTCAACTGGATAAGAAACAGGGAGATCTTAGGGTCGATCTGACTGAACCAGAGAAGGCCTTTGACGGGATAAGAAACAGTAAAATCTTAGGGTCAATTTAACTGAACCGGTCTAGGTCTTGAAATATAACTGGGAATTTAACTGGGTCTTTTTCCTGAAAGATAAAGGTTAGTTGTATGTCATGCATGATATGGATCAAGCAATGATGTTCTCAACATAAATGAGATTTGTAAGATATGATGCGTATATGCATGCTATAATGATGTATGGAAGTGCGATGTTTATGAATATATATTTTCGTCTAGGAAAAGTAAATCCTTGACGGGTACCGGGAAGTCATATCCTGGGCTGATGTTGAAGAATAGATTTTGCCTCCGCTGGGGATGATAGTTGCAAGAATACTGGTAGGAGAAGATAACTCCGTTGGGGAATAAAACTTGGCGAATAGATTACTCTGCGGGGAGAAAAGTACTCTAGTGATCTTGCTGGGAAGCAATACTCGGTGGGGAGAGAGGTACTTTGTTGAGCTGTTGATAGTAATTTGCTGGGGATACCCTTGTTGTGTTGGAAGTGTTGATAGACTTCGCTGGGGATAAGAATACTTCGTCGAGAACGCTCTTTCCGTGGCTCTTGGCTAAGGATAACCCAGTTATATCCTGGTAGGGAAATAACTCTTTGAATAAAGCCGGGGGACGCGTTCGTGCTCTGCGGGGATAAGCTTCCAGAATCTACTGGGGATAAGCTTACTGCTTGGGGAGATGGATTCCAACTTTCTTGGGGAAACTGGATTGGACTCTCCTGGGGAAGTTTTGAGATGTATCGGGGAATTGACCCCATTGAATGTTTGATATACCACCGGGGAACAATCTTTAGGTCAAGACTGCCGGAGATGCTTGTTAGGAATATCCGTATATTGCTGGGGAATGTTGAGATCTGCTGGAGGATACCCAACTTCCTTAAGGTTTGATAATATAGCTTTGTTTGGGGAGAGTGCATTGACTTGCTGACTCACTCTCTTGGGAATTGGGATGTGCTGGTTATGTTCTTCAGTTGAACCTACCTTGATACCTTGGAGGACAGAACAATTAGATTGCTTAGACAACTCTTTATTGCCCCTGTTTCTAACGTTACCTGTAATTAATCCTTTGTTTCGTATGCAAATATTCATGAGTTAGCAAATTATTGTCAATGCATATATCACAAATTGAACCTTGGACGTTCTTCGCAAAACAAAACAGAAAAGGAAAAACGATTGGCAATTTTAACTGAAAAGTGGTTTTTTATTGATTATTGAATTTGCCTGTAAATAGGCGTTTTATGTACAAGAGGCTGACGTCCTAGTAAGAGAACGCCGCCGAACAAAAGAGTTTATACAAATTTTGTACAAGAGAAAATAAAACAGCTGTGTGAAATGAATGATCCCACTGGGTTTCAACTCTGCTATTGCCTTTATATCTCCGAGCATCTCATCACTTGATGACCTTAGTCGAAGATGAAGCTGACTAATTGATGCCGTCTGAACTTGATGTAGATACCGGATTCTGGATGCAAAGTGATCCAATGAGACATAGTATTACGCTTTTATCCCTAACTTTTGCCTGGACCGCCCTTTCGGGTTTTCAGTCCACCGTGATACCCATTTTTTCCCAAGCCGCCTTTTCAGGTTTTCGACTTGCCGGGTGTACAGATTTTTTCATTTCATCCCTTCATTTTGCCCGAACCCTTTTGGTTCGACGGGAAGCCCTAATTTTTGCCTAGGCATGTCAGCCTAGCGGGTCTTTTTCATGCGTAGTATCTTTTTACTATGTCTGCATTGGCGGGGTGAGGAAGGTCGTCACCATCCATATTGGTTAGAATCATGGCTCCTCCAGAGAACACATGCTTAACCACAAATGGCCCTTCGTACGTAGGGGTCCATTTGCCCCTTGGATCACTCTGAGGAAGGATGATTCGCTTGATTACCAGATCCCCAACTTGATATTCCTGTGGTCTGACCTTTTTGTTAAATGCCCTGATCATCTGTTTCTGATACGTCTGACCATGACAGATAGCAGCAAGTCTCTTTTCATCAATAAGGTTTAACTGATCAAGTCGTGTCTGGATCCAATCATCTTCATTCAGATCTGCATCCTTCATTATCCGGAGAGAGGGTATTTGCACTTCGATTGGTAAGACTGCTTCCATACCATAAACCAAGGAGAAAGGAGTTGCCCCGGTTGACGTCCTGGCTGAGGTACGGTACCCATGTAGAGCGAACGGTAACATCTCGTGCCAATCCTTATAAGTCACTGTCATCTTCTGCATGATTTTCTTAATATTTTTATTTGCTGCTTCTACAGCCCCATTCATCTTCGGTCTGTAAGGAGAAGAGTTATGGTGCTGTATCTTAAACTGCTCGCAGAGCTCAGTGATCATCTTGTTATTGAGATTGGTACCGTTGTCTGTAATAATCCTTTCTGGGACGCCGTATCGACAGATCAGATTATGCCGAATGAACCGTGCCACAACAGTCTTGGTTACCGTAGCGTAGGAAGCTGCTTCAACCCATTTCGTGAAATAGTCAATTGCTACCAGGATGAAGCGATGCCCGTTAGATGCCGTAGGTTTAATCTCACCGATCATATCTATGCCCCACATTGCGAACGGCCAAGGCGCAGTCAGAACATTCAGAGGAACTGGAGGAACATGCACCTTGTCTGCATATATCTGGCATTTGTGGCACGTCCGAGAATGTTGGTAGCAGTCAGCTTCCATTGTGGACCAGAAATACCCTGCCCGAAGGATTTTCTTTGCCATAGTGTGTCCACTGGAATGTGTTCCGAAGGTCCCTTCATGTAGCTCTTCCATGATCCTTTCTGCTTCTGTCTTATCCACACAACGCAGTAAGGTCGAATCATGGTTTCGCTTATACAGAATGTCGTTGCTAAGGAAGAACTTCGCTGCGAACCTTCTCAGAAACTTCTTATCGTTGACAGCTGCACCTTCAGGGTATTCCTGAGCTTCCAAGTATCTCTTCACCTCATGGTACCAAGGCTTCTCAGTCACCAATTCAGTCTCGAGATCACAACAGTATGCCGGTTCGTCCAGTTTCCAGATGATGATCCGGGGAGCTTCATTATCCCATTTGACCTTGAACATAGAAGACATTGTAACTAACGCGTCCGCCAACTGATTCTCTTCTCTTGGAAAGTGTTCAAAGGTTATCTTCTTGAAGTGAGGGATCAATGTCAACACACATTCTCTGTACGGAATAAGATTCGGATGTTTCGTATCCCACTCTCCTTTGATCTGATTGATCACAAGAGTGGAATCTCCGAAGACACTCAGAAACTTGATCCTTAGGTCGATCGCAGCTTGAAGACCCATGATGCACGCCTCATACTCCGCCATGTTGTTGGTACAGTTGAAACATAGCCGGGCAGTAAGTGGAGTATGAGTGCCTTGAAGTGATATGATTACAGCGCCGATACTGTTACCCAAAGCATTGGAGGCTCCGTCAAAGTGCATAGACCATCGGGATCCTTCCTCAGGTCCTTCATCCGGTCCAGGTACTTCATAATCAGTCACTATCATGATGCTCTCGTCTGGAAACTCGAAATTCATTGACTGATAATCGTCTACTGCCTGATGTGCCAAGTGGTCTGCCAATACACTTCCCTTGATGGCTTTCTGGGTCGTATATTGAATGTCGTATTCTGTCAAGATCATTTGCCATCTTGCTATTCTCCCAGACAGAGCGGGCTTTTCAAATATGTACTTTATAGGATCCATCTTTGAGATCAACAAGGTAGTGTGAGTCAGCATATACTGTCTCAGCCGGCGAGCAGCCCATACCAAAGCGCAGCAAGTTTTCTCGAGCAGTGAGTATCGGGTCTCACAGTCGGTAAACTTTTTGCTAAGGTAATAAATGGCATGCTCTTTTCGGCCAGACTCGTCATGCTGCCCCAGCACACACCCCATTGAGTTGTCAAGCACTGTCAAGTATAGTATCAGAGGTCTCCCTTCAACCGGTGGCATAAGGATGGGTGGTTCTTGGAGATACTCTTTGATTCTGTCAAAAGCAGCCTGACATTCATCATTCCAACGTACCACCTGATCTTTCTTCAGCAGCTTGAAGATTGGCTCACAAGTAGCAGTCAGATGCGAGATGAACCGAGCAATGTAATTCAGGCGTCCTAAAAAGCCTCTGACTTCCTTCTCTGTCTTAGGAACTGGCATCTCTTGAATAGCTTTAACCTTGGCAGGGTCCACTTGAATACCCTTGTCACTTACAACGAAGCCTAGCAACTTTCCAGATCTTACCCCGAAGGTGCACTTGTTCGGGTTCAACCTCAGCTTGTATAGTTTCAGACGGTCAAACAACTTCTGCAGATGATCTAGGTGCTCTTCCTCAGTTTGGGACCTTGCAATCATGTCGTCAACATACACTTCTATCTCATGATGGATCATGTCATGAAATAAAGCAACCATGGCACGTTGGTAGGTTGCCCCAGCGTTCTTCAGTCCAAAAGGCATGACCTTGTAGCAGAAGGTGCCCCACTGAGTAACAAAGGTAGTTTTTTCCATGTCTTCGGGTGCCATCTTGATCTGATTGTAACCTGAAAAACCATCCATGAAAGAGAACACCTTATGTTGAGCTGTATTGTCCACAAGGACATCAATGTGAGGTAGGGGGAAGTCATCTTTGGGGCTGGCCCTGTTCAGATCCCTGTAGTCGACACACATTCTGACCTTACCGTCCTTCTTTGGTACCGGCACCACATTAGCAACCCACTTAGGGTAAGAAGTCACTGCAAGGAACCCGGCATCAAACTGTTTCATAACCTCGGCTTTTATCTTCTCAGACATCTCTGGACGCATACGGCGGACCTTTTGCTTAACCGGAGGGCAGTCTTCCTTAGTTGGCAAGTGATGGACCACAATATCGGTATACAACCCGGGCATGTCTTCGTAGGACCATGCGAAGATCTCCATATAATCATGTAGCATCTTAGTCAACCGTTGCTTCACGCTGAGCTCTAGGTTGGCACCAATCTTTACCTCTTTCCTATCTGCTTCAGTACCCAATTTTATTGTTTCCACTGGCTCTTCATGTGGTTGAATCGCCCTCTCTTCCTGAAGTAACAGTCTTGCAAGCTCGCCAGGCACTTCGCAATCATCTTCACCTTCGTCTTCGGCTAAGTTGATCGGATTTTCGAAGTCATAACTGGCAGTAGCAGAGTCGTTACCAGTGAGATCCAGAGTGGATTGAAACCTGTATGAGTGAGTGTGTGTAAATACAGCTGTTTTTGAAATATATAAAGGAAAGAAAGACAGAAAAGGAGCATAAGATTTGAAATGCGAAAAAACGTCCAAGATTTTTATTCATGATATATGAAATGACAATTTATATGCCCTCACAAATGAAACCACGGTGCCTCGGGTAAGACACCGGGCCATAGAGTTTTAATTGTTTATTACAAATAACAAAACAAAGAAGTTTATTACTGCGTAACAAAAGTAACAGGAGTATGGTCTTTGGCAATCCAATTGGTCAATCTGCCGTCAGTTGTCGGGTAGATCCAGCTATTGAATTCTGCTTCATCCACTTCATTATCCTCCCCAACAGCATTCACTCCTGGATTGGTAATGAGCACAGGAGGTCTTCTGGTCTTTGCCTTCCGTATAGCTTTATGTCCCTCTGCAGTAAAACCCAGCCCAAACTTGTCAGTTTTCTGTGTAAAGTCGGGAAGCCTCCCCCAGTTAGCACATTCACCTTTCTGAACCACAGCCCGGGCATCCTTCAGGGAAGCCATCTTCAAGGGAACCTCCTCTTCGACTACTGTTTCTGTTGCTGCTGAAATTGGAAGTACCTCTTCGAAATGCTGAAAGGGGGTCTCAATAAACTCCCCGTCCATCTCAATGTATCTGAAGGAATTCAAATGGCTCACCATATACTCCTCCTCTCCCTGCACAGTGACGATCTTCCCTCTGACAGGGTATTTTAGCTTCTGGTGCAAGGTAGAGGTCACTGCCCTAGCTTTATGGATCCAAGGTCGACCCAGTAGACAAGAATATGATGGACGGATATCCATCACATAAAAGGTAGAGTCAAACACCTGAGATCCCACACGAATAGGAATGTCAACCTCTCCATGGACCATCCTCTTGGAACCGTCAAAGGCTCTGACGATGATATTGCTAGGTTTTAGTTCCAGGCCCTCACAATCCAAACGGTCTAAGGCCTTCTTAGGTAGCAATTTCAAGGAAGAACCAGTGTCCACCAACACATGTGCCAGAGTAGTGCCCCTGCATTCAATAGAGACGTGCAGGGCGTCATTGTGGTCTCTTCCCTTTGCAGTCAGGTTAGCATCTGAGAAACCCAAACCGTTGTCTGCCGTCAGATTTGCTACGCAATCAGTGAACTGAACTGCAGATGTTTCCTGTGGCACATGGGCCGTCTTGAGGAATGAGATTAAGGCCTTAGCATGGGCCTCTGAGCACAGCAATAAGGAGAGCATGGAGATCTTGGAGGGCGTATGCCCCAGCTGCTCCACAACATTAAAGTCACTCTTCTTTATTATCTTCAGAATTTCCTCCATCTCTTGTTGGGAGGCCTCAGCATTTATAGGTATTGGTGCCTCCATCCGGGCAGGCTCGTCTTCAATCCTTTTTCCCCGAGCATTGGATGACTCGGCAGCAGGGGAAACAACTTGATCAGAAACAGGAACAGGTACACTTGTAGGTGTTATAAGGAGGGGTCTTCGAGCAGCGGGCGGTGCAATGTCAGGCGAGAAGAGCCTGCCACTGCGGGTAACCTTGGCTGGACCAGTGATATCGCAGATACTGGCGCCAGTGTTGAACTCTTGTTTGATTCCATTCACATACACATCTGCCCCATAGTGCCAGGGGACAGCTTTATCAGATACGTAGGGGAGAGGCCCCGGAACAGTAATGACAACAGGTGCGACAGTCATGATTTGGACAGGCTTCCTTGAGAGAGCCTTGATTGGATTATTGAAGATTGTAACCACAGAAACTTCTTCTACCGGACCAAACTGAACAGCAAACTTCTTGAATAGAATCTCTTTGCTGTCCATTAGGCTTTTGTGATCGGTGGATCTGGAACTGACTGTTTAAAGCTGGTTCGCGAAATGTCGCGGAAGCAAGAGTCGCCACCGTCTTTTATTTTCTCCAAATGGAAAGGACAAAAGCACAGAAAAATTCCTTAAAGAGATTGCTCTCGGTTCGGGAGGTAGGTTATAGAAAGGGAAGGTGTTAGCACCCTTTCTATCCATGGTTATCCATGGGCTCTTAGATACTTGCTCATTGTGTTTTCAAAAATGGTTTGTTTGCTTTTCAACTGTGGGTTTTAAAAAGTTTCTTTGAAAATTTCAGTTCGACTCTTGTATCAGTCCTCAAGAGTGTTTGAAAAGTTGCTTTGAAATCTTTTTGAAAAGGTGTCGGTGTGAAAAGTATTTTGTTTTGTTTTGAAATTTAGAGCAAGTATCTACGAGAACCTACCTACCCTAAGGAATTAGTCTGTGTAAATGTCCTTAAAGTAGTGCCATCCCACCATTGAGAGGTAGGTAGCACCACCGTTGGAGGTGTTCGGGTCAATTCGAGGTTCGGGACATGGTGATCACCAGAGCAATGGGAAGACACCTTAGAAGCTACCCTCATGCCAGGTTCCCGGATCATGAGGACTTACTAAGACATCCTCTACTCGACGATCACCTTTCGAGGCAAGGCAACAGTGAGGCGTACCCTAGGGGTGGTGTGTGCGATTTGTGTGTCGTTTTCATTTGCATTTGTCTTGTCATGTTATTGGTGTTCTACGCTTGTTTTTATTTTGTCCATACATTCTTTCATGCTTTTAACAGTTAAGATATTGCGGGAATGTAAAAATCTAAAGCTATTACAAATGGCGCGGGTCCACATCGCCAAAATTAACCAGGACCCGATTTGACGGAAAATAAAGAAATTAAAAGTGCGAGAAGTAATTAAAATGTTACAAGGCCTTGGGAGAGATACACAAATATTTAAGCGAAATAAAAGAAATATGCGAATTAAGAATTAGATCGGAACGAGGGCGTTGGACCCTTTTGCAAAATTAAGCTACATGATGAAATTAATTAATTAATTAAAGTTAAAAGAAATTGTTTTTTTGTTTTTGGTATTTTATGATTTTTAAGACTTAATATGAAAAAAGAGAATTAATTAAAAATAAGATGCAAACCCTAATCCTAATTATTTTTTAATTTGTTAAGAAAATATTGAAGTTTTTTAACCTAAAAGTGATCCTAATTTTTATATGCAAATTTAATTATAAAAAATAAAATATTTGATTATTTAATGTATTTATGAAAGAAAAATAAAAAAGGAACGAAAAATTATTAATTAAACCTATTTCTACATTTTTTAGGTTTTTTGTTAAAAGTATTAAAATTACAACTTAAATTAAAAACTAAATAATTACATGCAAATTTATTTATGAAAATATTAGCAATAAAAATATTTATTATATTTTTTATCTTTTCTGATTTTTTTTGTGTGTTTTATATTTTGTGAGAATAATAAAATTAATTACTAAAACAACAATTAAAAAGAAAAATAAAAAATAGAAAAAATAAAGAGAATAGGAAGAATTGCAAACCAAAGGGGGTTCAGATCCCAAATTAGGAGGTATTCTTTAGAAATCCAGGCCCATTTGAATTCCTGGCCTTGTGGACTTTTTTACTCACGTGCAGAACGTTGACTAGAGCCTACCATAATCTCCAAATCCTGGCCCTTGGATGGATGACATTGGACGCATGGATGGCTGGATATAGGGACGTATGATGATCCACAATGTTATGCCTGCACATGAATATCTTTTGGAAAAAATTATATGGAAAGGGTGGGGACCTGGGGCTCGAACCCAGGTCCTGAAGGTCATTCGTTCACTTCCTTGCCAGCTGCGCCACTGAACCAATTTGTTAATTAAATAAACCACAAACATTATAAAGTGAAACAAAAGCCAACGCGTATTTCCGCGCGAATTTTCAAATTCACCAATCCGCTTATGCCACGATATCATCGTCCTCTTTGTTCCTGAAACATAAACAGAATAAGCCACGGTTTTTTATATGTTCTCTTAGGTATGTTTTGAGAAAATAGCGAATAGGTCCCCTTGGCATATAAATTCAGCGCGAGCATGCCATTATTTTCGTCCAAGCGAGCTGGTTTTGTTCATGGTACTGAGGACTCCCAATTTGACAGCATGTAAAAACGCCCAAATCGAAAGCTTGGTAACCCTAGAAAATAACAATGGTGGAATCGTGTGTGGTGCATAAAAACATAATTAAACTATCAGGTTAGCTTCAGAATTGAATATTGAACATGAATCAAGCATCAAAGATTAGTAAAAGTGCATGAATCGGGATGCAAGGTTATGAGATTTTCTCTGTACAGTTCATATTCGTTTTACCAATTCTTGGCGTTGTGATGGATGATTTTGATTGGAATCGTTTCTTTGAAGCTTCAGGAAGCCAATGGGATGAAAATCTTGGCTTGAAACCACCTGCAAAAGGGTTTTCAGAATTGAGTTTTTTTCACAAAAATTTCAAGTTTGATTGTTAGGTTTCTGAGCAGCTGCGTGTGTTTTTGCATTAGGGTTGTGATCCTGGCATATGTAGTAGTGAATTAGGTCAAAAAGAATCATCCAAATCTCTTGCATTCATAGTTTTGAAGATTTGATTTTCAAGCTTTATTTTCCAAATATTTTCCATGTGCTTTTGTGCAAATCATGATCCAATCAGTCCAATTCTTTCCATATTTGAATGTGCACGAATTATTGAGTAGATTATATGTGCAAAAAGATTTGTTAGGTTAAGTTAAGTATTTTTCACATATTTAATTGATTTAAGTGAATTAATATAAATAAAAATTCAAATAAATAAATAAAAAATGAATAAAAACTTCCCTTTGGGCCAAGTGGTCGTGCACATGCTTGGAATGATGAATTGTGGAAGAAACATGGGCCCATTAGCAATTTTAGGTCATTTGAATCAATGTTGACTTTTCAAAATATCCAAAAATTTCCCAACTTCCACAAGGCATAACTTGCTCAATTTTTAAGCTTTTCTCATGTTCTTGGACATTTTGGAAAGGTCTTTGAGTCCTCTAACCAATGCCTTTGGTCCCATGTCATTTTGATTTACCAATCTCAAGTTATGGCCTTTGACTTAAAGTCCCTTTTTGTTGACTTTTGAAAATGACCTATAATGTTGAAATTGATAACTTTTTGTGAGAGCATTTATTGGACTTGAAGTATGAAGATGAGTTGTAGGAAATGTATTTCTCTTCAAAATGAGCTTTGGATGGAATTTTTCTGATAATCCATGTGAAAGTTATGCCCTGGTCAATTTCAGTTGACTTTTTCAGTTGTCCAAATAAGGAAACTTTTGCATTTTGATGATTTTTGAGCCAAGCTTTGAGAATCATGATCAAGCATTGATCAAATGATGTTTGTGGCTTCAAAATGATATGTTGACCAAAAATTTGAACTTTTGACTGTCAAATGACCATTTTGCCCCTACAGTTGACTGTAGTGCAATTTAGGGTTTTGACTGTGCAATTTTGTGCTGAAAGTCTTGAAACTTGATATGAGGATACTTGACCATATTTGTAAGCATGTGAGACTTGATTGGACCTTTGAAAACTTCATTTTCTTGATCAGAACCAAAACCCTAATTTTGACTGTATAGGAGACCTTTGCACTGTGCAACCCTTGGGGAATTTTGAAGCTTGATTTGGCAATTTCTTTGAAGAATATGGGAGGGAAAATTTTGGGGTACAACAGTTGCCCCTGTTCAATCTTCTTAGACCTGAGGATGCAGATTGGCGGACGTGCCTTTCGTAATCCGAGGGTGGAAGATGATTGAACACTAGAGTGCCCAGAAATTTGCGCTCACATAGTAGCAGTGATGGTGGAATGGGCTTATAGATGCCATTTAGAGGTTGCTGGATAGGATGATGGGCTTATGGATGCCATCTGGATGTTGATTGCGTAAGAGATTCCTTAGCGAGAACCTGCATACCTGCAAAAGAAACATGAGTACCTGACACGTTGCAGGAGTTGATTTTCAGATGCTTGGTGTAGATGTGTCCTGACTGGTTACAGGAGCTGGATCTGGAGCTTCAAACGGCGATGAATGAACCAGGAGCGGTTACTACCTTAGCATGAACGGTAAGAGAACCTTGGGTGACTTTAACTTCAACAACGCTCGTTGAGAAAATCTTGGTGGGAATTACCATCTTCGCAATATCGGGAAGAGAACCAATAGGCAAATATAATCTGAAAAGGAATTATCACCTCACACGCCGTCGGAGAGGGAACCATAGGAAATTATAATCTGAAAAGGAATTATCACCTCACTCATCGTCGGAGAGGGAACCATAGGAAATTATAATCTGAAAGGAATTATCACCTCACTCACCGTCGGAGAGGGAACCATAGGAAATTATAATTTGAAAAGGAATTATCACCTCACTCACCGTCGGAGAGGGAACCATCTGAAAAGGAATTATCACCTCACTCACCGTCGGAGAGGGAACCATAGGAAAAGGAATTATCACCTCACTCACCGTCGGAGAGGGAACCATCTGAAAAGGAATTATCACCTCACTCACCGTCGGAGAGGGAACCATAGGAAAAGGAATTATCACCTCACTCACCGTCGGAGAGGGAACCATCTGAAAAGGAATTATCACCTCACTCGCCGTCGGAGAGGGAACCATCTGAAAAGGAATTATCACCTCACTCACCGTCGGAGAGGGAACCATCTGAAAAGGAATTATCACCTCACTCACCGTCGGAGAGGGAACCATCTGAAAAGGAATTATCACCTCACTCACCGTCGGAGAGGGAACCATCTGAAAAGGAATTATCACCTCACTCACTGTCGGAGAGGGGACCATCTGAAAAGGAATTATCACCTCACTCACCGTCGGAGAGGGAACCATCTGAAAAGGAATTATCACCTCACTCACTGTCGGAGAGGGAACCATCTGAAAAGGAATTATCACCTCACTCACCGTCGGAGAGGGAACCATCTGAAAAGGAATTATCACCTTACTCACCGTCGGAGAGGGAACCATCTGAAAAGGAATTATCACCTCACTCACCGTCGGAGAGGGAACCATCTGAAAAGGAATTATCACCTCACTCACCGTCGGAGAGGGAACCATCTGAAAAGGAATTATCACCTCACTCACCGTCGGAGAGGGAACCATCTGAAAAGGAATTATCACCTCACTCACCGTCGGAGAGGGAACCATCTGAAAAGGAATTATCACCTCACTCACCGTCGGAGAGGGAACCATCTGAAAAGGAATTATCACCTCACTCACCGTCGGAGAGGGAACCATCTGAAAAGGAATTATCACCTCACTCACCGTCGGAGAGGGAACCATAGGAAAAGGAATTATCACCTCACTCACCGTCGGAGAGGGAACCATCTGAAAAGGAATTATCACCTCACTCACCGTCGGAGAGGGAACCATCTGAAAAGGAATTATCACCTCACTCACCGTCGGAGAGGGAACCATAGGAAAAGGAATTATCACCTCACTCACCGTCGGAGAGGGAACCATCTGAAAAGGAATTATCACCTCACTCACCGTCGGAGAGGGAACCATCTGAAAAGGAATTATCACCTCACTCACCGTCGGAGAGGGAACCATAGGAAAAGGAATTATCACCTCACTCACCGTCGGAGAGGGAACCATAGGAAAAGGAATTATCACCTCACTCACCGTCGGAGAGGGAACCATAGGAACTTATAATCTGAAAGAAAAACCTACAATGGAAATCTCATGCACCGTCGGAGAGAGAACCAATAGGAAATTATAACTTGGGATAACTTCTACTGAGTCTTTATCAGAAAAATCTGTTGGGAGTCGATTTAGCTGGACTAGAGAAGGCCTGGGACTGGATAAGAAATCTTTGGAGTCGATTAACTGAACCGGTCTAGGTCTTGCAATATGATTGAGAATTTCAACTGCATTTTTCCTGAAAGGTAAAGGTCAGTCATATGCAATGCATGATATGGATCAAGCAATGATGTTCTCAACATAAATGAGATTTGTATTGATATAATGCGTCTATGCATGCTATAATGATGTATGTGATGTTTTATGAATGTATGTTTTCGTCTAGGAAAGTAAATCCTTGACGAGTGCCGGGAAGTCGTATCCTGGGCTGATATTGAAGAATAGATTTTGCTTCCGCTGGGGATGATAACTGCAAGAATACCGGTAGGAGAAGATGACTCCGTTGCGGAATAAACTTGGCAAATGGAAGATTCTGTGGGGAGAAAAGATACTCTAGCGATCATGCTGGGAAGCAATACTCTGTGGGAAGAGGGATGCCTTGCTGAGTGTTGATAATAATTTGCTGGGGATACCCTTGTTGTTGGAAGTGTTGATGGACTTCGCTGGGGTAAGAAGACTTCGTCGAGGACGCTCTTTCTGTGGCTTTTGGCTGAGGATAACCCAGTTATATCTTGTTAAGGAAATAACTCTTTGAATAAAGCCGGAAGACGCGTTCGTGTTCTGCGAGGGACAAGCTTCCAGAATCTACTGGGGATAAGCTTATTGCTTGGGGAGATGAATTCCAATTTTCCTGGGGAACTAGATTGGACTTTCCTGGGGAAGTTTTGATATACGGGGGAAGTGGTTCCTTTGAATGTTGATATGCCGCCGGGGAACAATCTTTAGACCAAGACTGCCGGGGATGCTTGTTAAGAATATATGTATTGCTGCTGGGGAATGTCGATATCTGCTGGAGGATACCCAACTTCCTTGAGATTTGATAACTCTGCTTGGAGAAGAATGCACTGACTGCTGACTTACTCTCTGGGGAATTAAGATGTACTGGTCATGTTCTTTAGCTGAACCTACCTTGGTACCTTGGAGGACAGAACAATTAGATTGCTTAGACAACTCTTTATTGCCCCTGTTTCTAGTGTCACCTGTAATAAAATACTTTGTTTCGTATGCAAATATTTATGAGTTAGCAAACTATTGTCAATGCATATATCACAAATTGAACCTTGGACGTTCTTCGCAAAACAAAACAGAAAAAGAGAAACAATTGGCACGTTTAACTGAAAGATATATTTGTATTGATTTTGAGTGGCCTGTGAATAGGCGTTTTGTGTACAAGAGGCTGACGTCCTAGTAAGAGGAACGCCGCCGAACAAGAGAGTTTATACAAATTTGTACAAAAGAAAATAAAAACAGCTATGTGAAATGAATGATCCCACTGGGTTTCAACTCTGCTATTGCCTTTATAACTCCGAGCGTCTCATCACTTGATGACCTTGGTTGAAGCTGAAGCTGACTGATCGATGCCGTCTGAACTTGATGTAGATACCGGATTCTGGATGCAAAGTGATCCAATGAGACATAGTATTACGCTTTATCCCTAATTTTTTCCTGGACCGCCCTTTCGGGTTTTCAGTCCACCGGGATACCCATTTTTGCCCAGGCCGCCTTTTCAGGTTTTCGACTTGCCGGGTGTACAGATTTTTTTCATTTTCATCCCTTCATTTTGCCCGAACCCTTTTGGTTCGCCGGGAAGCCCTAATTTTTGCCTAGGCATGTCAGCCTAGCGGGTCTTTTTTCATGCGTAGTATCTTTTTACTATGTTTGCATTGGCGGAGTGAGGAAGGTCGTCACCATCCATATTGGTTAGAATCATGGCTCCTCCTGAGAACACATGCTTAACCACAAATGGCCCTTCGTACGTAGCGGTCCATTTGCCCCTTGGATCACTCTGAGGAAGGATGATTCGCTTGATTACCAGATCCCCAACTTGATATTCCTGTGGTCTGACCTTTTTGTTAAATGCCCTGATCATCCGTTTCTGATACGTCTGACCATGACAGATAGCAACAAGTCTCTTTTCATCAATGAGGTTGAGTTGATCAATTCGTGTCTGGATCCAATCATCTTCGTTCAGATTTGCATCTTTCATTATCCGGAGAGAGGGTATTTGCACTTCGATCGGCAAGGCTGCCTCCATGCCATAAACCAGAGAGAAAGGAGTTGCCCCGGTTGATGTCCTAGCTGAGGTACGGTACCCATGTAGAGCGAACGGTAACATCTCGTGCCAATCTTTATAAGTCACTGTCATCTTCTGCACGATTTTCTTGATGTTCTTATTTGCTGCTTCTACAGCCCCATTCATCTTCGGTCTGTAAGGAGAAGAATTGTGGTGCTGTATCTTGAACTGTTCGCAGAGCTCAGCGATCATCTTGTTATTCAGATTGGTACCGTTGTCTGTAATAATCCGCTCAGGGACGCCGTACCGACAGATCAGGTTGTGCCGAATGAACCGTGCCACAACAGTCTTGGTTACCGTAGCATAGGATGCTGCCTCAACCCACTTCGTAAAATAATCAATCGCCACTAGGATGAAGCGATGCCCATTAGATGCCGTAGGTTTGATCTCGTCGATCATGTCTATGCCCCACATTGCGAACGGCCAAGGCGCAATCAGAACATTCAGGGGAACTGGAGGAACATGCACCTTGTCTGCATAAATCTGGCACTTATGGCATGTCCTGGAATGTTGGTAGCAGTCAGCTTCCATTGTGGACCAGTAATATCCTGCCCGTAGGATTTCCTTAGCCATAGTGTGCCCACTGGAATGTGTACCAAAGGTCCCTTCATGTAGCTCTTCCATGATTCTTTCCGCTTCAGTCTTATCCACACAACGCAGTAAGGTTGAATCATGGTTTCGCTTGTACAAGATGTCGTTGCTAAGGAAGAACTTGGTTGCGAACCTCCTCAGGAACTTCTTATCATTGACCGAGGCACCTTCACGGTATTCCTGAGTTTCCAGATATCTCCTTACCTTATGGTACCAAGGCTTCTCAGTCACCAATTCAGTCTCGAGATCACAACAGTATGCTGGTTCGTCCAGTTTCCAGATGATGATTCGGGGAGCCTCATTATCCCATTTAACTTTGAACATAGAAGACATTATAGCTAACGCGTCCGCCAACTGATTCTCTTCTCTCGGAAAGTGTTCAAAGGTTATCTCTGTGAAGTGGGGGATCAGGGCCAACACACATTCTCTGTAAGGAATTAGGTTTGGATGTTTCGTATCCCACTCTCCTTTAATCTGATTGATCACAAGAGCGGAATCTCCGAAAACACTCAAAAACTTGATCCTTAGGTCGATCGCAGCTTGAAGACCCATGATGCACGCCTCATACTCTGCCATGTTGTTGGTACAGTTGAAACATAGTCGGGCAGTGAGCGGAGTATGAGTACCTTGAGGTGATATGATTATGGCGCCGATACCATTTCCCAAAGAATTGGAGGCTCCGTCAAAGTGCATAGACCATCGGGATCCTGGTTCAGGTCCTTCATCCGGTCCAGGTACTTCACAATCTGTCACTATCATGATGCTCTCATCCGGAAATTCGAAGTTCATGGACTGATAGTCGTCTACAGCTTGATGTGCCAAGTGGTCTGCCAATACACTTCCCTTTATGGCTTTCTGGGTTGTGTACTGAATGTCGTATTCCGTCAAGATCATTTGCCATCTTGCAATTCTCCCAGACAGAGCAGGCTTTTCGAATATATACTTTATAGGATCCATCTTTGAGATCAACAAGGTAGTGTGAGTCAGCATATACTGTCTCAGCCGGCGAGCAGCCCATACCAAAGCGCAGCAAGTTTTCTCAAGCAGTGAGTATCGGGTCTCACAGTCGGTAAACTTTTTGCTAAGGTAATAAATGGCATGCTCTTTTCGGCCAGACTCGTCATGCTGCCCCAGCACACACCCCATTGAGTTGTCAAGTACTGTTAGATATAGTATCAGAGGTCTCCCTTCAACCGGTGGCATAAGGATAGGTGGTTCTTGGAGATACTCTTTGATTTTGTCAAAAGCAGCCTGACATTCATCGTTCCAACGTACTACCTGATCTTTCTTCAGCAGCTTGAAGATTGGCTCACAAGTAGCAGTCAGATGTGAGATGAATCGAGCAATGTAATTCAGTCGTCCTAAAAAGCCTTTGACTTCCTTCTCTGTCTTAGGAACTGGCATCTCTTGAATAGCTTTGACCTTAGCAGGGTCTACTTGAATTCCTTTATCACTGACCACGAAGCCCAGCAACTTCCCAGATCTAACCCCGAAGGTGCACTTGTTAGGGTTCAATCTCAGCTTGTATAGTTTCAACCGGTCAAACAACTTCTGCAGATGATCTAGGTGCTCTTCCTCAGTCTGGGACCTAGCGATCATGTCGTCCACATACACTTCTATCTCATGATGGATCATGTCATGAAACAAAGCAACCATGGCGCGTTGGTAGGTTGCCCCAGCGTTCTTCAACCCAAACGGCATGACCTTGTAACAGAAGGTGCCCCACTGAGTAACAAATGTAGTCTTCTCCATGTCTTCAGGTGCCATCTTGATCTGATTGTAACCTGAGAAACCATCCATGAAAGAGAACACCTTGTGTTGAGCTGTATTGTCAACAAGGACATCAATGTGAGGTAAGGGGAAGTCATCCTTGGGGCTGGCCCTGTTCAGATCCCTGTAATCGACACACATTCTGACCTTACCGTCCTTCTTAGGTACCGGGACCACATTAGCAACCCACTGAGGGTAAGAAGTCACTGCAAGGAACTCAGCATCAAACTGTTTCATGACCTCGGCTTTAATCTTCTCAGACATCTCTGGACGCATCCGACGGACCTTTTGCTTAACTGGAGGGCAGTCTTCCTTAGTTGGCAAATGATGGACCACAATATCGGTATCTAACCCAGGCATGTCTTCGTAGGACCAGGCAAAGATCTCCATATAGTCATGTAACATCTTAGTCAACCGTTGCTTCACGCTGAGCTCTAGGTTGGCACCAATCTTTACCTCTTTCCTGTCTGCCTCGGTACCCAGGTTTATGGTTTCCAATGGCTCTTCATGGGGTTGAATTGCCCTCTCCTCCTGAAGCAACAGTCTTGCAAGCTCGCCAGGCACTTCGCAATCATCTTCACCTTCGTCTTCGGCTAAGTTGATCGGATTTTCGAAGTCATAATTGGCAGTAGCAGAGTTGTTATCAGTGAGATCCAGAGTGGATTGAAACCTGTATGAGTGAGTGTGTGTGTGTAAATACAGCTGCTTTGAAATATATGTAAAGGAAATAAAGACAGAAAAGGAGCATAAAATTTGCAATGCGAAAATACGTCCAAGATTTTCATTCATGATATATGAAATGACAATTTATATGCCCTCACAAATGAAACCACGGTGCCTCGGGTAAGACACCGGGCCAAAGAGTTTATTATTGTTTATTACAAAATAACGAAACAAAGAAATTTATTATTGCGTCACAAAGGTAACAGGGGTATGGTCCTTAGCAATCCAGTTGTTCAATCCGCCTTCGGCCGTCGGATAGATCCAGCTGTTGAATTCAGCTTCGTCCACTTCGTTGTCTTCCCCAACAGCATTCACTCCTGGATTTGTAATGATCACATGAGGTCTTCCGATCTTTGCTTTCCTCATAGCTTTCTGCCCCTCTGTAGTAAAACCCAGCCCAAATTTATCAGTCTTCTGAGTAAAGTCTGGAAGTCTGCCCCAGTTGGCACTTTCACCCTTCTGAACCACAGCCCGGGCGTCCTTTAGGGAAGCCATCTTCAAAGGAACACTTTCTTCCATTGCTGTTTCTGACGCTGCTGTAATTGGAAGCACCTCCTCGAAATGCTGAAAAGGGGTTTCAATAAACTCCCCATCCATCTCAATGTATCTGAAGGAATTCAGGTGACTTACCATATACTCTTCCTCTCCTTGCACAATGACGATCTTCCCTCTGACGGGGTACTTCAGCTTCTGGTGCAAGGTAGAGGTCACTGCCCCAACCTTATGTATCCAAGGTCGACCCAGTAGACAAGAGTAAGATGGACGGATATCCATCACATAGAATGTAGAGTCAAACACCTGAGAGCCCACACGAATCGGAATGTCGACCTCTCCGTGAACCATCCTTTTTGAACCGTCAAAGGCTCTGACGATGATATTGCTGGGTTAAAATATCAGACTTTCACAATCCAGACGATCTAAAGCCTTCTTGGGCAGCACATTCAAAGAAGAACCAGTATCCACCAACACATGTGCCAAGGTAGTGCCCCTGCATTCGATAGAGACATGCAGAGCATCATTATGGTCTCTTCCCTTCGCGGTCAAGTCAGCATCTGAGAAACCCAAGCCATTGTCTGCCGTCAGATTTGCTACGCAATCAGTGAACTGGACTGCAGATGTCTCATGTGGCACATGGGCCGTCTTGAGGAATGAGATTAAGGCCTTGGCATGGGCCTCGGAGCACAGCAATAAAGAGAGCATGGAGATTTTAGAGGGCGTATGCCCCAGCTGTTCCACAACATTGAAGTCACTCTTCTTTATAATTTTTAGAATCTCCTCCATCTCTTGTTGGGAGGCCTCAGCAGTTATAGGTACAGGTGCCTCCATCTGGGCAGGCTCAACTTCAACTCCTTTGCCCCGAGCATTGGATGACTCGGCAGCAGGAGAAACAATTGGATCAGCAGCAGGAACAGGTACACTTGTAGGGGTTATGAGAAGTGGTCTTCGGGCAGCAGGCGGTGCAATGTCAGGCGAGAAGAGCCTGCCACTGCGGGTAACCTTGGCTGGGCCAGTGATGTCACAGATGTTGGCGCCAGCGTTGAACTCTTGTTTAATCCCGTTTACATATACATCTGCCCCATAATGCCAGGGGACAGCTTTATCAGATACATAGGGCAGGGGCTCCGGAACGGTGATAATAACAGGTGCAACGGTCATGATTTGAACGGGCTTCTTCGGGAGAGCCTTGATCGGATTGTTGAATATGGTAACCACAGAAACTTCTTCCACCGGAACCAACTGAACAGCAGATTTCTTGAATAGAATCTCCTTGCTATCCATTAAGCTTTGGATGCCTAACTTCAGCAAGGGACAACCAGATAGGGACACAGCACAGAACAGGCAACCCTCACTGCAACCCAGAAATAAACCGGCCAGCAGCAGGTTCCTCTTGACAATCTTCAGAGGAGTGGCTAGATCATCCACAGAAACAGCATAAACGTCTTCGTCAATAGCATTTACCCCATGTTGAGGCATAGGAGCAGTAACTACATTCGGCCTCTCAGGCGCTTCGAACTGTATCTCCTTCGCGTCGATAAGGTCTTGCACCTTACTCTTTAACGTCCAACAGTCATCGGTAGAGTGCCCCGGGCTATCTGAGTGGTAAGCACAACGAGCATTCGGGTTGTACTTAGGAGATGCAGTATTGGGGAACTTCGGAGCCTCCCTGACAGTCACCAAATTGGTGGATAGCAACTGTGGCAGGATCTGCGATAGGGTCATGCTTAACCGGGTAAACTCCCTCCGGGGTCTTTCAGCCCTTTGAGGATTGGTCGGCCGAGGAGCGGCAGCAGGCTTAGCAATCATTACCGCACTGACAGATTGGCGGCGCTCAGGTCTCTCTGATCTCCTGGAACCATACACGGCACTAGCCTCCTTCTTGAAGGGTTTCTTTTCAGAACTAGATGATGCACCCTTCGGAATCTTCCCAGACTTTAACCCAGCCTCAATTCTCTCTCCAGTCAGAATCAAATCAGTGAACCCTGCAGACGAATTCCCGATGAGATGGTTGAAAATGGCCCAGATAGGGTCCCTAAGAACATGTCTACCAACTCCCGATCAGTCAATGGTGGCTGCACTCGGCCAGCCAGGTCTCTCCACTTCTGAGCGTACTCTTTAAAACCTTCGCTTGCACCTAACGACATACCCTGGAGTTGGGTACGTGTAGGGGCAAGGTCGGCATTATATTGATACTGCTTATAGAAAGCAGTAGCCAACTCCTCCCAGTTACGAACCTTGGTCCCATCCAGCTGATAGAACCATTCGAGATGAGTCCCTGAAAGACTCTCCTGGAAGAAGTGGATCCATAAATTCTTATCCGCAGAGTACGGCTGAATTTTCCGAACATAGGACCTTAGATGCAGCTTGGGACAGGACGCCCCGTCATATTTAGAGAAGGATGGTGCTTTGAACTTGTGAGGGATAATCACACCAGTAGACAAACCCAGATCTCCAAAATCCAGCCCAGGTACCTGTTGAACCTCCATAGCTTTCAACCTATCCTCCAGTTGCTTGTAATGGTCTTCTGCAAGAGGGTACTGCTCTTCATCAAAATCAGTCTCGTTGTCGGAGACTACCGGACTAGGAACCCTTGCTTCTGCTTGAGGAGTACTCTTGCCAACAGAAGAACCAGCCTCTTCCTGTTGCAGAGCATTGCCAAACCTTCGGCCCGAGTTGAACAGAACAGTTCTTCTCTTCTTCTTCTTCTCCTTCTTCAGGAGCATAGCCTTCAGTTCTTCTTGGCCTTGAGCCAGACCCTTGATTAATTCCTGAAACTGCGCATTCTGCGCCTGAAAAGCCTTGATGGAAGTCTCAGTTGATGACGAGTCGGGATTCATGATGCTGAAATAAACAGCGAAGAACTGTAAGCAACCTGAAAAGAGGAAAAACCTGCTATGCACATGATGAATGAGATGTGTTTATGTAATGCATTCAAGGGTTCGAAAATTCAACTTTGTTGTAGACAAAAAGGAACACACGTTATCATTAAGGAAATAATTGTTTAGTACATCAAAGCCTCATGGGCAAATAATACAAAATCAAATCAATCCCAAAATATGCTACGCATCCTCTTTGGAGCTATGTAAGTGTTGAGATTCCTCTCCTCATGCAACAGGAGGGTGAGCTCCAAGACCTTCTTTTCACTGGCATGTAGACTAGTCTCAAGAGAATTCCGTTCCTCCTTAAGCTGGATCCAGCTCTTCTGCATCTCTTCCCAAGATGTGGGCATATCAGGGTGCTGAATAGTGTAGGACACTTCTCCTTCCAAGACTGGTTCTTTGATTACAAGGAGCATATGAGGATAAGGCATTACCAACTTCTGGGAGCGGGCTCGTACCCACTTGAGATAAGGTTCCAACGGGATGGAATTCTTGTGCCCCTGTGTCTTGCTGTCTATCCTACTCGGCATCCTCCAGGCTCTGATAAATCTCTGGCGAAGTCCTTGAGTATCGTTGTCGAAGTCAAAAACTATGTCAGGAATTAACATGTCATGAGGACCATCCCTCCGAGCATAACCAAACTGTCTCCAAGCCAGACATGGGCTATAAGTAACACCTCCTCTGATTCCAAGTAAAGGAACATTAGGGTACTCCCCGCAACGATCAATGATAGTGACATCTTCTCTGGACCTAGGGCACCAATGTATATCTGCATGTGTAAGAGTCATCAACCGTTGTGACCATCTCAAACCCCGCTCATTCTTCAAGACTGATTGTGGAAGGTGCGAAATAAACCACCTTCCCAGGAGAGGAGTGCAACACGTAAGGACACCCCTTTTTCTCATGGTTCGAGTGTAACATGAGTGAAGGATGTCCCCCAGCAACGTAGGTATAGGATTCCTGGACATAAAGATCTGGACAGCACTGATATCAATAAGCTGATCTGGGTTAGGGAACAACACCAAACCATAAACAAGAGGGCCACAACCTCTTCAAAAGCTTGCAAGTCAAGGGAGTTCCAACATTCATGGGCCTTTTCAAACAGAAACCTGGCTAAGAACCCTTCGATACCACTTCTAACTTCCCAATGTCCCTTAAGGTCAGATGACTGTAGGTGCAAGGCTTTAGCAATCTCTTCAAGCTTAGGTTCCTTTTCTGTACCGTTGAAGGGTAGCTGATCAAGGATAGGGATCTTCAGGAGCCGGGAGAACTCCTCCAATGTAGGTACCAACTGATAATCCAAGAAGGTGAAGCAGTGATGCAGAGGGTCAAAGAACTGGAACAGGACCTTTATCATGTCTTCCTCAATGTTGGTGTTGACCAAGCTGATGAGACTTCCATGTCTTTCACTGAATGACGAGTTCTTAGGAATCCTGGATATAAGCTCCTTAAGTTGAGGAGGGATCCTTACAAGACTGATTTGAATTGTCTTTCTACGAACAGTTTCCATGTCCTATAAAATAAGAACAAAGATGAAAATTCGAACCCCTGAAATGGTTAGTCAATGCATATGATGCTGGATGATGTCATGATGCTATTATTAAACACACCACAGATATTTACAAAGACAAACATGTAAGGCACACAAGGCACACAAGACAAGCCCTTAGGGTTTAAGGCCAGCATGGGGTCTGGGTAGTACCCTCTTGAAGTTGGTGGGTTCAACCTGTCCTAATCAAAGTAACCGGGTTCTAAGGATCCCAATATCACGGGATTGCTTTCATTGTTCATCGTTTCGATTTAGCCACTGAACTGGCGACCGAAATATTCCAGGAAAGCAACCCTCAATTGAGTGTAGTATCGAGTATCAACCAACCTCGGACTGCACCAAAGTCAGTTATCTCACTACCCTAAAGAGGCCAAGATAGTTCAATTAAGGTTCCTAAGGTCTGTTGATGCTTCATGACACCACGCGGAGGCCCCGTACTCTCCTTGACTGAACTCAAGGGTTACCGGTACACACCAAAGTGTCACATCAACGTAGCATACTGCTTCAACCATGTCGGTATACCCCGCACAGTTCCCTCACAGTCTTGTTGCTACTTTCTAAGAAGGTATCCCCCAGATCCGGGTTAGGATCTATAGAACTCCCAAGCAACCCACAATAATAAAGCAAGCAAAGAAGACAATTGAAAACACAGTGATCTTAATCCTAAGGTACACCTCACTTTAAAAGATTCCCCAGCAGAGTCGCCAGTTCTGTGATCGGTGGATCTGGAACTGACTGTTTAAAGCTGGTTCGCGAAATGTCGCGGAAGCAAGAGTCGCCACCGTCTTTTATTTTCTCCAAATGGAAAGGACAAAAGCACAGAAAAATTCCTTAAAGAGATTGCTCTCGGTTCGGGAGGTAGGTTATAGAAAGGGAAGGTGTTAGCACCCTTTCTATCCATGGTTATCCATGGGCTCTTAGATACTTGCTCATTGTGTTTTCAAAAATGGTTTGTTTGCTTTTCAACTGTGGGTTTTAAAAAGTTTCTTTGAAAATTTCAGTTCGACTCTTGTATCAGTCCTCAAGAGTGTTTGAAAAGTTGCTTTGAAATCTTTTTGAAAAGGTGTCGGTGTGAAAAGTATTTTGTTTTGTTTTGAAATTTAGAGCAAGTATCTACGAGAACCTACCTACCCTAAGGAATTAGTCTGTGTAAATGTCCTTAAAGTAGTGCCATCCCACCATTGAGAGGTAGGTAGCACCACCGTTGGAGGTGTTCGGGTCAATTCGAGGTTCGGGACATGGTGATCACCAGAGCAATGGGAAGACACCTTAGAAGCTACCCTCATGCCAGGTTCCCGGATCATGAGGACTTACTAAGACATCCTCTACTCGACGATCACCTTTCGAGGCAAGGCAACAGTGAGGCGTACCCTAGGGGTGGTGTGTGCGATTTGTGTGTCGTTTTCATTTGCATTTGTCTTGTCATGTTATTGGTGTTCTACGCTTGTTTTTATTTTGTCCATACATTCTTTCATGCTTTTAACAGTTAAGATATTGCGGGAATGTAAAAATCTAAAGCTATTACAAATGGCGCGGGTCCACATCGCCAAAATTAACCAGGACCCGATTTGACGGAAAATAAAGAAATTAAAAGTGCGAGAAGTAATTAAAATGTTACAAGGCCTTGGGAGAGATACACAAATATTTAAGCGAAATAAAAGAAATATGCGAATTAAGAATTAGATCGGAACGAGGGCGTTGGACCCTTTTGCAAAATTAAGCTACATGATGAAATTAATTAATTAATTAAAGTTAAAAGAAATTGTTTTTTTGTTTTTGGTATTTTATGATTTTTAAGACTTAATATGAAAAAAGAGAATTAATTAAAAATAAGATGCAAACCCTAATCCTAATTATTTTTTAATTTGTTAAGAAAATATTGAAGTTTTTTAACCTAAAAGTGATCCTAATTTTTATATGCAAATTTAATTATAAAAAATAAAATATTTGATTATTTAATGTATTTATGAAAGAAAAATAAAAAAGGAACGAAAAATTATTAATTAAACCTATTTCTACATTTTTTAGGTTTTTTGTTAAAAGTATTAAAATTACAACTTAAATTAAAAACTAAATAATTACATGCAAATTTATTTATGAAAATATTAGCAATAAAAATATTTATTATATTTTTTATCTTTTCTGATTTTTTTTGTGTGTTTTATATTTTGTGAGAATAATAAAATTAATTACTAAAACAACAATTAAAAAGAAAAATAAAAAATAGAAAAAATAAAGAGAATAGGAAGAATTGCAAACCAAAGGGGGTTCAGATCCCAAATTAGGAGGTATTCTTTAGAAATCCAGGCCCATTTGAATTCCTGGCCTTGTGGACTTTTTTACTCACGTGCAGAACGTTGACTAGAGCCTACCATAATCTCCAAATCCTGGCCCTTGGATGGATGACATTGGACGCGTGGATGGCTGGATATAGGGACGTATGATGATCCACAATGTTATGCCTGCACATGAATATCTTTTGGAAAAAATTATATGGAAAGGGTGGGGACCTGGGGCTCGAACCCAGGTCCTGAAGGTCATTCGTTCACTTCCTTGCCAGCTGCGCCACTGAACCAATTTGTTAATTAAATAAACCACAAACATTATAAAGTGAAACAAAAGCCAACGCGTATTTCCGCGCGAATTTTCAAATTCACCAATCTGCTTATGCCACGATATCATCGTCCTCTTTGTTCCTGAAACACAAACAGAATAAGCCACGGTTTTTTATATGTTCTCTTAGGTATGTTTTGAGAAAATAGCGAGTAGGTCCCCTTGGCATATAAATTCAGCGCGAGCATGCCATTAGTTTCGTCCAAGCGAGCTGGTTTTGTTCATGGTACTGAGGACTCCCAATTTTACAGCATGTAAAAACGCCTAAATCGAAATCTTGGTAACCCTAGAAAATAACAATGGTGGAATCGTGTGTGGTGCATAAAAACATAATTAAACTATCAGGTTAGCTTCAGAATTGAATATTGAACATGAATCAAGCATCAAAGATTAGTAAAAGTGCATGAATCGGGATGCAAGATTATGAGATTTTCTCTGTACAGTTCATATTCGTTTTACCAATTCTTGGCGTTGTGATGGATGATTTTGATTGGAATCGTTTCTTTGAAGCTTCAGAAAGCCAATGGGATGAAAATCTTGGCTTGAAACCACCTGCAAAAGGGTTTTCAGAATTGAGTTTTTTTCACAAAAATTTCAAGTTTGATTGTTAGGTTTCTGAGCAGCTGCGTGTGTTTTTGCATTAGGGTTGTGATCCTGGCATATGTAGTAGTGAATTAGGTCAAAAAGAATCATCCAAATCTCTTGCATTCATAGTTTTGAAGATTTGATTTTCAAGCTTTATTTTCCAAATATTGTCCATGTGCTTTTGTGCAAATCATGATCCAATCAGTCCAATTCTTTCCATATTTGAATGTGCACGAATTATTGAGTAGATTATATGTGCAAAAAGATTTGTTAGGTTAAGTTAAGTATTTTTCACATATTTAATTGATTTAAGTGAATTAATATAAATAAAAATTCAAATAAATAAATAAAAAATGAATAAAAACTTCCCTTTGGGCCAAGTGGTCGTGCACATGCTTGGAATGATGAATTGTGGAAGAAACATGGGCCCATTAGCAATTTTAGGTCATTTGAATCAATGTTGACTTTTCAAAATATCCAAAAATTTCCCAACTTCCACAAGGCATAACTTGCTCAATTTTTAAGCTTTTCTCATGTTCTTGGACATTTTGGAAAGGTCTTTGAGTCCTCTAACCAATGCCTTTGGTCCCATGTCATTTTGATTTACCAATCTCAAGTTATGGCCTTTGACTTAAAGTCCCTTTTTGTTGACTTTTGAAAATGACCTATAATGTTGAAATTGATAACTTTTTGTGAGAGCATTTCTTGGACTTGAAGTATGCAGATGAGTTGTAGGAAATGTCTTTCTCTTCAAAATTAGCTTTGGATGGAATTTTTTTGATAATCCATGTGAAAGTTATGCCCTGGTCAATTTCAGTTGACTTTTTCAACTGTCCAAATAAGGAAACTTTTGCATTTTGATGATTTTTGAGCCAAGCTTTGAGAATCATGATCAAGCATTGATCAAATGATGTTTGTGGCTTCAAAATGATATGTTGACCAAAAATTTGAACTTTTGACTGTCAAATGACCATTTTGCCCCTACAGTTGACTGTAGTGCAATTTAGGGTTTTGACTGTGCAATTTTGTGCTGAAAGTCTTGAAACTTGATATGAGGATACTTGACCATATTTATAAGCATGTGAGACTTGATTGGACCTTTGAAAACTTCATTTTCTTGATCAGAACCAAAACCCTAATTTTGACTGTATAGGAGACCTTTGCACTGTGCAACCCTTGGGGAATTTTGAAGCTTGATTTGGCAATTTCTTTGAAGAATATGGGAGGGCAAATTTTGGGGTACAACAGCTTTGGATGCCCAACTTCAGCAAAGGACAACCAGATAGGGAAACAGCACAAAACAGGCAACCCTCACTGCAACCCGGAAATAAACCGGCCAGCAATAGGTTCCTCTTGACAGTCTTCAAAGGAGTAGCTACATCATCCACAGAAACAGCGTACACATCTTCATTAACAGCATTTACCCCATGCTGAGGCATAGGAGCAGTCACCACATTCGGCCTCTCAGGCGCTTCAAACTGTATCTCTTTTGCGTCAATAAGGTCTTGTACCTTATTCCTTAATGCCCAACAGTCATCAGTGGAATGCCCCGGGCTATCGGAGTGATAAGCACAGCGGGCATTTGGGTTATATTTGGGGGAGGCAGTGTTCACAACCTTTGGGGCCTCCCTAACAGCCACTAAGTTGGTGGATAGTAACTGCGGCAAGATTTGTGATAGGGTCATGCTCAAACGGGTGAACTCTCTCCGGGGTCTTTCGGCCCTTTGAGGATTGGTTTGCCGAGGAGCGGCAGCAGGCTTAGCAATCATTACCGCACTGACAGATTGGCGGCGCTCAGATTTCTCTTGTCTCCTAGAGCCATATACAGCACTGGCCTCCTTTTTGAAGGGTTTCTTCTCAGAACTAGACGATGCCCCCTTCGGAATCTTACCAGACTTCAACCCAGCCTCAATTCTCTCTCCAGTCAGAATAAGATCAGTAAACCCTGCAGATGAGTTACCGATAAGATGGTTGAAAAATGGCCCAGATAGGGTCCCCGGGAACATGTCTACCAACTCCCGATCAGTCAACGGAGGCTGCACCCTGCCAGCCAGATCCCTCCACTTCTGAGCGTACTCTTTAAAACCTTCACTTGACCCTAACGACATACCCTGGAGTTGGGTACGTGTAGGAGCAAGGTCGGCATTATATTGATACTGCTTATAGAAAGCAGTAGCCAACTCCTCCCAGTTACGAACCTTGGTCCCATCCAGCTGATAGAACCATTCGAGATGAGTCCCTGAAAGACTCTCCTGAAAGAAGTGGATCCATAAGTTTTTGTCCACTGAGTACGGTTGAATCTTCCGCACATAGGATCTGAGGTGTAGCTTGGGACAAGACGCCCCGTCATACTTAGTGAAAGATGGTGCTTTGAACTTGCGAGGAATGATCACACCAGTAGACAAACCCAAATCTCTGAAATCCAGCCCAGGCACTTGTTGGATCTCCATAGCATTCAATCTGTCCTCCAGCTGCTTGTATCTGTCTTCTGCAGGAGGATATTGTTCCTCATCAAAATCAGTCTCGTTGTCAGAGACTACCGGACTAGGACCTTTTTCCCCTTGGGGAGTACCCTTGCCAATAGAAGAACCAGCCTCTTCATTCTGCAGAGTATTGCCAAACCTTCGGCCTGAGTTGAAAAGAATAATCCTTCTCTTCTTCTTCTTTTCCTTCTTCAGAAGCAGAGCCTTCAGCTCTTCTTGGCCCTGAGCCAAACCCATGATTAATTCTTGAAATTGCGCATTCTGCGCCTGAAGAGCTTTGATGGACATCTCAGTTGATGATGAGTCAGGATTCATGATGCTGAAATAAACAGCGATGAACGGTAAGCAACCTGAAAAGAGGAAAACCTGTTATGCACATGATGAATGATATGTGTTTATGCAATGCATTCAAGGGTTCGAAAGTTCAAATTTGTTGTAGACAAAAAGGAACACACGTTATCATTAAGGAAATAATTTTTTAGTACATCAAAGCCTTATGGGCAAAATAATATGAAAGCAAATCAATCCCAAAATACACTGCGCATCCTCTTTGGAGCTATGTAGGTGTTGAGATTCCTCTCCTCATGCAATAGGCGGGTGAGCTCCAAGACCTTCCTTTCACTAGCATGTAGACTGGTCTCAAGAGAATTCCGTTCTTCCTTAAGCTGGATCCAGCTCTTCTGCATCTCTTCCCAGGACGTGGGCATGTCAGGATGCTGAATGGTGTAGGACACTTCTCCTTCCAAGACTGGCTCTTTGATTACTGGGAGCATATGAGGATATGGCATCACTAACTTCTGGGAGCGGGCTCGTACCCACTTGAGATAAGGTTCCAACGGGATGGAGTTCCTGTGCCCCAGTGTCTTGCTGTCTATCCTACTTGGCATCCTCCAGGCTCTGATAAATCTCTGGCGAAGTCCTTGCGCATCGTTGTCGAAGTCAAAAACTATGTCAGGGATTAACATGTCATGAGGGCCATCCCTCAGAGCATAACCAAACTGTCTCCAAGCCAGGCATGGGTTGTAAGTAATACCTCCTCTGATTCCAAGTAAAGGAACATTAGGGTACTCCCCGCAACGATCAATGATGGTGACATCTTCTCTGGATCGAGGGCCCCAATGTATATCTGCATGTGTAAGGGTCATCAACCGTTGTGACCATCTCAAACCCCGCTCATTCTTCAAAACTGATTGCGGAAGGTGCGAAATAAACCACCTTCCCAGGAGAGGAGTGCAACACATAAGGACACCTCTTTTTCTCATGGTTCGAGTGTAACATGAGTGAAGGATGTCCCCCAGCAACGTAGGTATAGGATTCTTGGACATGAAGATCTGGACAGCACTGATATCTATAAGCTGATCTGGATTAGGGAACAATACCAAACCATAGACAAGGAGGGCCACAATTTCTTCAAAAGCTTGTAAGTCAAGGGAGTTCCAACATTCATGGGCCTTTTCAAACAGAAACCTGGCTAAGAACCCTTTGATACCACTTCTAACTTCCCAATGTCCCTTGAGGTCAGATGACTGTAGGTGCAAGGCTTTAGCAATCTCTTCAAGCCTGGGTTCCTTTTCCGTACCGTTGTAGGGTAGTTGATCAAGGATATGGATCTTCAGGAGCCGGGAGAACTCCTCCAATGTAGGTACCAGCTGATAATCCAGGAAGGTGAAACAGTGATGCAGAGGGTCAAAGAACTGGAACAGGACCTTTATCATATCCTCCTCAATGTTGGTATTGACCAAGCTGATGAGTCTTCCATGTCTCTCACTGAATGAAGAACTCTCGGGAATCCTGGATATAAGCTCCTTAAGCTGAGGAGGGACCCTTACAAGACTGATTTGAATTGTCTTTCTGCGAACAGTTTCCATGTCCTACAAAACAAGAACAAAGATGAAGATTCGAACCCCTGAAATGGTCAGTCAATGCATATGATGCTGGATGATGTCATGATGCTATGATTAAACACACCACAGATATTTACAAAGACAAACATGTAAGGCACACAAGACACACAAGACAAGCCCTTAGGGTTTAAGGCCAGCATGGGGTCTGGGTAGTACCCTCTTGAAGTTGGTGGGTTCAACCTGTCCTATTAGAAGTAACCGGGTTCTAAGGGTCCCAATATCACGGGGTTGCTTTCATTATTCATCGTTTCGATTTAGCCACTGAACTGGCGACCGAAATATTCCAGGAAAGCAACCCTCAATTGAGTGTAGTATCGAGTATCAACCAACCTCAGACTGCACCAAAGTCAGTTATCTCACTACCCTAAAGAGGCCAAGATAGTTCAATTAAGGTTCCTAAGGTCTGTTGATGCTTCATGACACCACGCGGAGGCCCCGTACTCTCCTTGACTGAACTCAAGGGTTACCGGTACACACCAAAGTGCCACATCAACGTAGCAGACTGTTTCAACCATGTCGGTATACTCCGCACAGTTCCCTCACAGCCTTGTTGCTACTTTCTAAGAAGGTTTCCCCCAGATCCGGGTTAGGATCTATAGAACTCCCAAGACAATCCCACAATTTAAAGCAAGCAAAGAAAGCAATTGAAAACACAGTTATGAACTAACCCTAAGGTACACCTCACTTTATAAGTTTGTCCCCAACAGAGTCGCCAGTTCTGTGATCGGTGGATCTGGAACTGACTGTTTAACGCTGGTTCGCGAAATGTCGCGGAAGCAAGAGTCGCCACCGTCTTTTATTTTCTCCAAATGGAAAGGACAAAAGCACAGAAAAATTCCTTATAGAGATTGCTCTCGGTTCGGGAGGTAGGTTATAGAAAGGGAAGGTGTTAGCACCCTTTCTATCCATGGTTATCCATGGGCTCTTAGATACTTGCTCATTTGTGTTTTCAAAAAGGTTTGTTTGCTTTTCAACTGTGGGTTTTAAAAAGTTTCTTTGAAAATTCCAGTTCGACTCTTGTATCGGTCCTCAAGAGTGTTTGAAAAATTGCTTTCGAAAGCTTTTGAAAATGTGTTGGTGTGAAAAGTATTTTTGATTTGTTTTTGAAGTTAGAGCAAGTATCTAGAGTCATCTACCTACCCTAAGGAATTCGCCTGTGTAGATGTCCTTTAAAGTAGTGCCATCCCACCATTGAAAGGTAGGTAGCACCACCGTTGGAGGTGTTCGGGTCAATTCGAGGTTCGGGACATGGTGATCACCAGAGCAATGGGAAGACACCTTAGAAGCTACCCTCATGCCAGGTTCCCGGATCATGAGGACTTACTAAGACATCCTCTACTCGACGATCACCTTTCGAGGCAAGGCAACAGTGAGGCGTACCCTAGGGGTGGTGTGTGATTTGTGTGTCATGTTCATTTGCATTTATCTTGTTCATGTCAGGTGATCTATGCGTTTGTTTTTATTTTAGTCATTCATTCTTGCATGCAATTGTTAACAGTTAAAAAGTTGCGAGAAATGTAAAGTTCCTAAACTATTACAAAGGCGCGGGTCCACATCACCAAATTTAATCCAGGACCCGATTTGACAGAAAATAAAGAAATAAAATAAAGTGCGAGAAATTAAGTTTACACGGCTTTGGGAGAATTACATAAATATTTACAAGAAATAAATAAAATGCGCGAATTGGAATTAAAATTGGAAACGAGGGCGTTGGACCCTTTTTAACGAAATTAAATTAAATGATTAAATTAATAAAAAAGAAATTATTTTGGCATTTTTTTGGATTTATGAATTTTTATGAGAAAGATTAAATGAAAGAAAATATTAACCCTAATTCTAGTTGTTTTTTAGTTTATTAAGAAAACATGTTAAAATTAAACCTAAGATTAATCTAATTATTTACATGGTAATTTAATTACAAAAATAATATTTAATAATTAGTTATTGTGAAAGAAAAGAAAAAAAGGATAAAAATACTTAAAAACCCTAATTCTACCAATTTTTAATTTATTAAGAAAAGATATTAAAATTAACCCTAAGTTTAAATCTAATTAATTGGTGAGATTTATTTACAAAAATATTAGTTAAATAAAATATATTTAATTTTTATGACTTTTCTGATTTTTATATTATTTTTATGTTTTTTTTATGAAAATATTAAATCCAAGAATTAAAGGAAATTAATTAAAACAAAGAAAAGAAAAATATAAAAATAGAATAAAAGAAGCAAACCCTAGGGGGGGTCTGTCCCCAAATTGGAGGGTTTTGTCCAGCAATCAGGCCCAATTATCCTTGGCCTTGTTGACTTTTCTTGCCAGCGTATGGGATGGTTGACTAGTGCACATCATGGTCTCTGAATCCTGGCCCTTGGTTGAATGCATTGGGACGTGTGGCGCGTTTGATTGAGGAGCGTATGGTAGACGCCTTGGACGGAAGCTACACAAGAACATGATTAAGGGAAAAATATAAGGAAAGGGAGGGGGACCTGGGATCGAACCCAGGTCCTGTTGATTACCAAGTGCTTTCTCCACCACTATGCCATTCACACGCTTTTGATTATATAATAACTAATAAATAATATAACATAAAATAAGCGTTAGTGCTCCTTTTTGCGCGAAATTCAAACCAACCAATTGCTGTCTTACACTTCATCATCTTCCTCCTCGCTTTGTTTTTTTTCTGAAACATGAAAAGGTTAGCGGGGGTTTTAAACCCCCCCAAAACAGGCAGTTTTTAATAATAGCGATTAGGCTATATGCCCACATAAATTAGGCGCGATGGGTGTGTTGCTTTCGTCCAAACTTCCTGAACTCAACCATGGTATTGGTATGTCCTAATTTTACAGCATCCAGAAACGCCTAATTTGAAAGCTTGGTAACCCTAGCATCCTTTAATGGTGGTTCATCATATAATGCATGAAAACTCAATCAAAGCACACAGTTAGCTTTAGAATTAATCAAGGAACACAAATCAAACATTAAAAATGAATAAAGACGCATGAATCATGATGCAAGAATGTGAAAAAACTTCTGTACAGGACACGATTATTCTCACGTTTCTAGGTGTTAGGATGGATGGTTTTGATTTGAAAACCTTCCTTGAAGCCTCAGGAAGGTAATGGAACAAGTATTGTGGCTTGAATCGCCCTAGAACCTAGTTTTCAGTTTTGGAAAATTTGTCAAAAAACTCAAACTGGATAATGGATTTCTGGCGCAGCTTTGTGTTCATGAACATTAGGGTTGGCATTGGTATATATGTGTGAATGATTAGGGTTCAGAAATTGGTCCAAGGAATCAAGGAATTGATGAGAAAATATTTGATCTTTTATGCATATATTTTTTTCAATCTTTTCATGCAAATTTGATTCAAATTGTATCCAATCACCATAATTCTTTCCAAATCTGATCATGCACGAAATCTTAAGCCTATTCCATGCACAAAAAGATTTAAAAAGTTAGGTTTAGTATTTTTCACATATTTATTTTAATTAAATGAATTATTAATTATTAAAAATCCAAATAAATAAATAAAAATGATAAAAAACTTCCCTTTGGGCAAAATGGTCGTGCACATGCTTTGGATGATGAATTGTGGAAGAAAAAGAGGCCCATTAGCATTTTTAAGACATTTGAAGCAATGTTGACTTTTCAAAATATCCAAAACTTTCCCAACTTCCACAAGGCATAACTGGCTCAATTTTTAAGATTTGCTCATGTTCTTGGACATTTTGGAAAGGTCTTTGAGTCCTCTAACCAATGCCTTTGGTCCCATGTCATTTTTATTTACCAATCTCAAGTTATGGCCTTTGACTTAAAGTCCCTTTTTGTTGACTTTTGAAAATGACCTATAATGTTGAAATTGATAACTTTTTGTGAGAGCATTTCTTGGACTTGAAGTGTGAAGAGTAGTTGTAGGAAATGCCTTTCTATTCAAAATGAGCTTTGGATGGAATTTTTATGATAATCCATGTGAGAGTTATGCCTTGGTCAAGTTACAGTTGACTTTTTCAACTGTCCAAATATGGAAACTTTTGCATCTTGAGACTTTTTGAGCCAAACTTTGAAAATCATGATCAAGCATTAATCAAATGATATTTGTGGCTTCAAAATGAGATGTTGACCAAAAATTTGAACTTTTGACTGTCAAATGACCATTTTGCCCCTACAGTTGACTGCAGTGCAATTAGGGTTTTTGATTGTGCAATTTTGTGCTGTAAGTCTTGAAACTTGACATGAGGATGCTTGACCATGTTTATAGGCATGTGGGACTTGATTGGACCCTTGGAAACTTCATTTTCTTTGTCAGAACCAAAACCCTAATTTTTGACTGTTAGGAGGCCCTTGAACTGTGCAACCCTTGGGGAGATTTTGAAGCTTTGACTTGGCAAATTTTGGAGAATATGGGAGGGCAAATTTTGGGGTACAATAATAACCGAGAGGTGAGTGGAGTATGAGTGCCTTAAGGGGATATGATCACAGCACCGATACCATTACCCAAAGCGTTCGAGGCTCCGTCAAAGTGCATAGACCATCGGGATCCTTCCTTAGGTCCTTCATCCGATCCAGGTACTTCACAATCAGTCACTACCATGATATCCTCGTCTGGAAATTCAAAGTTCATCGACTGGTAATCGTCCACTGCCTGATGTGCCAGATGGTCTGCCAATACACTTCCCTTGATTGCTTTTTGAGTCGTGTACTGGATGTCATATTCCGTCAAGATCATCTGTCATCTTGCTATTCTTCCAGACAGAGCAGGCTTTTCGAATATGTACTTGATTGGATCCATTTTTGAAATCAACAGAGTAGTGTGAGTCAACATATACTGTCTCAGCCGGCGAGCAGCCCATACCAAAGCGCAGCAAGTTTTCTCGAGCAGTGAGTATCGGGTCTCACAGTCGGTAAACTTTTTGCTAAGGTAATAAATAGTGTGCTCTTTTCGGCCAGACTCGTCATGCTGCCCCAGTACACACCCCATTGAGTTGTCAAGTACTGTCAAGTATAAGATTAGAGGTCTCCCTTCAACCGGTGGCATAAGAATGGGTGGTTCTTGGAGATACTCTTTGATCTTTTCGAAAGCGGCCTGACATTCATCGTTCCAACGTACTACTTGATCTTTCTTAAGCAGCTTGAAGATTGGTTCACAGGTAGCGGTTAGATGCGAGATGAATCGGGCAATGTAGTTCAGCCGTCCTAGAAATCCTCAAACTTCTTTCTTTGTCTTGGGAGTTGGCATCTCTTGTATGGCTTTCACTTTGGCAGGGTCCACTTGAATACCTTTGTCGCTTACGACGAAGCCTAGAAATTTCCCAGATCTTACCCTAAAGGTGCACTTGTTCGGGTTCAACCTCAGCTTGTACAACTTCAGACGGTCAAACAGCTTCTGTAGGTGGTCAAGGTGTTCCTCCTCAGTTTGAGACGCAATCATATCATCGACATACACTTCTATCTCGTGATGGATCATGTCATGAAATAAAGCAACCATGGCACGTTGGTAGGTTGCCCCAGCATTTTTCAACCCAAAAGGCATGACCTTGTAGCAAAAGGTACCCCACTGAGTGACGAAGGTGGTCTTCTCCATGTCTTCAGGAGCCATCTTGATCGGATTATAATCGGAGAAGCCGTCCATGAAGGAGAATACTTTATATTGGGCAGTGTTGTCAACCAGAACGTCGATATGAGGCAGAGGGAAATCATCCTTAGGGCTTGCCCTGTTCAAATCCCTGTAATCAACACACATTCGGACCTTACCATCCTTCTTCGGCACTGGAACCACGTTGGCAATCCACTGAGGGTAAGAAGTTACTTCCAGAAACCCGGCATCAAATTGTTTCATAACCTCGACTTTGATTTTCTCGGACATTTCTGGACGCATACGACAGACCTTTTGTTTAACCGGAGGGCAGTCTTCCTTGGTAGGCAGGTGATGAACCACAATGTCGGTATCCAACCCAGACATGTCTTCGTAAGACCAGGCAAAGATTTCCACATAGTCATGCAGCATATGAATCAACCGCTGTTTCACATTGAGCTCTAGATTGGCACCAATCTTGACTTCCTTTCTGTCTGTCTCAGTACCCAGATTTACCGTTTCCACTGGCTCTTCATGTGGCTGAATGGCCCTCTCTTCCTAGAGTAGCAGTCTTGCAAGTTCAACAGGCACTTCTCAATCATCTTCACCTTCGTCTTCGGCTAAGTTGATCGGATTTTCGAAGTCATAACTGGCAGTAGCAGAGTCGTTACCAGTGAGATCCAGAGTGGATTGGAACCTGTATAAGTGAGTGTGTGTAAATATAGTTGTTTTGCAATATATAATAAAGAAAGAAAAGGAGCGCAAGATTTTGAAATGCAACAAACGTCCAATGTTTTTATTGATGATATATGAAAATGACACACAAAAGCCCTCACAATGAAGCCACGGTGCCCCGGGTAGGACACCGAGCCATAAAAGTTTCAACATATTGTTTGTTACAAATTCAAAACAAAAGAGTTCATTACTGAGTGACAAAAGTAATAGGTGTGAAGTCTTTGGAAGTCCAGTTGCTTGGTCCACTGTCGGTTGTTGGGTAGATCCAACTGTCGAATTCATATTCCTCCACGTCGTCTTCAATAGCATTCACTCCCGGGTTGGTGATGAACACAGGAGGTCCTCCAATCCTCGCCTTACGAACAGCCCTCTGAACCTCTGCAGTGAAGCCCAAACCAAACTGGTCAGTCTTTGGAGTGAAATCAGGAAGTCGGCCCCAGTTTGCACACTCACCCTTCTCAATAACATCCCGGGCATCCTTTAAGGAAGCCATCTTCAAAGGAGGGTCTTCAATCACAATTTCAGCTGATGCCAGCGTCTGAGGCACCTCTTCAATGTGCTGGAATGGAGTCTCAATGAATTCCCCATCCATTTCTATGTACCGGAACGAGTTTAGGTGGCTGACCATGTATTCTTCCTCCCCCTGAACTGTAACGATTTTCCCTCTGACCGGGTACTTAAGCTTTTGATGTAGTGTGGAGGTCACAGCTCCAGCCTTGTGGATCCATGGACGACCCAGCAAACAAGAATAGGATGGTTGGATGTCCATCACATAGAAAGTAGAATCAAAAACTTGAGAACCGACCCTGATTGGAATGTCAACTTCACCATGTACCATCCTTTTTGAACCGTCAAAGGCTCGGACAACAATGTTACTAGGCTTGAGCTCCAAACCCTCACAATCCAACCTGTCTAAGGCCTTTTTGGGCAATATGTTCAATGAAGAACCAGTGTCTACCAACACATGGGCAAGAGTAGTGCCCCTGCATTCGATGGAGACATGCAAGGCGTCGTTATGGTTCTTTCCTTTGGCAGTCAGATCGGCGTCAGAGAAACCCAACCCATTATCAGCAGTCAAGTTGGCCACATAATCGGTAAATTGATCAGCAGACGTTTCTTGCGGCACATGGGCCGTATTCAGGAAGGAAATCAGGGCCTTGGCATGGGCCTCTGAACATAACAACAGTGATAGCATAGAAATTTTTGATGGGGTGTGTCCCAACTGCTCAACTACGTTGAAATCACTTTTCTTGATAATCTTGAGGATCTCCTCCATCTCTTGCTGGGAGGCTTCAACAGTGGTTGTTTTCGGTGCCTCCGTCAGGGCAGGAAAATCAGTAGCAATCCCTTTTCCCCGAGCGTCAGATGACTCGGCAGCAGGGGTAGAAACAGGAACTTGATTAGGAAGGGAAGCAGGCACACTTGCAGGTGTGATGACAAGAGGTTTCCGAATAGCTGGTGGCGCAATATCTGGTGAGAACAACCTACCACTGCGAGTAATTTTGGCAGGCCCGGTGATGTTACTGACGCCGGTACTTGTATCAAACTCTTGTTTAACCCTAAGCACATAAACATCTGCCCCATAGTGCCATGGGACATCTTTTTCAGATGTATAAGGGAGAGGCCCCGGAACAGTGATGATGATAGGAGCAATTTTCTGAGTGGACATGATTTTGACAGGCTTCTTTGAAGGAGCCTTAGGAGGTTTGTTGAAAATAGTGACAATAGAAACTTCTTTGGCAGGGATAGCAGGAACAGCAATCTTCTCGAACAAGATCTCTTTGCTATCCATCAGGCTTTGGATACCTGATTTCAGCAACGGACAACCAACAGGTGAAACAGCACATAGCAGGCAACCTTTACCACATCCCAGAAATAAACCGGCTAGCAACAGGTTCCTCTTGACAGTCAACAACGGAGTAACAATCTCTTCCACGGAGGCTACATACCGGTCTTCTTCCACAGCATTCACTCCATGCTGGGGCATGGGAGCAGTCACAACATTGGGTCTTTCGGGCGCCTCAAACTGTATTTCTTTAGTATCAATAAGGTCTTGAACCTTATTCCTCAGAGCCCAGCAATCATCCTTAGTATGCCCCGGGCTATCAAAGTGATAAGCGCAACGGGCGTTGGGATTGTACTTTGGAGAAGCTGTGTTCACTACCTTCGGAGCTTCTTTGACAGTTACCAAATTGGTTGACAGCAGTTGTGGCAAAAACTGAGACAGGGTCATGCTGAGTCGAGTGTACTGCCTTTTGGGTCTTTCACCCCTTGGTTGGTTGTATTGCTGAGGAGCAGCAACAGGCTTTGGAATTACCAACGCATTAACAGCTTGGCGGCGTTCTGGCTTAATTTGTCTTCTGGGACCATAAACAGCATTGGCTTCTTTCTTTAAGGGCTTCTTTTCAGTATTCGCAGAGGCACCTTTCTGTATCTTCCCCGACTTGATACCAGCTTCTATTCTCTCACCAGTTAAGATCAAATCTGTAAACCCAGCAGAAGAATTACCAATCAGATGGTTGAAGAACGGACCGGAAAGGGTCCCCAAGAACATGTCAACAAGTTCACGGTCAGTCAGCGGTGGCTGCACCCTGCCAGCCAAGTCCCTCCACTTTTGCGCATACTCCTTGAATTCTTCTCCCGTTCCCAGTGACATACCCTGAAGTTGGGTACGCGTGGGAGAAAGGTCAGAATTGTACTGATACTGTTTATAAAATGCGGTAGCCAAGTCCTCCCAGTTTCGGATACTGGCTCCATCCAGTTGATAGAACCACTCGAGTTGAGCCCCTGAAAGGCTATCCTGAAAGAAATGGATCCATAGGTTCTTGTCTGCAGTGTAAGGTTGGATCTTCCTTACATATGATCTGAGATGCATTTTTGGGCAGGATAGCCCGTCATATCTTGCAAAAACTGGCACTTTGAACTTCAGGGGGATCACAATTCCAGCGACTAATCCCAAGTCTTCGAAATCTAAGTCGGGAACTCTCTGCAGCTCCATAGCTGCCAACCTGTCTTCCAAGCCTTTATACTTATCATCAGCGGGCGGGTATTGTTGCTCAGAGTAGTCTTCGTCTTCTTCAGCCTCTCCTTCTTCAGCTTCGGATTCGGAAGGTACCGCAGCTGCATTCCCTTTACTGGTTCCCTCTTCAGATGTAGGGGGAAATTCAAGCACTCTTCTGGCTTCACCCTCAAACCTTCTCCCTAGGGTAGCCACCCCGATTCTTTTCTTCTTCTTTTTCACTTGCTCTTTGTTCCCGAGCAGGGCCTTTAGATCCTCCTGACCCTTAGCCAAGGTCATCAGGAGATGTTGAAACTGTGAGTTCTGAGACTGCAAGTCCTTGACCGTCTGTTCGAGATCCATCTTACTGAAATAAATAGCAGAAAGATAAGGAAACCTGGTGTGGAGACCTGCTTATGCGCATGATGAATGATATGCTTATGTATGCAATGCATTCAAGGATTTAGCAAATTCAAAATTGTTGCAAACAAAAAGAACGCACGTCATATTAATAAGAAGAAATTTGTCAGTACATAAATGCCCCATGGGCCAAATATTACAAAAAACTTCTCAAGGTAAAAAGACGTTGCGCATCCTCTTTGGTGCGATGTAGGTGTTGAGGGTCTCTTCCTCGTAGAGTCGGCGGGTAAGCTCCAAAACCTTCTTCTCACTGGCGTAGAAGCTGGCTTCAAAAGTGTTTCGTTCCTCCTTGAGTTGGATCCAACTCTTCTGCATCTCCTCCCATGATGTAGGCATGTCAGGATATAGGATGGTGTAGGGAACCTCTCCTTCCTTAACGGGCTCTTTAATCACAGGGAGAACATGAGGATAAGGCATCATTAGACTCTGGGCTCGGGTTCGTACCCACTTGAGATAAGGCTCAAGAGGGATGGAGTTCTTGTGCCCCAGTGTCTTACTGTCTACCTTGTTAGGCATCCTCCAAGCTCTGATGAATCTTTGGCGAAGTCCTTGCGCATCGTTGTCGAAGTCAAAAACTAGGTCAGGAATCAACATGTCGTGAGGGCCATCCCTCCTTGCATATCCAAATTGTCTCAAAGCTAGACAAGGGTTGTAGGTAATGCCTCCTCTAATGCCAAGTAATGGAACATTAGGGAACTCTCCACAACGATCGACGATGATGACATTTTCTCTGGACCGAGAACACCAATGTACATCAGAGTGAGTGAGGGTCATCAACCGTTGTGACCACCTTAAGCCTTGGTCATTCTTCAAAATAGATTGTGGAAGGTGCGAAATAAACCACCTTGCAAGGAGAGGAGTACAGCACATGAGAACACCCCTCTTTCTCATTGTTCGTGTGTAAAATGAGTGAAGAATGTCCCCAAGCAATGTTGGTATTGGATTTCTGGATAAGAAGATTTTGACGGCGTTGACATCCACAAGCTGGTCAGGATTTGGGAACAGGACCAACCCATAAATGAGGAGTGCCACAATTTCTTCAAAGGCTTGTAGATCTAATGAATTCCAACACTCTTGTGCCTTCTCAAACAAGAATTTTGCTAAGAAGCCTTTGACACCGCTTCTAGTTTCCCAATGCCCCTTGATGTCAGATGGTTGCAAGTGTAGTGCTTGAGCAACATCTTCAGGCTTTGGTTATTTTTCCGTACCGTTGTAGGGTGGTTGATTAAGAATAGGAATTCTCAGGAGTTGAGAAAATTCCTCCAAAGTGGGTACCAATTGGTAGTCGGGGAAAGTGAAACAGTAGTGAAGGGGGTCAAAGAACTGGAACAACACCTTTACCATGTCCTCTTCAATGGTGGTGTTGACTAGGCTGAGCAGTCTACCATGTCTTTCACTGAAGGGAGAGCTTTCCGGAATTCTGGATGTGAGCTCCTTGAGTTGAGGAGGGATTCTCACAAGGTTGACTTGGATAGTTTTCCTGCGAGGAATTTCCATGACCTACAAAACAAGAACAAAGATGAAGATCTAAACCCTTGAAATGGTTAGTGGATGCATATGATGCTTTATGATGTTTATGATGTATGCACAAAACATATGTACAAGCAATTCACACCAAACCCTAGTTTCAGGCTTGCATGGGGTTTCATAGGTAAGTACCCTCTTGAGTGTAGTTGGCTTAAAAACCTGTCCTATAAATAGTAACCGGGTTCTAAGGAGCTCAATATCATTGGATTGTTTTCCATGTTCATTGTTTTGGTTTAGCCACTTAACTAGCGACCAAAATATTCCAAGAAAAACAACCCTCAATGAGTGTAGTATCGAGTATCTACCAACTTCGGACTGCACCAAAGCCGGTCATCTCACTACCCCTAATGAAAGGCCAAGATGGTCAAGTAAGGTTCTAGGTCATTAGTGCTTAGTGACATCACTCAGCGGCCCCGTACTCTCCTTGATTGAACTCAAGGGTTACCGGTACTCACAAATATGTCGCACTAATATAGCTATTGCTTCAACCGTGTCGGTATACCCCGCACAGTTTCCACAACGTATTGCTATCTATGAATGTTTCCCTAAATCCGGGTGTAGGATTTCAAGCCCAAACAAAAGAAACAAGATATAAAGCAATCAAAGCAAACAATTAGTCATGCAAGAGGGTGATCTAGGCCCTAAGGTTACTCCACTTTAAAATTTTCCCCAGCAGAGTCGCCAGTTCTGTGATACGGTGGGAGAACTGACTTGAGGTTTTGCGTTTGTTTTCGTAAATGTTTCGGTTGAGCAAGAGTCGCCACCGACTTTTTATTTTATCCTAAGGAAAGGTTAAAAAGCACAACAAAAACCTTTGAGATGTTTTCTTGGGTTCGGGGAGTATATTATAGAAAGGGAAGGTATTAGCACCCTTTCTATCCATGGTTATCCATGGGCTCTTAGTTACTTGCTTAGATCAACTTGCCTTGATTTTCAATTGTTTGAAATGGTGCTTTGTGTGTGGGTTTGAAAATGTTTTTTTGAAAAGAGGCCAATGTGGTGGCAACCTTTGTAATGATCCATGTTGGGATGTATACAAAGGTGTATGTCTTTTAAAAAAAAGTTTTCAATGTTTTTGAAAGTTGTTTTGAAAGTGTGTTGTGATGTGTGGTTTTGAAAAATAGGCAAGTGTTTTTGTTTTGCAAGTTGGCAAGTAACCAAGAGCTATCTATCCTAAATTTCTCAAAGATCTTTGCTATGTTTTAACCTTTTTAACAATTTTGTTCCACCATTGTATTTGGTGGACAATCTTGTGTTAGGATGTGAACGGGACGGGCGCGGGTCATCGTTTAGACCATGATTGCAATGGTGCCAAGTATCTTTGGGCAATTTTCTTTAAGGGACTTGATCATTTTTAGGCAACTTTCAAAAGCGTCATCGAGGGACTATGATCATTTGAATTTGTTTTGTTTTACCAAAGATACCTAACATGCAACATGGCCCATTATTGAAGGCAACAAGTGGAGTAACCCTAGGGGTGCAAGTGTGATTAGTGTTGTCCATTTTCATGCTTTGTTATCTTTGAATTAGGTCAAGCTATTGTTTGGTTGATTTTTGCATACAAACCCTAAGTCTATCATGGCATATTTAGAAAGCTTTTAAATGCGAAATTTAAAGTCCTAAACTATTACAACATAATTATGGGATGGGGGGTACAAATGTTCAAATGGGGATATTTAGCAAGAAAAGTTAAATCTAAACTATTACATCAAATTGAATATTCAAATTATTTAATTGCACAATAATTAAATAAAATAAATAAATATGCAAGATGCAAAAATGATTTTCATATGTATGTAAAAAGGTATTTTTCATGTGACAAATAAACAAAAATAAAAAGGATAATTTTTGGGTATTTTTCAATTTAGGGCAAACCCTAATTTTGCAAATAAAAGGTGTTTATTATTTAATATATACAATATTTATTAATTATATACAAAAAATAAATAAAAAGGAAGTAAATTGTAAAAAAGGTATTTTTGAGGTCAAATATTAATAAAAATAAGAATGTATTATTTTTTATGTTTTTTCCCTAAATATTCTAATAAATATATAAGTATTTATATTATTTATTAAATATATTAAATATATACAAAAATAAAATATTTATTATTTACAAAAAAAAGTATATTTTTAGAAAATGTTTTCAAAAGATAAAATAAAATAAAATTAGGAAAAACAAAAATGTATTTGTATTATTTCTAGTATTTTAAATAAAAGTATTTATATATTTATTTACATATACAAATGTAAACAAAAGCAAATAAATTCAAAATAAATGCAAAAATGTATGGAAAAATATTTTTTATATTTTTTATGTTTTGTCAAAAAATAACAAGTCAGAATAAAAAAGAAAAAGTCAAAAAATGATAAAAATAAACACAATGGGCCAAGGGGGTGTATGTGAAATAAAGTGGTGCAAAAAGGAAAACAAAACTCAGGCCCAGCCCAAGTCTATCTTCTTCAACCTCCAGCCAGTTTGTCTCAAAAACGCGCGTTTTTCATACTGATTCAAACATCCTGATTCTTGGACTTTCAAGCAAAACTCATAACACCAAAAATGTAGAGCATCAAGAGACGAATCCAAACATATAAAGAACTTGACTTAACTCTAAGAAATGAAAGAGAATTTCTTCATCCCTAATTCCTGACCTAAGTTTTTTCTAATGTTCAGGTTCCAAATTCTCTCAGTACACACAACACAAATGCAAAGTAATTATATGTGTAGCTTCAGGGCCATGAGTAGAGCATTTTTCATTCATAAACCTAAGGCTAACTCTTCCTAGATTGAGAGATACAAGTCCAAATTTTTACCTGTTTCAGCTTGATACGTGTATGACAATGGAGATGCTTTCAAGGCAATGTGAGGACTTGTACAACTTGCTTGAAGTTCAGGGATGCTTCTCCAACCTTTAGCTTGCTTTGAAACTAAATGAGTCGAGCTATAGAAGTCAACCTGCAAAACAGAAAAAGTGAAAATGGTGAAGTTGGTTAGAGGTGTTACAGTCTGTAGCTAGGGCTTGGGATAGTTTCAATGGATGGTAGGGAGTGTGTATGAACCAGCTTTGGCCAAAACGCACGAGCAAACTGAGTTGTGCAACTCAATCTGCAGGGATGCCCTATTTTGTGCAGCAAAATGGTGTTTTGATGTTTAGGGAGGTATTGAAGGTAGTTGGCTCGTGTTTCAGGTCAGTTAAGGAGTATGGAATGTGTTCACAATGTTTTCTTAGGCTTGTTGTTGCAGCAATGAGAGATGTGATCAGTTATGCAATGTTTCTTCTATCTTAAGCAAAAAATGACAAGTTGAGTTACAAGCTTATGCAGGCCCCCTAAACATGTTGCACCAATCCCTCTTGATCAGTGTGATTAGTTCCTGAACTTGTGCCTAGAAGATATGCTTTGGTACTTCTTTGATTTGCTTTTGACATAAAGCCATGCTTTACAAAAATGGATAAGTTACTTTTTCCAAATAAGGATTAAACTTCCATGTAATGACCAAATGAGCAAAATAACATCTTGGCACAATGGATTGGCATTTAATTTTTGAGTGTAAATGAGATTAGAGGCCTGTAATTTAGCTTGCACATGCTGATTTCAAAAATGCACAAGTTATGAACATGTACATGGCTCATGAACAAAGTGACTTTTGCCCATATTGACAAATTCGATTCTCCCTAACCACAAGGGTGTTTGAGAAGTTCTTGGACATTTTGGAAAGCTTGGAATGTGTAATACAATCCATCTTTGTAATGCAATTTGAAATTCCAAGTGGAAGCATGTGAAAAGTGGTCATGAAGTTAGGCAAAAATCCTGCCTAAAATAGGTCAAAATATTTCTAAGTTAAGAATGTTTTGCACCCTTGTTCCAAAATCATAACTTGAGCTACAAGCTTCTTTTGAGGAAACTTTGTGAATCAAAGTTGTAGATTTTTCAATGGACTACAACTTTCATGTTTTGAGTTTTGTTTGAATCCAAATGCATCTTGATGAAAAAATGGGACAAATTTAAGAAAAAATTAGGGATTTTCATAACTTAGAAAAATTCTAAGTTATGAAAATTCTTCATTTCAAAACCCTAATTTGTGATTTTTGATTTCTTGATGAACAAGTTTCATAATTTGACATGTCTTAATGAAAAATGAATCTTGACACTTGATTTTGACCAAAAAGTCAAAGTTTGACTTTTCAGTATACAGTCAAATTTGGCTCAGTTGATTGGAAAATTCATCTGTCAATCTTGTGCATTTGGGATCTTTTGAACTTGTTGACCATGTCAAGACAATGCCATTGGGTCCTTGAGTCCATATGTGAGCTTGGTTTGCCATTGGCTAGGTCAAACAGTCAAAAATTGCCTTTGTGCAGTCAAAACCCTAAAAATGACCATTTTGCCCTTTTGGTGATCTGATCAAATTTCTTGTGGAATTGTGATCCAAACTTGATCAAATGGTTCATATGAGTTCAATATGTTTATGTGGGTCACAAATCATGAGGTTTGACTGTCAATTGACCACAGTTGACTTTTTCCCCAATACAGCTGATTTCTAGGTCAACTGTCCAATTGACTGGGCAAAGATTGGAATCAAGGCTTGAAGCTTGGTATGGATAAACTTGTGGGTCCAATATGAAGCATGAAAGTCACTTTGGGCCTTTTAGGTCAAAACATCTTTGTGCAAACTCAAACCCTAATTTGGGTCAACAGTGCAAGGAGGAGTCTTGAGCAGAGCAAACCCTAACTGGATCTTGAGCTCCAAGGGTCTTGTGGTGAGAAAATGTTGAGGAAATGGGAGGGAAAATTTTGGGGTACAACAGTAACAATACGTCATCTACATCAAGTCATGTCCAAACAACATTGGTTCAACATACAACATACGTCGAGTTTAGTGAACCACGTAACAGTACTAAAGCAATATGTTTTTTCTAAAAGACAACTGCAAGTTTTCACACCCAAAACAAACAATACCTCGTAACCTCAATGTTGTGATCTTGAGGTCGACTGAAATATAGTTAAAATATAATGAGAATTAAAAAAAAATTTGAATTAAAAAATAATTCATGAACAGATGGTGATGATCTTCGATACGGCGGTGTTTAGGTGAATCTGCAAGGTTAACACTCAAACGTCTAAGGTTTGTCAAACATTATAATTCTAAAAGTCTTGGTTAGAAATGAAACGTCTTGGTTCAGTTGCAAAAGTAGTGGGGAACAGACGTATTAAATGCTTTCTCATAATTGAAACATTTCACTCTTCATTCTAAGTGCAGACGTATTAAATGCTTTCTCATCATTGAAACATTTCACTCTTCATTCTAAGTGCGTGGCACTAGGGATACATGTTAGGATATGATTTCTCTACCTAGGGTGCTCGAGACCTTTTGAACCTTTACTGCTTTTGATGATACAGATACCCTGCTACCATTAGCTCTTCTTTCGCATCCAGATCGTTGATTGGTGACTGACTTCCTTATAAAAGACATGTTTTCCCCCAACGTCTCTTTTTCTTTCCTTGTTACTCTACGCTCATTCTTTCTTTTTGGGTTTGTCTATCAGCTCTCTTGCGCTGACGTTTTTTGCAACTGGTTTTAAATCAGAGTCGCCGCCCTTAATTTTTATTCTAATGAAGGGAATATAAAGGAATAACCCTAAAAAATTCAAAGATTCTAGGTCTGACTCGGTTCTAGACGAAGGAAAGGTGTTAGACACCCTCATCTATCTTGTTCACAATGATACTAGGTTTAAAAGCGTAATTTTTAGGAAATAGGGTTTTAATCATCTATTAGAGGGAAAGGGTTTTAACTTTGAGCAGGGGAACTCACCACGATTTTAATTGTATGCCTACGTATTCTCTTAGGTAGAATCAGAGTCACATTTCGTAGTTCGCGGTTAGTTTGTATTTTTTATGGATTACGAAAAATATTTGAATTTTCCGCGTGCTTTTCCTAGGTGTTGTGAATAGAGGAGATTATTAGACTAAGCGCGCAGTCGATTCGCATATATTCACAATTTTTTTTGAAAATTAATTATTTGAATTAATTTGATTTTGAAAATGACTTCGTGTTGGTTAAATATTTTTTTTAATATTAACTATGAAAATATTTCAATTTAAATGCATGATTAAAAGTAATTTAATACAAATAAAGAAATCAATTTGAATCAATTTAGCAAAATATTAATTAATTTATAATAATAATAATATAAATATATAAAAATATAAAATATAAAATTATAAAAAATAATGAAGGAAATTAAATAAAAGCAAGGAGGTGCAAATATAGTTGAGGTAGAAAAATATAAGGGTGTAAATAGTATGGGTCAAAATCTAGATATTGAATTTGGCCTAGTAGCGCATGGGGGTGTCAATTTTAGTTTGGAAGTAAAACTAGGGGTGTGAATGGTAGGGGGCCCAAAGTCCAGATTTTGGAATGGACTCATTAAGGCCGGGGTGAGGTTTTTGTTCATGTTAGCAAAAAATAAGAAAATAAAGGGTGTATTAGCATTGGGCCAGGCCCAAAGAGATTGGGGAGTCTGTGTGGACCCTGTGTGGGAAGATGTATCATGGTATCATGGACACACGCACTTGTGAGTGTTTGATTTTGATCTAGTGATGGTGGTTGATGGCGTATGGTAAAGAACAAAGGGTGGCACATATTGGATCATTATATTTTATTTTTACAAGACAAAACTCATTTTTATTATTTCATTATGTTGTACCCCAAAATTTTCCCTCTCATTTATCAAGACTTTTCTCACAAGACTTCTTGGACTCAAGACAAGATTAGGGTTTGGTCAGCTCAAGACACATCACCTTGCACTGATAACCCAAAATTAGGGTTTGAGTTTGCACAAGGATTTTTGGAACACCAATGCTTCATGTGACTTTCATATATCATTTTGGACTCCTAAGATTGCTCATGTCAAGTTTCAAGCCTTGAACCACATTTTTTATCAGCCAATTGGACAGTTAACCTAAAAATCAGTTGTATTAGGGGGAAAGTCAACCATGGCCAATTTATAGTCAAACTTCATGATTTTTGATCCACATCAACATTTTAGACTCATATGTACCATTTGATCAAGTTTGGATCACAACTCCTCAAGAAATTTGATCAAATCATCAAAAGGGCAAAATGGCCAAAATTAGGGTTTTTGATTGAGAAAGGGCAATTTCTGATTTTTAACCTAGCCAATGACCAATTGAGTTCAAGCATGATTTCAAGGATTCAATGGCATCATCTTGACCTAATTACATGGTTCAAAAGATCTCAAGTTCATTGGATTGACAGATGAATTTTACAGTCAACTGATCAAAAGTCAATTGTACATTGAAAAGTCAAACTTTGACTTTTTGGTCAAAATCAAGTGCCAAGAGTCATAATTTATCAAGATATGTCAAAATATGAAACTTATTCACCAAGAAAACCAAATTTGAAAATTAGGGTTTTAATTTGAAAATTTTCATAACTTAGAATTTTTCTAAGTATAAAAATTTTCTTATTTTTTCCCAACTTTTCACCATTTTTTCACCATGATGCATTTTGATTCAAGAAAAGTTTCCAACATGAAAGTTGTAGTCCTCCGTGAAATCTAAAAATTTTATTCACAAACTTTTCCCAAAAGATGCTTGGATCTCAAGTTATAAATTTGTGAATATAGGTCCATGAACTTCTTAACTTAGTGAAATTTTGCCCTAATTTAGGCAGGTTTTGGACCCAACTTCATGGACATTTTCCACCTAGTTCCAAGAGGTATATCAAAATGAATTTCAAAGATGTATTATAGATCATATTGCAAGCTTTACAAAATATCCAAGAACTCTCCAAGATCATTTTTGGTTAGGGAGAATCGAAGAAGGGAAGTTGGCATTTTCTCACTTTTGATCAAGCCATTTTCACATAGCATCAAGTTGCAAATCTAATATATGCTGGTTATATCTTGATTTACAGGTCCTAAGCTTGCTATACACTCCATAATTAAATGCATACTCAGAAGCTAAAGCCTTTATCTTTGCTTTTGAAGCTTTACACAAGATGCATTTCCATTTTGGGCAAAAAGTTCACATTGCCATTTTCATAAAGAGGAACTTTTGCAATTTTGTCAATCTTGAGCATTGAACCTGCCCCCTTGGTGCATACAAACTTTACAGCTCTCAAGCAATGTGTACCAACTCTTATCAGCCCTAAAGTCAGCTAGTACAAACATGTGGGATTGGTCACTTCACTTTACTTCAAATGCAAGAAAAGTTGCAAAAAGGTCCAAGGCTTGCACAGCTAGTGAAGAGCTGACTTTGTATCGCTTCTATACAAATATACAAAGTTGTTACAAGGCATAGCACGCTTGGATTGCATCTAAAACTCACTCAAATTCAAAAAATCCACAAAACTGTCCAAACACTCAGATTCTGCAAAAGCACAGTCAACTCTCATTTGGCTCGTGCGTTTTGTGTTTAAACAGTTCAAACATCTTAAACACTTGCTACCTAGCCAATCCAAGCCATCACCCTGGTTCTGTAACCCCTGTTTCAGCATCCACCATTTTCACTTTGGAAGCTTGCAGTTGGACTTGGTCAGAGAGTTCCAGCCATCCTCAAAGCAAGATAAGCATTGGAATAGCTTGAGGGAAGTTCAAGGGAGCTCAAACAGTCATCAGGCCTCCATTAAAGTCCCTACATTGCCCTACTCGGATCCAGATGAAGGAGGTACTTTTTCAAACTCTATCTCTGTAAATAGGCAACTTCAAGCCACGATTTGTGAAGAAAAAATGTAGCTCTCATCATAATGAAGTTGTACATATCATTACTTTTCATTTATATTACTTGTGCTGAGAGAATTTGAAGATTGAAAACTCTGAAATTTTTAGGTCACGAATTAGGGGTTCCAAAATTCTCCTTGATCTTTAAGAGTTAGGTTACATAGTTTATATGGTTAGAATCGTGAGCTCAAATGCCACATGTTTCGTGTTATGAGTTTTTGTTTTTATGCAAGCATAAGCAAGATACAGTTTGAACATGGAAGCTCGCGCAGGAAGCTGACCAAGGACAGGGATGAAGCGCTTCTGGGTTTTTTGTGCTTTGGGACTTTTTATTTTTGCCATTTGCACCCCCTGACTTACTATTACACCCCCTGGCTAACTTTTTATATTTTTATATTTTTCTTCATATTGTATATTTAATACTTTCATTTATTTTTCTTAATGATAAAAAAATACCAAAAAATGATTTATTTATTTTCACACTTTTATTTTATTTTTTATTATTTTTCTCACATGAAAATTAATTTATTTGAATAGAATAGAACTTATTTTCTTAAATAACTTGTAAATATAATAAAAAATACTTAATATTTTTATTATACTATTTATATTCATAAATACCTATTTTCTATACATATTCAATTTTTAATATTTAAACACAATATTATTTATTTTTCTTTTATACAAAAAGATATACAAGATAATAATATAGAATATTATTTTCTTCTAATTGAAAAAACTAGGGTTTTAAACCTCTCCAAAAATAATATTATTTTTTCTAGGGTTTGAATTAATTATTTTTCTCATACAAAAACATAAAACATTTTTTACATAAACATTGCATTGCATTCTAAATATTTGTCTTATATTTATTTAATTCGCGCAATATTCGATTTGGTTGTAATAATATATTTAGGTTTATATTTGTGCAAAATCCCCATTCAAACATGTATCCCCATCCCATAATAATTATTGTAATAGCTTAGTTTATTTTACGCAATTTATTGCTTTCATATACCATGTTTAGTAAATTAGGGTTTGCATGACAAGAACAAAAACAAAGCAAAATAGAAAACCCTAAATACAAGACAAAAGCATGAAAATGACACACTTTGCACACAAGCACCCTTAGGGTTTCTCCCACTTGGTTGCCTAAAATAAAATTTCCATATTACGCATGCGAAGTATCTTGGCAAGACAAAACAAGTATAAGATCATAGTACCTCGATGACGCTATTCAAAGGTTGCCTAAACAAAATGATCTTGGTCCCTCAAAAAAATGCTAAGATACTTGGCAACATTGCTATCATGGTCATACGATGACCCACGCCCGTCCCGTTTACATCCAAAGATAGGGTTGCTTACCAAATCAATGGTAAGTCAACAATGTCAAAGGAATAGAAAATGCACAAGAAAGACATTTGAGTAGGTAGATAGCTTCTAAGTTACTTGCTCCATTTCAAACAATCCTTGCTATTTTCAAAAACAAACACACACACATTTCAAAACATCTTACAAAACATTGAAAACATTTTCAAAAAGACAAACATCTTTATATACATTCTTACGAACGAGAATCATTACAAAGATTGCCTAAACGAATGGCCTCTTTTACTAAATACTTTCAAAATCACACCAAACACCATTTCAAACAAAGCAAAGCAAGTGATCTAAGCAAGTAACTAAGAGCCCATTGAAAACCATGGATGAAAATGGTGCTAGCACCTTCCCTTTTCATAATCTACCCCCCGAACTCAAGAAAACATCTCAAAGGTATTTCCTGTGCTTTTTTACCTTTCCTTTTGGATAAAAGAAAAGTCGGCGGTGACTCTTGCTAACCGCGACATTTGCAACAAAACGCAAAACCTCAAGTCAGTTCTCCCACCGTATCACACATTCCCTTGTTTGTCTCCCTCCCTCTCTCTCTCTCTCTCTCTCTCTCTCTCTCTCTCTCTCTCTCTCTCTCTCTCTCTCTCTCTCTCTCTCTCTCTCTCTCTCTCTCTCTCTCCTTCTCTCTCGTCCCGTACTTGTTTCTATCCTCTTCAAACCCTAAAACTCCAACACTCAGCGGCGGCCTCCCTCCTTCCTTCCCGTTCTTCTTCTGTCTCTCTCTTCCTAGTCCGTCTCGTTTCTCTCTTCTTGCTCTCACTGCAACCACAAAAAACCATAGCCCCAAAAGGAACGATCCCGGCGGTGCACAATTCTTCTCTCCTATCACAACAATGACCCAACAACAAACTTAAACCCAAAACCTACAAAAACACAACGAGAAAGAAAACCCCAAAGCTAACGTCTTACCTTCCGTCGTGTTCGTTTCGTGTTTGCTTTTGATGAGGGCTTTCTTCCGCTAACCTTTGGTTTCAATCTCTCGCATCTATGAGGCAGCAATGGGGATGGTGATACCGACGATTGAAGGGAGAAGAGACTAGGGTTTCAGATGTTGAAACCCTAGATCTTCATTGAGGGTGGCTTCAGTGAAGCGATATCCGGCAAGGCAAAACGGAGGCGATTCTACAGTTTCTTCTGTAATTGTCTTTTTTTTTCGTAATTGTTTTTTGTCATGTTTCTCTGTAACATTTTCCCCTCCCCCTTTGTTCTATTTGTAATCTCTGATTTTATAGCTTTTTTGGTTTAGTAGAGATTAGGAAACAAATTCATATGTCTATAATTGTTTAGCAAATTAGGGAAGAAATTATAGGGAATAATTTAATGTGTATGTAATTATAGGAAATGCTTTGTAATTTGATTATGGTTTGATTGTGTATTAATTAAAATCATGAATGCTAATAATATTTGTTTTTGTTTTGAGCTTCGTTTCTGTATCCGGTTTTGCTTCTGTGTTAATCCAAGATTTTGTTTTTGCTTTAGTTCAAGACTGTTCTAGAAAGGGTTTGAATACAAGATCTGATTCTGTCTCTGCGATTGATTCACACAGTAGGTGTTTACGACTTGGGCCATGCTTTTTCCTGGATTTTGGACTTGGAGTGTTTTGGGCCATGTGTTCTTCTTGATTATACAATTGGACCTCTAGTTTCTTTTGCCTCTTAGTCAGACGGTTTTTTCTTTCAAATTAACATAATAGATATTGATTCAATAATAATAATGTTAATGGTAATATAATAATACTAATTATAATAATAATTAATAACAATAATTAATAAAATTGAATAATAATAAAAAATTTGAAATTGACTTTCAATTATTCTGATTAAGAAGTTGGGCCTATCGAGAAAAACTTTGGTGGGCCTATCTGATCACCAATGCACCAACCCCCTCATAACTTAAAAAGGACTCTTGGTCTATTGGGCCTCTAGAATAAATTGATATGGACCAATCTTATGACAACAAAAACGTACCCCCTGTCCTTTATTATCCAATAACAAAAAACAAATGGATCGGCTGAATAGCTTAATGGGCCTGTCCCAAGAAGCATATACCCCCTCTTTATTGAAAACTAGCTAAAAAGACCTAAATGGGCCATCAGATTTTGATGGCCTACTTGAAGCACCACACCCCTCTTTTAACTTTAAACCTCCAAAAAATATAAATAATTTAAAATAAAAGTAATATAATATTATCATCTAATGGGTCAAAATTGGGGTATGACAACTGCCCCTATTTAATTACCTTTCGATTGAATAATGCGAGAATACGTAGATCTCACGCGTTTTGATTGGAAGTTTATTAAATATTGGAAGACCCTAAATTTTGTCTGAAAGATCATAAGGATACACTATACAGCATTCCCATGGGTACGAAGAGTAGGCATAGATGATGATGTATCATCTTAACCAACGTTTGAACTAAAGTTTTGATTTAATTTGGACATGACGATGCGGATGACTCGTCAGTATCTAAAAAGAAATTATAAAATTTGCATATTTACCGTAACCTAGGAGGTAAATGATACAAGTTTGAAAAGCTGACTTACTAATGCTTGGAGACTAATATAGTAAGTTTGTGACGCAGATTTCGTATATTCACCGCAACCCAGGGGATGAATAACATAGAGCTTGATAATATACTACTGCTTAGAGACTAATGCAATGGACCAAAGATTTTTCACATACCTACCATATCCTAGAGGATAGATAATACGGGCTTGAAATCAGATATTTGGAATTTAGAAAGACGATGTCGATTGTGTCAGCCTTTAACCAAGACTCGATAACCAAATGAAATATTCTAGATTTGAAGCGATGAACCCCAAAATTCTCTGATGGTGTCGGTTGTGTCAGCCCTCAACCAAAACTATCAATCATGAAGAAAGTAAACCCCAAATTCATTGATGATGTCAGTTGTGTCAGCCCTCAACCACGACTATCACTGTGAAGAAAATAAACCCAAATTCATCGATGATGTCGGTTGTGTCAGCCCTCAATCATGACTATCAACATGAAGAAAGTAAAATCCTAAATTCATCGATGATGTCGGTTGTGTCAGCCTCCAATTGTACTAGGTCAAAAGTCAACTGTGGCCCATGTACAGTCAAAATTCAAGATTTTTGGTCAACATCAATATTTTGAAGTGATATCCATCATTTAATCAAGGTTTGGTCATGATTCCTCAAGAAATGCTCTCAATTTATCAAAAGTCAAGAATTTCTAAATTAGGATTTTTATAGGAAAAGTCAACCAAACTTTGACCAGGCATAACTTTCACATACTTAATCCATTTTCCCCAACCAAAGCTCATATTGAATATAACCTCATTCCCTACAACTTCTCTTTAGCCCTCAAGTCCAAGAAATGCACCATTTGAAAGATACAAGCTCGTACATTACATGTCATTTTCAGAAAGTCAACAAAAGTCACTTTTTCCAAGACCTTTTACATCAAGATAAAATCTTCAAATTCAAAATTGGTAAAAAGAGGGATTGAAGTAGACATCTTGGGCTTTCCAAAAAGTCCAAGATCATCATCATGAGATCAAAATTGGGCAAGTTATGGCTTGCCCAAGTTGGGAAAATTTGGGAAATTTCAAGAATTAGGCATTGAGCAAACTTGAAGTTTTAGGTCAATGGCTTAATTTCTTGGACTTAAAGCATCTTACTAAGCTTATAGAGGACCTTTAAAATCATTCTTACCATGCCTGGTGTTTTCTATCTATTTTATTCATATTTATTTTAATTTATTTCAAATAAATATAAAATAAAATGTATAAAATAATTAGAAGTAGGCTTTGGCATGTGGGCTGATGCTTTGGACAGCCATAAGGCCCATGAATTCTTGAATTAGTGACTAGATACATCCAAGTTTGAAAAAAGACAAGATTCCACATCTTTGGCCAAAAATTCAAATTCTTATTCATGGCTTTAAAACACAGGATTAAGGTTGTTTAAACCATTGCTCTCTTGTCCCCTCCCTCCTCTCTATATAAAGAACACACTTGCAAGCTTCAAGAGGGGGGGGGTACTGCCTAGAGAGAGCTTCACAAATTTTGTAAAAAAATATCAAAGTTGTCAACTTCACATCTCCAATTCCAGTCTATTCCAGTCCAATTTAAGCTTCATAACGTATTCCCGAGCCCTCCAGGAACCCATCCCTGCCATCTTCCAAGCTTGTAGCACTCTCAAACGGCCAGATCGCACGTCACCGGATTTATATATTTCTTGAATTCAAAAATATTGCATAATGTGATATAAATGTTTTCTATGTTCATGTTCATGTTTGCACTGATGTTTGTGTTTGATTAGAGTCATCGCATGAGAAATTTGACGCAGGGATGAAGCTTTGCTATTGTTAGGGCAAAGCTTAGGTCAAGCTTCATACCTCTCTATACAGGCACTTTCAGTCCAAACCAAGGTTGTGGTTGGATTCGCAGCATGTGATTTAGGGGGGGTAGACATGATCTGGGGTTTCAGATCCTTGTATTTCGCAAGATAAGCTTTTGGACTGGCTGAAAACGATGGTGGTCAACCACCGTGAGGGGTGGTTTGACCCTCCCTGTACTGGCGTGGCCATAAGCTATTTCATGATTGACCCATTTAAAATAATGGGACCCCACCCAGCGCGCACTTTTGATTTGAATATTTATCCTGACCATTGTTTAAATATAATATTATTGTTTGATTTATATAAACGAATGATAAACAACTCAGATGGTAAGGACAACGCATATGTGAAGGAGAGGACCTGGGTTCGAATCCCAGGTCCAGCATTTTATCTTTTCTAATATGTTTCATATGTTTCATACATATTCAGTGTTCTTCATGGCCAGGCACGCATGGTACACCATCAATTCACACCATCAGATGTACATCTGATCTGGATCAAGGCATCCAACCTACAAGTTCACCGTGGACATACACAAGTTGTCCCCACTAGATTTTTTTTAGCAAGTCTGGGCTCTCTATTGGGCCCAGCGAAATTTCCAAACACACACCCCGTTTCTTTCCAGCATCTAGGCCCATTTAATTTTTGTTTTATCATCCTTTTTAATTTACCTTTTATTATTTACTTATTTAATTAACCAAATAATAAAAAACTCACCAAAAATTAGGTTTAGATTTTTAAGTAATTAGTTTCTTTAATTAATTAATTATTTATTTTAACTATTTTTAATTAATTTAAAATGAATTAGAATTTAGGATCTAATTTAGTTTTTAATTATTTTCTTTTCATAACCAAAATAATAAAATAAAAACTTAGACTATTTTCTTAAATTAATTTTATTTTCTAAATAAGTTTTAGGATAATTTTAATTTAATTATTTTCTTAAATAAAAAACAAAAAAAAAAAGAACTCTTACTAGGTTTTTAGACGTCTTTACCTTTTGCGCGTTATTGATTTTTCGCATTTTTACATTATTGTACCTGTATACTGGATGTAATAGACTAATTAGGATTTTTACCGCTTTCCTTATTTTTCTTCCCCTAAGTATTGTACATTATAAATATCTCCCTCCTCAAAGCCATGTAATAGCGTAAGGTTTATTTTCTCACTTTACATACTTCTGTACATATTAACTGCTAGTAATTAGGATTGCATGACAAGACTGAAAAACAAAGCGTTAGCAAACCTAATGATGCAAGATAAATAACTGAATTGAACACAATTGCACATACGCACCTCTAGGGTATCTCACTTCGATTGCCTTCGGAAAACGGTCACCATTCTCGAAACGTGAGAAGTTTTAGTGGTTGTCCTCTCGTTTGAAAGATCACAAGTCCCTAGATGACCCTCTCGATGTTGCTTCGGTTAAAAGTGATCTTAGAACTTTAGGACAGTTACTAAAATTCCTTGCCAAGTTGCCTTCGTGACCGTAACGTCCCTTCGAATGTCCCTTATACATCCAACGACTAGGGCTACCTACTCACCAATAGTAGGATAGCATTGTCTAAAGGATGGGAGGAAAAGAACTACCTTTTCGAGTACAAGTAGACAGCTATTAGATGATTTTCTACACTTACACAATTCAAAAACAACCTTCAAAAACATTTGTTTTGTCAACACTCTTGAGGACTAATACAAGAGCTAGCATCTAAGATCCCGTAGATGACTACGGATGGAAAGGGTGCTAACACCTTCCTTTTCCATAATCTACCCCCCTTACTCAGAAAATTCTCGAAAATGTCTTTTTTTGTTCTTTTCACCCTTTCCTTAATTTGGATAAAAGAAAAGTCGATGGCGACTCTTTCTTACCGCAACATTTGTGAACACAAACGCAAAACCAGTATTAACAATCGGTTCTTTCACCGTATCACATATGGGTTCTCAATTATATGAGATCCATTACAAAGTTCGCCGCACTAAGGCGTCTTTTCAAAAATATTTTCAAACATACATCACAAAGCATTTTTTAAAAGTGAGCTAGCAACTAAGAGCCCGTAGATAACTACAAATGGAAAGGGTGCTAACACCTTCCCTTTCCATAACCTACCCCCCTTACTCATAAAAATCTCAAAAGGTCTTTTCTGTTCTTTTCACCCTTTCCTTTGTTGGATAAAAGAAAAGTCGGTGGCGACTCTTGCTAACCGCAACATTTGCGATAAAACACAAAACCAGTAAAGTCAATTCTCCCACCATATTACACACTCTCTCTCTCTTCTCTAAAATTATAACATGGTATCCAGAGCTTATCTCTGATCCTCGGCTCTCATGGCTCCTCCGTCACCGTCTACCACCGCAAGCGGTGACAGCTTCGGTGTTGCAAACTCTACCTTCAAACATTAGATCTCAGTCAAGCTCGATGAGAACAACTATCGACAGTGGAAACAACAAGTCAAAGGATTTCTTCGCGGCACAAAAATGGTGTGATTTGTCGTATCACCTCAGGTACCGAAATGATACCTCACTTTTGTCGATCGCGACACCGGAAGTGAGAACCCTAGCTACGTTGCGTGAGATGAACATGATGCACTACTGTGTATGTGGTTGCTATCCACAATTTCCGACTCGCTCCTCTCTCGATTCGTTCTTCTTCGCCATTCATGGAAAGTTTGGGAAGAAATTCATGTGTTTTTCCATACATAAATAAAGACTCGATCTCGTCAACTCAGATCGGAGCTTCGCTCCCTCTCCAAAGGTATTAGAACCATATATGAATTCATTTCTCGTGTTCGCACTATCATAGATACATTAATGTCAATTGGTGATCCGATCCTTCATCGTGACCAAATTGAATTGATTCTTGAGGCGTTCCCATCGAAATTTGACTTTATTGTTGTTGTTAACTCTAAGTTTGAGTTCATCTCTCTTGATGAGTTGGAATTGCTTCTCCTTACTCAAGAAGCTAGAGTGGAGAAATCCAAGAAAGAAGTTGTTGAGACTGTTTCTGTGAACCTTACTCAAGGTAATATGCAGAATTCCAATCTCAGTCCTCAAAACCCTGATATCAATGACTTCGGTGGTGGAAATTTCCAAAGCTATGGTCGTGGTAACTACTCTTGAGGCAGAGGCAATAGAGGTGGAAGGTTCAGAGGACGTGGTGGCCACATTGGCTACAGGAACTTTGTGCAATGTTAAATATGCTACAAAACTGGTCATGATGCTAGCGACTGCTACTATGTACACTCTCAAGACTCTTATGGTGTCTATCCCCCTTATGATGCACTTACCTTATTTGCAAATTTTGGCTTTGGTCAACCAAATGTGTGGACTCAACCTGGATTTAAGGCTCCAAGTCCTTCAAATATGAACCAAGCTAGACCTATGACTCCAATCATGGCATCTCAATACTCTGGTGCCAGGCCTCAAGCACTGATTGTTGGCATTGATTTTTCTTCATTCTACAACCAGGCATGGTATCCTGACTCAGGAGCTTCACATCATGTGACTCCAGATGCCACAAATATCACTGATACTGTAACTCTACCTGGTAATGACCAGGTCCACATTGGCAATGGCCAAGGTTTGTCCATCACCTCTCTTGGTTCTATGACCTTTCCTGATATTGTAACACTACTTTAAAATTGAATAATTTTCTTCTTGTTCCATCCATTCCTAAAAATCTGCTAAGTGTGAGTCAGTTTGCCAAAGATAATGTTGTATTCTTTGAGTTCCATGCTAATGCCTGCTTTGTGAAATGTCAGGGTACTTCTAAATTTCTTTTGAGTGGTTCCCTTGGAAGTGATGGTCTATATAAGTTTGACTTCACTTCTCCTCCCGCTTCCTCTCAAGTCCTCAGTGCCGTTTGCAAGTCATCTAGCTCCAAGTCTCAACCTCCTTCTTTATAATCTAGCTATGTGTTTAATTCTAGTTGTAATAATAGGAACTTAGATTTTGTTTCTAACATGTACAAAATGCGGCACCACAAGTTGGATCACCCTCATCATTAGGTTCTAAAACAAGTTCTCAAACTTTGTAATATTTCAATTCCTAATAAACATTTTTCTGACTTCTGTAATGCCCGTTGCATGGGTAAGGTACATAGGTTACCATCTACCTCATCTAAAACTGTTTACTCCAAACCCCTTGAACTTGTGTTTTGTGACTTGTGGGGGCCATCACTAGTTCCCTCCATCTCTGGCCATGCATATTTCCTCACATGCATTGATGCTCATAGCCGTTGTACATGGATTTATCCTCTTATACTAAAATCTGACACACTTTCCACATTTGTTCAGTTTAAAGCTCTTGTTGAGCTACAACTCAATTTCAAAATCAAGTCTATGCAAACAGATGATGGAGGTGAATTCAAACCATTGACACATTTTCTAACCATGCATGGCATAACACACAGAGTCACATGTCCACATACTCATAATCAAAATGGGTTTGTGGAACGTAAACACAGACATGTTGTGGAGACAGGTCTCACCCTTCTTGCTCAAACTAACCTACCCTTAAAATTCCGGGACCATGCTTTCCTCAGTGCTACCTACCTCATAAACCGGCTCCCATCTCCTTCCCTGCATAACAAATCACCCTTTTCCCTACTATATTTTCAATTTCCTGACTACAAGTTCTTAAATGCCTCTGACTGCTCTTGTTTTCCTCATCTCAGACCCTATAACTCTCACAAACTAGCTATGCATTCCAAGTAATTCTTATTCTTAGGTTATTCTTCGTCCCACAAAGGTTATAAGTGCCTTGATCCCGCTGGCAGAATTTTTGTATCTAAGGATGTAATATTCAATGAGCATATGTTCCCATACACTTCCATGTTTCCTAATTCATCATCTAAATATGTTCTTACATCCTCCAATACTCCTTTTTCTGGGCCTTCATCTGGACATCTTATTCCTCTTACATCTATTGGTCCTCACTCACACTTTAAGTCCCCTAATAATTCCATTGGTTCTCCAAATATCTCTTAGGAACCTAATCAATTTGTGCCCATGATTCCTGCTCATTTCACTCCTAGTAGACAGTCCTCTTTCAGCATCATTAATCCTGACATTGTGCCTACCTCTCCCTCCCAGTCTGCCTCTACTTCTCAAAACTTTGTCCAAAATGGAATAGCTTCTGCTGACTCTCCAGTTGTGTCTCCTCAAGTTGGTATTGAGTTCTCCTCAGTGGTCATTAGCAATAGCATAGACTCCTCTACATCCACTGAACATTCCTCCTCTGCTCCACCTATTCATCGTCTTAACACTGACCCCATGGTTACTAGAGCTAAGGATGGTATTGTCCAAACTAGGCTCCACCCCACTCTCCTTCTCACTCACTTGGAACCAACCTCACATAAACAAGCTCTATCTATTCCTGAGTTTCAAACTGCAATGAAAGCTGAGTATGAGGCATTAATTAAAAATCACACTTGGTCTTTGGTGCCTTCCCATGATCACAGAAAACCCATTGGCTGCAAGTGGGTTTTCAGAGTCAAAGAAAATGCAGATGGGACCATTAATAAATATAAAGCAAGAAAGGTTGCCAAGGGTTTCCATCAGGTTGAAGGCTTTGACTATACTGAAATGTTTTCACCAGTTATGAAACCCGTTACAGTGAGGAATGTTTTAACACTTGCCATCTCTAAAAATTGGACCATACAACAAATTGATGTCAATAATGTTTTTCTAAATGGAATGCTTAATGAAGAAGTGCATATGGTGCAACCACCAGGATTTTAAAAGGGTGAGCTTGGTCTAGTTTGCAAGCAACACAAAGCTCTATATGGGCTTAAGTAGGCTCCTAGGGCCTGATTTATTAAACTCAAAGGGTCCCTTCTCCAATTGGGTTTCATTGCCAACAGGTGTGATCCCTCCTTGTTCATGATGCTCACACCATCTTGTTACACTTTAATGTTGGTTTATGTTGATGCTATTATCATCATTGGCTCATCTTCTTCTTTCATTAAGCAGTTGGTTACTAAACTCAATCTGGTCTTTTCTCTCAAAGACTTGGGCAAACTAGATTATTTTTTGGGCATAGAGGTGACTCATCTTCCCAATGGATCTCTTCTGCTTTCTTAAGGCAAGTATATCATGGATTTGCTTCATAGAACTAACATGGCTACCGCAAAAGGGATTGCTTCCCATATGGCTTCAAGCATAAAACTCTCTAAAGTTGGTTCTACTCAAGTTACTAATTCTACCTACTTCAGGTCTGTAGTAGGAGCCCTTCAGTATGCTAATGTAACAAGACCTGAGATGTCTTTTTTAGTCAACAAAGTGTGTCAATTTCTCTCAAAGCCTTTTGAGGACGATTGGAAAGCTGTTAAGAGAATTCTTAGATACCTCCAAGGAAAAGTTTCACATGGTCTACTTCTCTCACCTGCTAATCTCACTCTGACTCTCACTATCACATGCCTTTGTGATGCAGACTGGACCTCAAATCCCAACGATAGAAGGTTCACTTCTGGAGCCTGCATCTTCCTAGGTCCTAATCTTGTTACTTGGTGGGAAAAGAAGCAGACACTTGTTGTCAGATCAAGTGTTGAGGCAAAATACATAAGCTTGGCCTTAGCTACAACAGAGATTCTCTGGCTCCAATATCTCCTGCAGGAACTAAACATCAACCATCAAACTCCCAAGATACTTTGTGACAATTTAAGTGCAGTGACTCTAGCTCACAACCATGTTCTGGACTCAAGGACCAAGCACATGGAACTTGACATTTTCTTTGTCAGGGAGAAAGTGATTAGCAAGAACCTGATTGTTTTCCACATTCCTGCAGTAGATCAGTGGATTGATGTGTTAACCAAGCCACGTTTAACTAATAGATTCTTGTTTCTTAAAACCAAACTTAGAGTTGTTAACAAGCTCAAACTTGATCAATCACCCTAAGTTTGAGAGGGGAGTATTAGAGATATAAGGGTAATCTAGTAATATTCTAGCAAAAGAGGAATTACAAATTGTGAATCAGAAATTGTTTAATAAAAATTTTGATTTTTTTTGGCAAAATTTTCAATTTGTTTAACAAAAATTGATTTTTTTTTCAAAATAAATTTTTTTCTAAAAATTTCAAAATATACTGAAATTTTCGATAGTACAAAAAAATAAATTCCCGAAAAATGAAGTATCGGATTTTTCGAAAAACCCAATATTTTTTTCCGAAATTTTCTTGAAATTTTCAATAAAACTCCTGTTTTTTAAAATTTAGTGATTATTCACAAAGGTATAATAGTAAAAGCATACATGATAGAGTGTCATGTATAAGTGTGGAGTTGCATGTTAAATCCTCTCCAACAACCCAACCAGTGACCTATATTGATAAACATTTGCATCTGAAAAATGACTTAAGGCTATGTTTAGATGCTTAAAAAAGAACGGAGCAGAATAAAAATATCATTCCATTGATTGGATAGGTCATGATAGAATACAATCATTTTTTTCATTCCGCCCAAATTAGAGGTACACAAAATGATGAAAAGCGATGGAATGGAATGAAATGCATTCCATCTGATACAGCTCAATTCGATCCTTTTTTAATCAATTCAAATGATACAACATAACTTTATTTCATTTCATTCCGCTCCATTGAATCTTATCCCATCAATCCAACATATCCTATGGGTCTTGTGTATACATAATGCTCATGCATTTGCAATGCAACGTACCAAATCTAGACCGGCTAAACACCTAAGAACCGTTGGATCATACATACAACTATGCCCATTAGAGATGAACCCTCTAAATACGGTATCCAATAGGAAGATTCTAGAACTTCAAAATATTAAGATGAATTTATAGTCAATGAAATGGTACTCCAAGCGATCTTCTAGAATATGTTCTATGAATCATCCTAGAAGGTTGTAGGCCAGGGTCTACAAATCCTAAACCCTCGCAATAATTTGGTTAAAATGAACTATTGTTATGGTCCAAAAAATCAAAGGTGAATTTACTCCACTTCGTCAGCTATATTTTCAAGCACACCGACCCCCAAAAAACTCAGCAAAGAGTCAAATGGCAACAACTCCACACTATAAACTGAGGCAGTGTCCGTGTTTTTTTAAGCTAGCTTAACTCCGCGTTTAGAGCTGCTAAATATACTAGACTGCCACGTTCAAGTTGATTTCTTACTACGAATTTCATGTTAACAACTGAATATACTAGATTGCCACGTTCAAGTTGATTTCTTACTACAAATTTCATGTTAACAAATGCCACTTTTTTCTCATATCATTAAGACAAGAAATTTCATCTTCTAGAAATCATAAAGACAGAACTAAGTGTTGACATAGGTGGAATGGAAATGAAAACTGTAACATCTTCAACAAGCATGAATGCATTTACAGAGGTAGTTCACCACTATCAGCAATTACAACCTTGCTCTTGGGAGTTCCGCTTTGAGTTCCTTCAGCTTCAACCTTGTAAACAACATCCATTCCTGAAAGTACCTTTCCAAAAACAACATGCCTTCCATCCAACCTATCAAATCAAATAGATACGTACATTATTAGCAAAAATGCAAAATAAATCACAAGTGACTATAGCTTAAGTCGTGCTAAGCAATCTGAATAACGGTTAAAGGAAATACAAGTCTTCACATATTGATGTATGTCTGTCATGATTATGGAAGAAACAAAGTTATCAGGCGTTACAGTTATGTTGTAGAACAAAACATGTGAACGTGTTTTCTTCGGCAAAAAATTAATATAGAGAACAAGAATATAATTACCAGCTAGTTGTTACAGTTGTAATGAAAAATTGTGAACCATTGGTATCAGGACCAGCATTTGCCATTGATAAAAATCCTGTTCGTACAGAAAATGAAAGAAAAAAAATCAGCCCCAACACATATTCATTTGAATTTATTTATAATTAGTAAACATCAAAAGCAACAAAGAGCAAAAGTAGAATAAAATTACCTGGTCCGGTATGCTTTAGCTTGAAGTTCTCATCAGCAAACTTCTCTCCGTAAATTGATTCTCCGCCCATACCATTGCCGTGTGTAAAATCACCTCCTTGGATCATAAAGCTAGGTATAATCCTATGGAATGAGCTACCTTTGTAATGAAGAGGCTTTCCACTTTTACCAGTTCCCTTTTCCCCTAATTATATAACCAAGTTTATGTATTAGGCTTAAGATGAAGCACATAGAAAAAGGATTCAAACAAATTCTTTGATTATATGATAACAACAATACACAAATTCTTTGATTATATGATAACAACAATACACAACAGCAGCAGAAACAAACTCACCTGTGCAAAGAGCTCGGAAGTTTTCTGCAAAAAGGAATATCAAAACAAGACTTTAGATAAAGTTAATGATGTATTGTAATGAAAGCACCAATATACAGAGAATTTAAAAATCTAACCTGCAGTTTTAGGTACTGCCTTCCCAAAAAGTCCAATTACAACACGACCTGGAAAGTTAAGGATCATGGCTTCAGCACAAAATATATACCACATATTCAAAAGGAAAAAAATGTTGGTATGAAACATCATGCTCCTATGGAGATAAGTTGTCCCTAGAATTTCCTCACTTCATATCACCTTGCATCTCATCCAGTATTATCAAATATCCGCAATGGCGGTGCTGTGGCGGATATGCGCGGCGGTTTTTGGGCTCACCGCAATAGTAAATATCAATTTAATGATGATGCCGATGATCTCAACAAATTATGTTTTAACTCAATTTAATTCGAACCATACTATGATGCATAGGTACCTGGGTACTGGGACCGGTACGGAGTAGGGCATTTTTAGAAAAATCAAAGAACAGAAAGGTTAATAAAAATATTTTTTTTATAAAATATATGAGTAGAGAACTAAATTGTTCCATTACATCAAAACATCAGTATAAAAGTTTTTTAAAAAAATTCAAAAATAGTGTTTAGATCCAACAACAAAGAACTTAAAATACATAAATTTACTAATTGATATATGAGAAAACTACCCATTTCACTCAACTCAAAACTGAGTAATGAAAAAAAAAAGCACACGAGGGTGGTACATACGTGTATCCGGTACACGTCCATCCAGAGAACCATATAAAGAAAATCAGAATATAGAAACAACAGTGAATAAAAGGCATAGGTTAAAAACCTGCAGCCTTTCCATCAATCTCAACATCAAAGAAAACCTTGTGAGTCACCTCCTTCAGATCCTCCTTCGGCTTCTTTGCCTACAATTAATTCAGATAAAAAAATTTAAAAAATTAAAATCAAACTTCAAACAAAATTGCAAATTGCAATCCAAACCAGTCCAATCACTCGAGCTAAATTTTAACCAATCTATCATAATTCCGAAAGAAAAAAAGTACCGATCTGAAGCTAATTATCAAGTAATTCCAAAACTGAAATCAGATCAAGATAACGAAAAATGGAATTTGAAATTTGTATAGGGAAATCGAAGACCTGGATAAGAGCTAGAGTTCCAAAGAGACACAGTGCACAGAGAAGCAACGACGTCGTTTTTGCCATCGTTTGGTTGATTTGTTCTGTGATCTCACTCTTCGGTGCTAGACTGATTCGATGAGTGTGACGCGAGAATTGAGTTGTGTGATGTAGGAATTGTTGTTTTATACGGGAATTCTTTTTGCGTTTTTTGGACCATTGGGAGGGTGACACGTCAGTATTTGTTGTATCCAATTGGTTGAATTAGTTGGGCCTTCTTTCTTAAACCTCTTAGAACTTATGGGCCATTATAATGTGTTTTATTTTGAAAACTTTATCCACGCCTATGTAGTTAATAATTTTTCATTGCACTCTTATTCTTTTTCCATAGTTTTATGTGAAATTTCTAAAATATCTTCTGTTTTTTAAGTTATATCTCCGAATATATTAAATTTTGTTTTTTTTAATTAAATTTAGAGAAGTACAATCAAAATTTTTTAAGGGTGTGTTTGGAGATATATCTTATGATTCTAGAAAAAATCAAAAAACAGAAACATGACATAAAGAAAATAAAAAATGAACCAACACCAAAATCAATATTTCGTTAGATAAAAACATTCATTATATAGATAATCATGAAAATAAATTCAACATTACATAACTATTTCATCGGGATGTTGCAACATAATGAATATTTTGAACACCTTAGAATTATTTTAGAGTTGTGAGAATTGTTGTAGAGTGGTTTAGAGTTCCTTGAGTATTATGTCGAATTATAGATATATATTATTATAAATTTTTACGAGTTAGGAGTATAGAATAAATTAGTAAAAATACTATATTAAGACGTTTTTGGCATGTATGGTTGATTTTTGAGCTATCGAGTAATAATACATCTTTATTAAATTATTGACAATTTTTAGTTACAATATGATTATTGAATTTAAGTATTGATGATGGATTAATTATGATATATTTAATCGGTAATGTGTGTTATTGTTAAATTATAATTCAGTGTGTCGAAACTATGTGTCGAAAAGATTTGATTTGTTTAGATTTAAATAGATTTGATTTAAGTCTAGAATAAATTAGATTTGATTTAGTAACAAAAAGATATTTTGGGCTTTGAGCTTATGGTGTAAGCTCAGTTATAAATAGAGGGAGTAATCCCAATTTTTTGTAAGCAAGTCAAGCAAGTCATTCACAGTATTTTGCAGTTGCAAAGTGAATAAGAAAGTTTTCACAGTTTGTGAGCAAAGAGAAACTCTGCAGATATTATTTGTCTTGTCTTCTTTTCTTTGTTTGTCTCATAATTAAATTGTCATTGTGGTAGAAATTCATCATAGAATTTGGTAGATTTCCAACATCTGATATCAGAGCTTTGTTTCGATTCGAGGGAAGTGTCAATCAAGAACGATTGAAGAATTCACGATGACAAGTTATGGGAATGTAAACTATCCAGCAACGCTACCAATTCTGAAAGTTGACAACTATGAGAATTGGTGCAAATAGATGAAAGTCTTATTCAGGTGTCAAGGTCTTTGGGACCTTGTAAAAGATGGAGTCGAAGCGCTTGGAGAAAACGCTTCAGAAGAAGAAAAGAAGAAATACACAGAATCTGAGAAGCTGAGTTATAAAGCATTATTTATAATTCATCAATGTGTCAGCCCAGACAATTTCGAAAAGGTTAGTGATTCAGAATCTGCAAAAGAAGCTTGGGAAATCTTTGAGAAGTCTTTTAGAGGCGCTAAGAAAGTGAAAGAAGTGAGGTTACAAACTCACAAAAGGACGTATGAACTGCTTCAGATGGAAGACAATGAAAGCATATCTGATTTCTTCACTAGAGTTACAAAACTAGTAAATCAAATCAATATATGTGGAGAAACGTTAACAACAAGAGTTGTTGTTTCGAAGATCTTGAGATCTTTAGCTCCTAAGTTCGACCACATAGTGGTGGCGATAGAAGAGGGGAAGACTTGTCGAAATTGACAAAGGAAGAGCTTCAAGGGACACTTGAATCTCATGAACAAAGAATGAATGAAAGAGTTGCAGGAAAATCGAAGAGTGATGTGGCCTTGCAGGCACATTCAGCAAAAGAGACCAAAGGCAAAGAAAAGTGTTTCGATAGAGGTAGAGGTGGCTACAACAAATCGAATGGCAGAGAAAACCAGATCGAAGGAAACGTGTCGAATCAAAGAAGGTCATACCAAGGCAACCAAAGTGGTGGTATTGTAAATAGAGGAAGAGGTGGTGGTCGAAAACCTGATAAGAGTCACATTTAATGTTACAATTGTCAGAAGTATGGACACTATTTGAGTGATTGTCCAGAAAAACGAAAGAATCAAGAAAGTGATGCAAAGCTTGCAAAACATGAAAAAGAAGAGATGATGTTGATGGTCACAACAAGAGATGAAGATAGATTCAAGGACCAATGGTACTTGGATTCAGGATGTTCATCACATATGTCTGGAAGGAAAGATTGGTTTGTCAATATAAAGCCCTCAATGAAAAATATGGTAAAATTTGCAAATGACAATACCCTTGCAGTTGAAGGTATTGGTGATGTTATGATTATGAGGAAAGACGGCAAGAGGTCAGTAATTTCCAATGTGTTGTACATACCAAGCATGAAGAGCAATTTGCTCAGTATAGGGCAGTTGGTCGAAAAGAATTATAAAGTGTCAATCGAAGATAAGACGATGAGAGTCGTTGATACAAATGGGAGATTAATCTTGAAGGCTCTTATGTCTCATAATCGAACTTTCAAGATTGAAGTAAATGTGATAGAGCATAAGTGCCTTTCGACTGCAGCTAGCAGAGATGAATGGATATGGCATTATAGACTATGCCATCTCAACTTCAAAGACATCAGAGATTTGAAGAGAAAAAATCTGGTTTCAGGATTTCCTGAAATTGACATTCCAAATGAAGTATGTGAGGAATGTGTGCAGGCGAAGCAACACGAGAATAGCTTCAGCAAGGATGCAAGAAGCAGATCGAAGGCTATTCTTGAAGTCATATACTCTGATGCATGTGGTGGACCAATTCAGGTGGATTCGATGGGAGGTAACAAATACATTGTTACATTCATAGATGATTTCAGTCAAAAGCTATGGACTTACCTGATCAAGAAGAAAAGTGAAGTGATCAAAGTATTTGCCAAGTTTAAGTCTATGGTCGAAAGACAAAGCGGTCGAAAGCTCAAAGTTTTGAGAACTGATGGTGGTGGAGAATATGTGTAGAAAGACTTCGACAAGATATGTGAAAAGGAAGGGATTGTGCATGAGGTTGTGCCACCCTATACTCCACAACAAAATGGAATTTCAAAAAGGAAGAATCGAACCATCATGAATATGGTACGAAGTATGTTGAAAGGCAAGAATTTACCTAAAGAGTTTTGGGGTGAAGCTGTTTCGACTGCAACATACATTTTGAACAGATGTCCCACGAAGAAGCTAGAAGGAATTACTCCAGAAGAATGTTGGTCTGGTGTGAAGCCTAGCTTGAGTCATCTGAAGGTATTTGGATCTATTGCACATAGACATGTTCCAGATCAGTTGAGAAGAAAACTTGATGACAAGTCAAGTCAAATGATTCTAGTTGGATATCATTCGACAGGAGGCTACAAGTTGTTCGATCCAAAGAAAAAGAAGATTGTGATCAGCAAGGACGTAATCATAGATGAGTTTAAAAGCAAAGTCTAACTAGAGATTCTTGTATGTAGTAAGGTTGGTATTTAGAAAGAAAATCAAAGTCTTTGTCCAAAAGATGGTCTAGGTGTTCTGGATAAATTAGAGGATGGTCATCATTTGTGTATGATGTGAAATGCAATTAGTATAAGTAAGACTTGTCATGTATAGTATTGAGTAAAATGCAATACGTTCAATTATGGAAATTAGAAATTGCAGCCTTTATTGTACAAGACTATGGTAAATATAGAAAGAGGCTTTAGTATATCAGAAGTAAGACTGAAACATTACAGGCTGAAGTAAATAGTTAAGCTGAAGTAAATAGAATTATAAGGTCATAAATGTGCAAGTCATGAAAACTATAAAAACGTTTTTCATAGGATTGAAGAATAATTTCAGAACAGAAGAAAAATAACCTGATTAGATAAGACTTAGTCATGATTAGAATTAAAATAATTGGAAGACTTATAGAATGTAATAGTTTGGTTGCATATTTAGTATGTATCATATTTAGTATGTATCAGCAGGAATATGGTGAACTGTAAATAAGTATCAGCAAGAGTTTTCATGTATTATTTTGAGTAATATGCAATATGTACAATTATGGAAATTAGGAATTGCAGTTGTATTTTCCAAGATTTTTGGAAATATAGAATGATGCTTTAGTAAATCAAAAGTAAGACAACATCATTACAGTGTGAAGTAAAAAGTAAAGTTGATTTAAATAGAATTATGTGATCATATGACAGCAAATCATGAAATGTCCAAAAATGTTTTACATAGGATTGAAGAATATTTTCAGAACAGAAGCAAAATAGACTGGTGACATAAGACTTATTCATGATTAGAATTAAAGTAATTGGAAGACTTATAGAATGTAATAGTTTGCTTGCATAATTAGGATGTATCAGCAGGAATATGGTGAAATGTAAATTAGTATAAGAGTTGTCATGTATAATATTGAGTAATATGTAATATGTACAATTATGGAAATTAGGAATTGCCGCGTGTATTTTCCAAGATTTTTGGAAATATAGAATGATGCTTTAGTAAATCAAAAGTAAGACAGTAGCATTATAGTGTGAAGTAAAAAGTAAAGTTAATTTAAATAGAATTATATGATCATATGAGAGCAAACCATGAAATGTCCAAAAATATTTTACATAGGATTGAAGAATATTTTCAGAACAGAAGCAAAATAGACTGGTGACATAAGACTTATTCATGATTAGAATTAAATTAATTTGAAGACTTATAGAATGTAATAGTTTGCTTGCATAATTAGGATGTATCAGCAGGAATATGGTGAAATGTAAATTAGTATAAGTAAGAGTTGTCATGTATAATATTGAGTAATATGCAATATGTAGAATTATGGAAATTATGAATTACAACTTGTATTCTCCAAGATTTTTGTAAATATAGAATGAGGCTTTGGTGAATCAGAAGTAAGACAAAAGCATTAAAGGGTGAAGTAAATAGTAAAGCTGAAGTAACTAGAATTATATGATCATATAAGAGAAAACCATGATATGTATCAAAAAGTTTTACTTAGGACTGGTTTTTTTTCCAGAACAGAAGAAAAATAGGCAGATGAGATAAGACTTATTCATGATTAGAATAAAAAAATGGGATGACTTATAGAATGTAATAGTTTGCTTGCAAATACAATATGTATCAGCAGCAATATGGTGCAATGTAAATTACAGATGGAAATGAGTTATACTATGAGGAAATTTGATGTAAAATAAAAAATATACCTTGGTTGACAAAAATGTTTGTACCGGGAGGAGTATTTTCAATTGTAAATTTCATATGGAAATTATGATGTAAATTACCAACATTTGTCATTATCTGTCTTAATGCATGAGCGGACATGCCAACATAAGGAATACACTCCTTGTCCCAAAACACGTATAAATGAGTGTTACTTTTAAAACATAATCTGCATAAATTAGTTGAAGTAAAATCGTAATGTAAAATTCAAGTAAGAGACCATTCATCAGATAATGTGAGGTTTACGCATGCCTTTTTTCCAGCACCTAATACTTGAGTTCTAACAACTTGCTGAACTGCACCTATTACATCTGATAGCAATATCATTCAAGGTTAAACCGGTGACAATAAATATCTGAACATTATTAAGAATTGAGTAGGACAATAAATACCATAAAGGCGATCAATAGTGAAATATCCATTCTAGAAATGAGTAAAGGACTTAAAGTTGAATTTGTGTTGTGGAATGTCTGGTATGTCAACGACAGTGATAGTTGTGGAACGATTAAAAAACAACTTGTATTTGTTATTACAAACTTTAACAGGCATGTCATACAACATCGTTTCACAATTATAGACCATGTAGGTTTGATTTTCCTGCAATTTATTCTTCCAAACATCAAGGTCACGGGAGCGGGTTACAATATGGATCTGCTCAGCCTGAAAATGGAAAAATATTGAAACCATGTTTAAAACTTTAGCACGGTGATGTTTAATAGATGATATTGTCAAAGAAAAATACCTTTGCATCTTGAATAATAGCTTCAAGATGTAGTTGGCCATTGCGTTCCTTGACGTTCCAGACATTGACGACACAAATAGCTATTTTCCAAACGTTTTATTCGGGATTCAGGTCGCATATCATAATAGGTGGTCGCGACATGGTTGATCGGTAAACTGAAAAACAAAGCAGGTTTACATGAGAATGTAAAATTTATAAAAATCCAATCTTTAGAACAAAATAGCTGAAAAATGAAAAACATAAATGTTAATCTTTAGAACAGAAAACTTGATATCTGAAAAAAACAAAGGAGGTTTACATGAGAATGAAACATTGATAAAAATCCAACCTTTAGAACAGAAAAGGTGATAATGAAAAACATATATGTTAATCTTTTGAACAGAAAAGGTGATATCTGGAAGAAAAAAACAAAGGAGGTTTACATGAGAATGAAAAATCTTTAGAACAGAAAACATAAAACTGAAAAACATTGAAACTTTATGGTATATTTGTTACACACTTACAAATATTATCAGACAAGAATATAAATGGTATAAACAGTGAAAACATTGAAACTAAACAAAAATCAGAACTTTGAAAATGTAAAAACAGGATGAACTCAAGAATATAGGAAGATTTACCTGTGGAACCGTGTTAGAAGAGGAAGAAGCAGGCGACGAAGATACTGGCGGATTATAATGAGAGAGGTTATGGAGGAGGAAGAAGCAGGCGACGATTGAAGAAACACGAAGAAGTGAGAGGGAAGGAAGTCTTGCAATGTTGTTTTCGAAAACAGCAAGGTAGTATACATTGTGTAAAGTAATGGTACAATAAAGGAAGGGAAATCCAGTGGTTTTTGTTGGGAAAAGGGTGCCACTTGGAATAATGGGTTAGTTTGATTTGGTGTAGTTGAAATTTATTTAGAAAATTACCAATAAGTGCAAGTAGTAGTGTAAATTAATTTTGCATTAAAGGTAAAATAGGGGGTTTAGTGGCATTTTATTTTTATAGTTAGGTAGTTGATTAGGAATTGCAGCCTTTATCGTACAAGACTATGGTTAATATAGAAAGAGGCTTTAGTATACCAGAAGTAAGACTGGAGCATTACAGGATGAAGTAAACAGTTAAACTGAATTAAATAGAATTATAAGGTTATAAATATGCAAGTCATGAAAACTATAAAAATGTTTTTCATAGGATTGAAGAATAATTTCAGAACAGAAGCAAAATAGCCTGATTAGATAAAACTTAGTCATGATTAGAATTAAAATAATTGGAAGACTTATAGAACATAATAGTTTGGTTACATATTTAGTATGTAGCATATTTAGTATGTCTCAACAGGAATATGGTGAAATGTAAATAAGTATCAGCAAGAGTTTTCATGTATTATTTTGAGTAATATGTGATATGTACAATTATGGAAATTAGGAATTGCAGCGTGTATTTTCAAAGATTTATGAAAATATAGAATGATGCTTTAGTAAATCAAAAGTAAGACAACAACATTACGGTGTGAAGTAAAAAGTAAAGCCGATTTAAATATAATTATATGATCATATGACAACAAATCATGAAATGTCCAAAAATATTTTACGTAGGGTTGAAGAATATTTTCAAACAAGAAGCAAAATAGACTGGTGATATAAGACTTATTCATGATTAAAATTAAAGTAATTGGAAGACTTATAAAATGTAATAGTTTGCTTGCATAATTATGACGTATCAACAGGAATATGGTGTAATGTAAATTAGTATAAGTAAGAGTTGTCATGTATAATATTGAGTAATATGTAATATGTACAATTATGGGAATTAGGAATTGCAGCGTGTATATTCCAAGATTTTTGGAAATATAGAATGATGCTTTAGTAAATCAAAAGTAAGACAACAACATTACAGTGTGAAGTAAAAAGTAAAGCTGATTTAAATAGAATTATATGATCATATGAGAGCAAATCATGAAATGTCCAAAAATGTTTTACGTAGGATTGAAGAATATTTTCAGAACAGAAGCAAAATAGACTGGTGACATAAGACTTATTCATGATTAGAATTAAAGTAATTGGAAGACTTATAGAATATAATAGTTTGCTTGCATAATTAGGATGTATCAGCAGGAATATGGTGAAATGTAAATTAGTATAAGTAAGAGTTGTCATGTATAATATTGAGTAATATGCAATATGTACAATTATGGAAATTATGAATTGCAACCTTTATTCTCCAAGATTTTTGTAAATATAGAATGAGGCTTTGGTGAATCAGAAGTAAGACAGAAGCATTAAAGGGTAAAGTAAATAGTAAAGCTTAAGTAAATAGAATTATATGATCATATAAGAGAAAACCATGATATATATAAAAAAGTTTTACTTAGGACTGAATTTTTTTCCAGAACATAAGCAAAATAGGCTGATGAGATAAGACTTATTCATGATTAGAATAAAAAAAATGGGACGGCTTATAGAATGTAATAGTTTGCTTGCAAATATAGTATGTATCAGCAGCAATAGGGTGCAATGTAAATTACAGATGGAAATGAATTATAGTATGAGGAAATTTGATGTAAAATAAAAAATATACCTTGGTTGACAAAACTGTTTGTACCATGAGGAGTATTTTCAATTGTAAATTTCAGTTGGAAATTGTGATGTAAATTACCAACCTTTTTCATTATCTGTCTTAGTGCATGAGCGGACATGCCAACATAAGGAATACACTCTTTGTCCCAAAACATGTATAAATGAGTGTTACTTTGAAAACATAATCTGCATAAATTAGTTGAAGTAAAATCGTAATGTAAAATTCAAGAGACCATTCATCAAATAATGTGAGGTTTACGCATGCTTTTTTTCCAGCATCTGATACTTGAGTTCTAACAACTTGCTGAACTGCACCTATTACATCTGATAGCAATATTATTCAAGGTTAGACAGATGACAATAAATATTTGAACATTATTAAGAATTGAGTAGGACAATAAATATCGTAAAGGCTATCAATAATGAAATCTCCGTTCTGGAAATCAGTAAAGGACTTAAAGTTGAATTTGTGTTGTGGAATGTATGGTATGTCAACGGCAGTGATAGTTGTGGAACGATTAAAAAATATCTTGTATTTGTTATCACAAACTTTAACAGGAATATCATACAACATCGTTTCACCGTTATAGACCATGTAGGTTTGATTTTCCTGCAATTTATTCTTTCAAACATCAAGGTCACGGGAGCGGGTTACAACATGGATCTGCTCAGCCTGAAAATGGAAAAAATATTGAAACCATGTTTAAAACTTTAGCACATTGAGGTTTAACATATGATATTGTCAAAGAAAAATACCTTTGCATCTTGAATAATAGCTTCAAGATGCTGCTGGCCATTGCGTTTCTTGACGTTCCAGACATCGACGACATGAATAGCTATTTTCCAAATGTTTTGTTCGGGATTCAGGTCGCATATCATAATAGGTGGTCGCGACATGGTTGATCGGTAAACTGAAAAACAAAGGAGGTTTACATGAGAATGTAAAATTTATAAAAATCCAATCTTTAGAACAGAATAGCTGAAAAATGAAAAACATAAATGTTAATCTTTAGAATAGAAAATCTGATATCTGAAAAAGTCAAAGGAGGTTTACATGAGAATGAAAGATTGATAAAAATCAAATCTTTAGAACAGAAAAGCTGATAAATGAAAAACATATATGTTAACCTTTTGAATAGAAAAAATGATATCTGAAGAAAAAAAAAACAAGGAGGTTTACATGAGAATGATAAATCTTTAGAACAGAAAACATAAAACTGAAAAACATTGAAACTTTACGGTATATTTGTTACACACTTAGAGATATTATCAGACAAGAATATAAACGGTATAAACAGTGAAAATATTGAAACTAAACAAAAATCAGAACTTTGAAAATGTCAAAACAGGATGAAATCAAGAATATAGGAAGATTTACCTGTGGAACCGTGTTAGAAGAGGAAGAAGCAGACGACGAAGATACTGGCAGATTATATGGAGAGAGGTTATGGAGGAGGAAGAAGCAGGCGACAATTGAATAAACACGAAGAAGTGAGAGGGAAGACAGTCCTGTAATGCTCTTTTCGAAAATAAAAAGTTAGTATACATTGCGTAAAGCAATGGTACAATAAAGGAAGGGAAATCCAGTGGTTTTTGTTGGGAAAATGGTGTCACTTGGAATAAATGAATTGTTTTGATTGGGTGTAGTTGAAATTTATTTAACAAATTATCAATAAGTACAAGTAATAGTATAAATTAATTTTTCATTAAGGGTAAAATAGGGGATTTAGTGGCATTTTATTTTCTTATTTAGGTAGTTGAAGAGTCGGTCAACCCAGGAAAGACACGTGGAATAGTTATTACAATAAAAAATGAAAAAAATGCATTAATATAAACACAGAAAACATAGAAAAAGAAAAAGAAAAGCTCTCTTTCTTTCTTCTCGTACGACTTTCTCTTTCCATTTCATATAAAAAAAATCCTCTCCATAAGGGTTTTGTCTTCTCCAAGTTTGTATCTTCTAAGTTTAACTTCTCTACTGTCTAAGTTACTCTAATTTTCCCACCTAAAGTTAGAGAATCTTTATCCTCTCCACAATACTCTATCTCTTGATTCTCTCTATCAAACAACACCAAGAACAAATTTGTCCCCTTACTAAATTTGTTAACAAACACATAAGAAAATCTTTTTCCCTTTCAAACCATAGAAAGCACAAATTGAGAACAAAACGAATGAAAGGGGAAGGAGGAAGAGGATACCGTTCGAATCTGTAGTGGGGGAGAGGCGGCATGCAGTTAAAGGCGCGTCGCATCAGACTCGTGGGAGAGGGATGAGTTGTGATTCAATGGTTGGGGTTGTTCTGCGTTCCGTGTGGTATGGATATTGCAGTGGTTGCTTTGGTGATGTGTTGCGGAGATTAGTAGTGTATCCCTTTGTGAAGAAAATATGTGTTGTGTTTTATGTACAAAATGAGTGTTGTTAACTGAATGTGTAAAAAAACCTTTATGTGTGAAAGTACTAGTCTACTAGATTGTCCACCCTTGTTCCGCATTTGAATCTTTAGCTCAAATATTATTTTAAATAAATAAATATATTTTAGTAAATATAATTATATATAACGTATATTTATAATAACAATAATAATATTAATATTAATGATAATAATAAATATTATGAATTTATACTATAATATTTCCGGGAAAATTTTATAAATCAAAGAAATTTTATAAATCAAAGATGTTACGACATGAAAATCAATCTCATTCAAATCCGTATATAATAGTGTTAATTAAAAAAATTGTATTATTATTATTATTATTATTATTATTATTATTATTATTATTATTATTATTAATATTATTATTATAATTTGATAATTAAATATTTTTTGTACAAAAAAAAAAGAGAATTAGGATAATAAGATATAATAGCGTTAATTAAATATATTATTATTATTATTATTATTATTATTATTATTATTATTATTATTATTATTATTATTATTATTATTATTTTTAATTGTGATAGTTGGTTATTATATTATTATTTTTGTTATTGTTATTATTATTATTATAATTATTTATAATTGTGGTAGTTGATTATTATATTATTATTATTATTATTATTATTATTATTATTATTATTAGTGGTGGTTTAACATTATTATTATTATTATATTATTATTATTATTGTTATTATAATTATTTATTTTAATATAGAGTTTAAATAATTAGGGTTTGTACTTAGATTTGTTATCAAATCACACGTGGCGAGAATTGTTACCAAGATGACATGTGGTTAGGGTTGCCATCATGACTTTTTTGGATTTATATTAAGTAGAAGTAGATGTATAAAAGGGTGAAAAACGTAATGCTATATAGTAAGAATCATTTGAATAAGAAATGCAAGAATGTATATTTGTCATTGTTTTAGAGGAGACTTTTAAATTTATTTTAAATTTAATTACCTTTTTAATAGGAATTATGGATAGTGGTAGTAATGAATGGTTGAGATTTAATTCTTGACTTTCTTGCTTTCATACTTTCTTACTAATAAGTATTTTTCTAATCAATAATAATCAAAACTTAAAAACAAATTTGATTTGATTTCTAAATTATAACTATTTTGGTCAATCTCATAAAATCTATTCTAAAATAAAATGAAAACAAAATCAATTCAAATATTTTTTATTTTGGATTTTTTTGGACTAAAAATGCATAGAAATAAAGAATGAAATGAATTAATAATATTTTAAATATGCCTAAAAATCAAAATATGAAAATAATATTTAAATATTAAAATACAAGGATTTTTTATGATTTTGAAAATAGAAATAAAAAATAAAAGTAAAAGTAACAAAAAGAGGAAAATGCACAAAAAATGACAAATGTGAGATTTGAATCCGAGATGCTATACTTGCAAACCTTACCTCCTATCAATTGCGTAATCTCAATTATTCAAAATAAAGTGGCACTAGAAAACATATGAAGGATGAACAAATTTGAGGTATGACAGCTGACCCTATTTAATTACCATTCGCCTCGAGAGTGTGGAAGACGAAGTCTTAGCACGTTCGTGGTGGAGGATAATTAAATATTGGAAGACCCCTAATTTTCCTTTTAAGAGGAAATAATTTGTGTGATGGACTAACTTATTAAGGATATGCGGGCGAGCATCCATCTACAGTTTTAATGTTGTATCTTCGAGTATTGATTTTTCCCGATAGGACTTGGAATGGAGTGGGTCCCCTACTAAAATGTCGTTTATTAAAGTAAGAATGTTTTAGGTAATGATCGTATGATGAAAGGGTATGCTTCAGTACTCGAAAATAGAATGCTAGACAACTTAGTACGAGAGGATGAAAGTGTCTCAAACACAGTTGAGAAAGCCCAATTTTTATAGCTGCATGAAATCAATCTCAATAAATAATCTAGGCCGACGAAAGTGGACAAATTATTTGCCAAAGATAAGACAACACACTGACGAAAGTAGGTGTTGTCAAATTTTCTCTTTTTTCTATAACTTTGATGTGTTTCTCGTAATCGAATAAGAGGTTCGCAAGAGTTTGCCTACACAAGAATCATATGGCCTAGGTCTTGTTTTTTATTATAATTTTTTTCGCTAAAATTTGTCATAAAAAAATGTAACCAATTTTCGAATGCTTTAGCTACACAATGACATGTGTAATACGGTGGGAGAACTAAGTTGGGTGTTTTGTGTTTTATCGCAATTATTGCGGATAGCAAGAGTCGCCACCGACTTTTCTTTTATCCAATAAAGGAAATGGTGAAAAGAACATGAAAGACCTTTTGAGAATTTTCTTGAGTTCGGTAGGTAGATTATGAAAAGGGAAGGTGTTAGCACCCTTTTCATCCGTAGTTATCTACAGGCTCTTAGTTGCTAGCTCACTTTAAAAATTCTTTGTGTTTATGATTGATTTCGAAAGTATTTTTGAAAAGTGTCATCGTTTAGGAGAACTTTGTAATGATTCCCGTCTCTATAAGAATGTATACAAGGTGTTGACTTTTGAAAATATTTCATTAGAAAGTGTTGGTGTGTTTGAAAGATATTTTGAAGATGATTGTAAGAAAGCAACCATGAACGTTCTACCTACTCAAAAAGTCTTAGTTCTTTTCCTCTTCCTTTAGATATTTCTATCTTACCATTGATTGGTAAGAAGTTCTATCATTGGATGTGAATGGACGGACGTGGGTCATCGTATAGTCATAGAAAGCAATGTTGTAGAATACCTTAGCAATTTGTAAGGGTCTAAGATCATTTATGAAGACAACATTTGAAGGGTCATCGAGGGACTATAATCTTGGTTAGATTGTTTTTGCTAAAGTATCCCACGTTTGTGTAACATGACTATTTTATCTTTAGGAAACAAGTGAGGTTAGCTCTAGAGGTCTAAGTGTGCATAGTATTTGTTTTTCATACTCTTTTGTCTTTAAATTAGGGTTTTCTACTTGCTGATTTTATGTCTTGCCATACGAATCCTAATTACTAGCATTTATATTTAAAGCGATAAATTGTGAAAACGTAAAATTCTACGCTATTACATCATTTGGAAATAGGGATACAAATTTACAAATGGGGGAGCAAGTAAATAAAAACCTAATTTACTATTACAACCATATTGAACTTGAATAAATAATGTACAAGAATGTGAGATAATGTACAAAGAGAGAAGAAATTATTTTGCTTAAGTTTTGTTATGAAAAGGTTTATAACCTAAATAAACTAAGAAGAAAGTTAGTTAATTTGATTTAAGAAAACTAAACCTAATTTAATTAAGAAAAGAAACTGAATTTGATTAAGATGACAAATTTTTTGGATTTATATTAAGTAGAAGTAGATGTATAAAAGGGTGAAAAACGTAATGCTATATAGTAAGAATCATTTGAATAAGAAATGCAAGAATGTATATTTGTCATTGTTTTAGAGGAGACTTTTAAATTTATTTTAAATTTAATTACCTTTTTAATAGGAATTATGGGTAGTGGTAGTAATGAATGGTTGAGATTTAATTCTTGACTTTCTTGCTTTCATACTTTCTTACTAATAAGTATTTTTCTAATCAATAATAATCAAAACTTAAAAAAAAATTTGATTTGATTTCTAAATTATAACTATTTTGGTCAATCTCATAAAATCTATCCTAAAATAAAATGAAAACAAAATCAATTCAAATATTTTTTATTTTGGATTTTTTTGGACTAAAAATGCATAAAAATAAAGAATGAAATGAATTAATAATATTTTAAATATGCCTAAAAATCAAAATATGAAAATAATATTTAAATATTAAAATACAATGATTTTTTATGATTTTGAAAATAGAAATAAAAAATAAAAGTAAAAGTAACAAAAAGAGGAAAATGCACAAAAAATGACAAATGTGAGATTTGAATCTGAGATGCTATACTTGCAAACCTTACCTCCTATCAATTGCGTAATCTCAATTATTCAAAATAAAGTGGCACTAGAAAACATATGAAGGATGGACAAATTTGAGGTATGACAGCTGACCCTATTTAATTACCATTCGCCTCGAGAGTGTGGAAGACGAAGTCTTAGCACGTTCATGGTGGAGGATAATTAAATATTGGAAGACCCCTAATTTTCCTTTTAAGAGGAAATAATTTGTGTGATGGACTAACTTATTAAGGATATGCGGGCGAGCATCCATCTACAGTTTTAATGTTGTATCTTCGAGTATTGATTTTTCCCGATAGGACCTGGAATGGAGTGGGTCCCCTACTAAAATGTCGTTTATTAAAGTAAGAATGTTTTAGGTAATGATCGTATGATGAAAGGGTATGCTTCAGTACTCGAAAATAGAATGCTAGACAACTTAGTACGAGAGGATGAAAGTGTCTCAAACACAGTTGAGAAAGCCCAATTTTTATAGCTGCATGAAATCAATCTCAATAAATAATCTAGGCCGATGAAAGTTGAAAAATTATTTGCCAAAGATAAGACAACACACTGACGAAAGTAGGTGTTGTCAAATTTTCTCTTTTTTCTATAACTTTGATGTGTTTCTCGTAATCGAATAAGAGGTTCGCAAGAGTTTGCCTACACAAGAATCATATGGCCTAGGTCTTGTTTTTTATTATAATTTTTTTTCGCTAAAATTTGTCATAAAAAATGTAACCAATTTTCGAATGCTTTAGCTACACAATGACATGTGTAATACGGTGGGAGAACTAAGTTGGGTGTTTTGCATTTTATCGCAATTATTGCGGATAGCAAGAGTCGCCACCGACTTTTCTTTTATCCAATAAAGGAAAGGGTGAAAAGAACATGAAAGACCTTTTGAGAATTTTCTTGAGTTCGGTAGGTAGGTTATGAAAAGGGAAGGTGTTAGCACCCTTTTCATCCGTAGTTATCTACGGGCTCTTAGTTGCTAGCTCACTTTAAAAATGCTTTGTGTTTATGATTGGTTTCGAATGTATTTTTGAAAAGTGTCATCGTTTAGGAGAACTTTGTAATGATTCCCGTCTCTATAAGAATATATACAAGGTGTTGACTTTTGAAAATATTTCATTAGAAAGTGTTGGTGTGTTTGAAAGATATTTTGAAGATGATTGTGAGCAAGCAACCATGAACGTTCTACCTACTCAAAAAGTCTTAGTTCTTTTCCTCTTCCTTTAGATATTTCTATCTTACCATTGATTGGTAAGAAGTCCTATCATTTGATGTGAATGGACGGACGTGAGTCATCGTATAATCATAGAAAGCAATGTTGTAGAATACCTTAGTAATTTGTAAGGGTCTAAGATCATTTATGAAGACAACATTTGAAGGTTCATCGAGGGACTATGATCTTGGTTTGATTGTTTTTGCTAAAGTATCCCACGTTTGTGTAACATGACTATTTTATCTTCAGGAAACAAGTGAGGTTAGCCCTAGAGGTCTAAGTGTGCATAGTATTTGTTTTTCATACTCTTTTGTCTTTGAATTAGGGTTTTCTACTTGTTGATTTTATGTCTTGCCATACAAACCCTAATTACTAGCATTTATATTTAAAGCGATAAATTGTGAAAACGTAAAATTCTACGCTATTACATCATTTGGAAATAGGGGTACAAATTTACAAATGGGGGAGCAAGTAAATAAAAACCTAATTTACTATTACAACCATATTGAACTTGAATAAATAATGTACAAGAATGTGAGATAATGTACAAAGAGAGAAGAAATTATTTTGCTTAAGTTTTGTTATGAAAAGGTTTATAACCTAAATAAACTAAGAAGAAAGTTAGTTAATTTGATTTAAGAAAACTAAACCTAATTTAATTAAGAAAAGAAACTGAATTTGATTAAGATGAAATTTTTTTTAGAGTTTTATGAAAAGGTTTTAATCTTAATTAAACTAGTATTAAAAAGTCCTAAATTCTAAATTAATTTTAAGCAAAAAAGTAAATAAACTTATGTCTAATATTAATTTATTTAAGAAAAAGAATTTGTTAAAGAAGTATTTTTGATCTTTTTAAAAGAAATAAAAATAAAAAGTATATTAATATATATATATATATATATATCAAATATTTTTTGGGGTTTTTATTAATAAAAATAAATAATAATAATAACAATAATAATAATAATAATAATAATAATAATAATAATAATAATAATAATAATAATAATAATAATAATAATAATAATAATAATAATAATAATAATAATAATAAGAAAATAAAATATAAAAAATAAAATTAAATGTCAGGGGGGTCTAAAATTGAATTTGGGAGTTTAGAAGTAAAAACAGTTTTGTTTTGGGGCCCAATGTGATTTTTGTTTAGAATCAAAAAAATAAAAATAAAATAATGGGTTGCGTTGTAACTAGTAGATATGGGGTGATGATCAGAAAAAAAGACTAAGCCCAAAGACTTAGGGTCCAACGCGCTTGTTTGTAACAAAAAAAGAAGAAAATAATGAAAAGGTTGGGAAAAAGGGCAGCGCTGGGGCTCAAACCCAGGCCCTTGGTAATAACGCGCACGCTCTCTACCATTGAGGTGACTATACATCCGTTTATTAAAATGAAACCAACATATTATATTTTAAATCAAGTCCAAGGCCTGCATCTTCTTCTTCCTCGCGCCAGGACATCAACCTCCATTTTTGAATCCTGTAACTTTCTCATTTCTCAACAAAAATCAAAACTGTAAACACAAAAGTTGCTCCATTTTTCATCACGGTTCCAGAAATATAAATAACTAAAACTATAAATTAAATATGAACACAAATTTTGAATTGTACCAAATCTAACCTAATTTTTTTAGAAAGTTCAAACTTAAAATTCTCACTACTCAAGCAATATAAATGAATTCTAAGGACATGGTTAGCTTCAGGGCAATGATGTCTATATTTTGTCTTTGAAAATGGAAAGCTAACAATGGCTATAGGAAGAGATTGAAAATCAGAAAACATACCTCAAAACTGGAAATCGTGTTTTGAGTTAGAGCTCACTTTAGGGTGTTTTAATGATCTGGTTAGCTTTCTTGAACCTCCAGGAAGCTATTCCAATAGTTACTTTGGCTGAGAGTGCTTGAACTGTTCTAGAGAAGTCCAAGTGCAGACCTCTATTTTTGAAAATGGAAGAGGGTGATGGAGATGTTACAGAAGTGTAACAGGTATTGGGATGACTTATATTTGAGGTGAGGAAGCTTTTGAAATAGTTTGGCCAAGAAACACACAGGTGGATTTGAAGATGGAAGTTTTTGCCCAAATTCTGCACAACAACGACAGTTTGTATGTAAACTGAGTTTGTGAGATTTTTGGGATGCTTGAGGGCCTATATCTTCGTGTCAGCTTACAAATAGTGTCTCTATTTATAAGCAAGATGTTTGGAGTGCTCAAGTTGATCAGATTTCAAATTCATATGCTTAAGCTCAACATACGATTTTTTGATAAAACAAGTTTTAATGCTTTGTACTTCATGATCAAGAGTTGCTAATCACTTTAAACACAATTTTTCTGACTTTGTGGATGGAGTGTAATCAGAGAAAACAAGTTAGGAGCTTAATGCATTGACTTTGTGCATAAAGCTTTCTTTACAAGAATGGAATGATTACTTTCTCCCCAAAATGGCAAATTGACTTGGACAATGCTTGAATCACTTGGATAAGGGCTAAATAAATTGTATAAACCATTAATTATGTAGTGAAAACAAGTTTGAGGTATGCAAAGCAAAGATTATGCAGCATGGCTATGGATTTGGTTATGTGTTCATCACAAAATTTCCTTGTAATTCAAACTTGAAACCATAACTTCATCTCTTCGATTCTCTTAGCTCCAGCATGATCTCAATGAGTTCTTGGAATTTTGGAAAGCTTGGGACATCCTCTACAACCTTTATGTTTTTCATTTTTGAATAATCCAATTGGAACTATGTGAAAAATTACCATGAAGTTGGTACCAAAAATCTGCCTAACTAGGTCAAATTTTTACTGTGTTTTTATACAAAGTGCATGACTTTGTAAATCTATAACTCAAGATCCAAGAATTTCTAGGACTTGATCAGTAAAGAAAATTTATATATCTCATCAAGATCTACAACTTTCATGTTGAAAATTTTCTTTGAATCATCTTGCATCTTGGTGAAAAGTTGGCATGAAGTCATGAAAAAATAAGACTTAAAAACACTTAGAAAAAATCCAAGTCTTGAAAAGTTTGACTTTTTAAGATGAATTTTGACTTTCTTGATATCTTGATGATCAAGTTTCATATTTTTTAATGTCTTGATGAAATGTGATCTTTGAAACTTAAATTTGATCAAAAAGTCAAAGTTTGACTTTTGGTGTATCAATTGACTTTTCATCAGTTGACTGAATTTCAACTATCAATTAATTGATCTTGAGAAATGTTTTGAGCCATGAAATTAGGTCAACATGTTGTATTTGAATCATTGAGATTATGATTTAATCCATTAGATCATGTATTAGGTCAAAAACTCTTGATCAACCAAATACAGTCAAAATCCTAATTTTGACCATTTTGCCCTTTTGGTGATTTGAACAATTTTCTTGGGGAATTATGATCCAAACTTGATCAATTGATACATATGACTTCAAAATGTTGACACTGGTCCAAAATCTTGAAGTTTGACTATGGGTTGACCACAATTAACTTTTTACTTAATACAACTATTTTTAGGTCATCTGATCAATTGACTGAGCAATTTTGTGATTCAAGACTTAAAACTTGATATGAGAAATATTGAGGGTCCATAATGATCCATGAAAGTCATTTGAAGTATTTGGAGTCCAATTGTCCTTGTGCAAACTCAAACCTTAATTTGAGGTATCAGTGTGGAGGAGATGGCTTGACCTAGTTAATACTTGTGCAAGCTTGAACTTTTGAAGATCTTTGTGAGAAATGTCTTGAGAAAAGAGAGGGAAAATTTTGGGGTACAACAACAGGGTAGAATTCATCACTCAAAAAGTTGATCTCCGTGGTTCAACAACCTTTTTATACTACTTCATTATTTCCATACACTTGCGACATGTTAATATAAATGTTGAAACACTACACTGGATGGAAGATACAAATGTGGTTGTTGCATTGTTGACGGACTAATTAAGTAATCATATATTTTTTCAATTGTTGTTGGAAGAATGTATCTATATGGAGAGATACAACTTAGCAAAGGAACATCTTTTTCCAAATTTGTCTTTCAAACACATAAAATCTAGATGGTTCTAGGTATACCAGAGTAACCCAAGCATCAAATCTAAATTTATAAAATTTATTTAGTTTACTCCAACCACGCGTGAAATACAAAAATTGCTCTTTCTGTTGAATCAATATTTAAAACTCATTAAGGTTTCTGTCTATTAAAAGAGAAGAAAGTTGTGCAAATACCTATTCAAATGAAAAAACTACCTACACATTTGTTTAGATTGTATTAGTAATTAACTCATAATCAAAATTATATACAAAATTAGTAAAGAGTACAAACAAATGTGACACCTCATCTTGATTAAGGGATATATTGTATGTTTAAAACTTCAAATTGATAATAATAGAGTATATATTCATCATTACTTTCATATACATTGTTGTACCCCAAAATTTGTCCTCTCATTTCATCAACATTTTCTTACCACAAGACCCTTGGAGCTCAAGATCAAGTTAGGGTTTGCTCTGCTCAAGACTCCTCCTTGCACTGTTAACCCAAATTAGGGTTTGAGTTTGCACAAAGATGTTTTGACCTAAAATGACCAAAGTGACTTTCATGCTTCATGTTGGACTCGCAAGTTTATCCATGCCAAGTTTCAAGCCTTGACTCCAATCTTTGCCCAGTCAATTGGACAGTTGACCTAGAAATCAGCTGTATTGGGGAAAAAGTCAACTGTGGCCAATTGACAGTCAAACTTCATGATTTTTGACCCACATCAACATTTTAAACTCATATGGACCATTTGATCAAGTTTGGATCACAATTCCACAAGAAATTTGATCAGATCAGCAAAAGGGCAAAATGGTCATTTTTAGGGTTTTGACTGCACAAAGGCAATGTTTGACTGTTTGACCTAACCAATGGCAAACCAAGCTCACATATGGACTCAAGAACTCAATGGCATTGTCTTGATCTATTCAACAAGTTCAAAAGGTCTCAAATGCACAGGATTGACAGATGAATTTTCCAGTCAACTAATCAAAATTTGACTGTACACTGAAAAGTCAAACTTTGACTTTTTGGTCAAAATCAAGTGCCAAGATTCATTTTTCATCAAGTAACCCAAAATTGCAAATTAGGGTTTAAAATGAAGAAATTTCATAACTTAGAAATTTTCTAAGTTATGAAATTTCCTTATCTTTTCCTAACTTTGTCCCATTTTTTCACCAAGATGCAAATGGATTCAAACAAAACTCAAAACATGAAAGTTGTAGTCCATTGAAAAATCTACAAATTTGATTCACAAAGTTTTCTCAAAGGAAGCTTTTAGCTCAAGGTATGATTTTTGGAACAAGGGTGCAAAACATTTTTAACTTAGAAAATTTTTGACCTATTCTAGGCAGGATTTTTGCCCAACTTCTTGGCCATTTTTCACATGCTTCCACTTGGAGTTTCAATTTTCATTACAAATATGGATTATAGTACACATTCCAAGCTTTCCAAATTGTCCAAGAACTCATCAAACACCCTTGTTGTTAGGGAGAATCGAATTTACAAAGTTGGGCAAAATTCACTTTTGTTCATGGCCAAAGCTTGTTCATAACATTGGCATTTTCAAGTCAGCAGGGTTTGTGATAGTTTGCAGGCCTCTAAAACTCTTCACACTCAATAATTAAATTCCTAACCTTTGTGTTCAAGCATTGTTTTATGCATTTAGTCATTACACAAAGAATTAATCTTTAAATGGAAAAAGTAAATTTGCCATTTTGGAAAAGATGCACTTTATGTCAAATACCATATCCAAGAGGTACAAGTCAGATATTTGAGGCACAAGTTTGTAGACAAATCCCACTGATCAAGAGAGAGTGCTGCAGCATGCTTGAGAGCCTTGTACATGCCTATAACCCAACTTGAACCTTCTTACTTCAAAAAGAAGAAAGCTTGCCAAAACTCTCAATCTCTCATTCCTGTCAACACAGCCAAACACAAACTTTGAAAACATCTTTCATACATCCAAGCAAGCCTAAAGCACGACTGAACCACCTCCCAAACCTCCTCATTCAATAAAAACACCCTCTTGCTGCAGAAACATGGCATCTGTTGCAGTTTGACTTCCACAATCCATTCCACTCGTGCACTTTGGCTAAAAAGAGTTCAAACATGTTCCATATCATCTACTGAAGCTATCCCAAGCATTGAACTCAAGCTGTAACACCCATAACCACGTTTTCCATTTTTATTTTCAAGCTGTGCAGGTTGACTTCCATAACACGATTTAGTTGATTTTAAAGCAAGCTAGGAGTTGGAGAAGCATCCTTGGACTTCAGGCAAGCTGTACAAAAGCTCAAAATCCATTGGAAGTTGCTACATTGTTCTGTTCAAGTCAAGCTGAAGCAGGTAAAAACATGAACTTCTATCTCTCTATCCAGGCATGATTAGGCTTAGGTTTGTGAAGAAAACATGTTCTACTCATAGCCCTGAAGCCATCCATGTATTTACTTTTCATTTATATTATGCGTGTTGTGAGAATTTTGGCCATGAACATTGAAGAAAAATTAGGTCAGAAATTGGGGATGAAGAAATTCTCCCTCGTTTCTTAGAGTTAGGTCAAGTATTTTATATGTCTGAATTCGTCTCTTGATGCTCTACATTATTGGTGTTATGAGTTTTGCATGAAAGTCCAGGAATCAGGAGTTAGAAAATGCGCGTTTTTTGCTTATTCAAACAAAGCTGGAGGTTGAAGATGACTGGCTTGGGCTGGGCCTGAGTCAGTCCTGCTTTTTGCACCCCCTTTTCCAATTTACACCCCCTGGCCCATTGTGTGATATATTTATCATTTTTTATTTTTTCTTTTTGATTCTGACTTATTATTTTTTGCTCAAATATAAAAAAATATAAAAAATATTTTTCCACCTTTTTTTTGCATTTATTTGGCATTTATTTGTTTTATTTAATATATGTATGTAAATAAATATAAAAACCTTTTTATTTAAAACCCTAAAAATAATACAAAAATAAATATTTTTCAGTTATTATTTTTTGTTTACATTTTGAAAATATTTTCTAAAATATACTTTTTTTTTTGTAAATAATTAATATTTTATTTTTGTACATATTTAGCTTATTAAATATATATAAATATACTTATACATATTTTATTAAATATTTAGGACAAAAATATGAGAATAATACATTTTTATTTTTATTAGTATATGACACTAAAAAATACTTTTTTTTTACAATATACTTTTTTTTTTTATTTTTGTATAAATAAATATATAAATATTGTATATAATTAATAAATAAACACTATTTGTTTAAAAACTAGGGTTTTGCCCTAAACCATAAAAATATTCAAAATTTGACCTTTTTATTTTTGTTTATATTTCACATTGAAAAATACTTTCTCATACATAAAAAATCATTTTTGTGCATAATACATTTTGCATATTCATTTTGTATTTATTCCAATATTGTACAATTAAATATTTGTATATTCGATATGGATGTAATAGTTAGATTTAATTTCTTGTCAAATATCCTCATTCAAATATTTGTACCCCCATCCCCATAATCATGTTGTAATAATTTAGGACTTTATATTTCCGCATTTAAAAGCTTTCTAATTATGCCATGATAGACCTAGGGTTTGTATGCAAATAAAATCAATAAATAGCTTGACCTAATTCAAGATAAATGCATGAAAAAAACAAACACCATGCACACTTGCACCCTTAGGGTTACTCCACTTGTTGCCTTCAAAAATGGGTCATGTTGCATGTTGAGTGTCTTTGGCAAAACAAAAACAAATCAAATGATCATAGTCCCTCGATGACGCTTTCTCAAGTTGCCTAAAAAATGATCAAGTCCCTTGAAGGAAAAATTGCCAAAGACACTTGGCACTATTGCATTCATGGTCTAAACGATGACCCGCGCCCGTCCCGTTAACATCCTAACACAAGATTGTCCACCAAATACAATGGTGGAACAATACTGTTAAAAGGGTTAAAACATAGGAAAGATATTTGAGAAATTTAGGGTAGATAGCTCTTGGTTACTTGACCAACTTGCAAAGCAAATCCTTGCCATTTTTCAAAACACACTCCACAACACACTTTCAAAAACAACTTTCAAAAAGACAAACACCTTTTGTAAAACATTCGAGTAAAGAATTGTTACAAGGGTTGCCTAGACAAGGCATCTTTTTCAAAACATTTTCAAAACCACACACACAAAGCACCATTTCAAACAATTGAAAAGCAAAGGCAAGTGATCTAAGCAAGTAACTAAGAGCCCATGGATAACCATGGATAGAAAGGGTGCTAATACCTTCCCTTTCTATAATCTACTCCCCGAACCCAAGAAAACATCTCAAAGGTTTTTCCTGTGCTTTTTAACCTTTCCTTAGGATAAAATAAAAAGTCGGTGGCGACTCTTGCTAAACCGAAACATTTGCGAAAACAAATGCAAAACCTCAAGTCAGTTCTCCCACCGTATCACATACATCAATATGATTTAAGAGTTAAGAAATATAATCATAGTCGGTAAATTAAGTACAATGTGAAACATTTATAGAAATATAAAAGTAAAAAAAAAAAGAAACGAACCTTTTAGATTGAGCATGGAGACATTGATATCATCCAGATTGATGTGGGTGAGGGTCAAATGAGGTTTAGTGATAACAATTCCAAACCTTTCGTGTGAATATGGAAGAGAGTAGTGAAATAATGAAGGTTTCACCTACACATAGAAGTGGAGAGGCGAGAGAGAGTTACGATGTGTTACATATTTATAGTAGTGTCTATTTGTTCTGAGAAGTTAGTTGTGATTTGTGGAGATATGTGAAGTAGTGAATATCATTTAATGTATGGAGTAGTTAAGTGACATGTAAAAATGGAGGGAAAATTTTAGGTTTAGGGTTTTATTAACTTAGTAAATTTTATTAATAAGGGATAAATGCAAAGGGTTGATTAAACCCATGTAATTTTTATTTTTTAAATGGTTGATATGTAAATGTCAACAATTTGATTATTTTAATGATCTGAGAACTATGAACTCGAGTACGATAATTTTTTCCAACTACAAATATAAAGTTGAGTAATATACTATCCTATCCAATCCCTACCAATTTTTGTCCTTAATTCAAATTCATATAATTATATTTCTACACATCAAGTGATTAAAAAAGCAATTATAATGCTTAACATGTAATTGTTGTAGATATGAAATTATGGCGTGAAAAAGCAATTACTGATGTGAAATATGTAGATTAAGCTATATATATCAAATTGAGGATATTTTAGTAATTTAAAAAAATAGTAAATTAAAATATAATAAATTCAAAAAATTGAGAATATTTTAATAAATTAAAAAAATTAAATAATAAATTTTTTATTACCTCCCTTCTTCTTTAAATCTCTCCAATTTAGAGAATATAAAAAAAAAAGTGTTTTTGAAGGATTTTACTCCTTTCTCTTCTTCTCCTCTTCCTTCTTAAAATTTAAATCAAACATATTTAATTTTAAATATTTCCTCCCCTCCATTCTCACGCATCTACCCCGAACTAAACACAATTTAAGAAAAATACTCACTTGCATATTATAAATACAAAAAATATATTTTGAAAGTTGTGTCTTGATATTTCCTAAATTTGAAATTTTGTTTTTTTAGTATGAAAGTTTTCACTTTTTCACTCTTTTTGAGTTTTTTAAGGGCACGAGTTAAAATAATTTTCCTTGTTTCAAATGTTGAAAACTACAAAATGAATACAATACTATGTACATGACATGAAAACACACACACACACACACACACACACACACACACACACACACACGCACACGCACACGCACACGCACACGCACACGCACACGCACACGCACACGCACGCACACGCACACGCACACGCACACGCACACGCACGCGCACGCACACACGCACGCACGCGCACGCGCACGCGCACGCGCACGCGCACGCACACGCACACGCACACACACACACGCACACACACACACACACACACACACACACACACACACACACACACACACACACACACACACATATATATATATAGTAGTCAATACTACAAAATATGTCCAAAGTCGATAAACAAAATATTATCCAAACCAAAATACAATACAAGATATACAAATGTGAAGACTACTGCGTATGATTGAATTTGAGTCGGCCCATGTCCTTTTCGACGTTCCTCCGCTGCCTCATGTACTGTAGAGCCTCCCGAGCCTCTGCCATGATGACATCTAGAACACCTCTAACCTTAGAGCCATCAGGAAACAATCATCCATCAATACATGTCTGTCCAATCTGCACTATACGATGACACCTAGGCAACACATCATGACCATGATTGGCCCTAGCTTGCTCCTCCTCTAGAATCTTCTGATGAACTGACCTAGGTGGGTTTCCTAGAACATCATGTACTAGATATGGATGAGACACCTCGAAGAACCATAAGATGTAATCGTCCACATAGCTCCAATCGTCTGGTGCTAAGGTACTTTGGGCCCATCTGGCACCAGATAATTTGCATAATCATCAAACAAGACATCCATATCCTTGCGTTTCACCAGGGGAGAAATAGACACATCCACTACTATGAAAAAGAAATTTAACAACGGTTGAAAAAGATATATAATCACGTATATGTCCAAGCATTGTTATGTAGAGTGTTATTGTAAATACATTACTTACAATCACAGTCCTAGGACTGTTGTAGTCTACTGGAAAGCACGCGCAATATCACAACAGTTAGTTGTTATAACCGTTGTCAAAATTTCTGCTATTTTTAAAAAAAGGAATTCTCTTCTTTTAATTTTTTCCCCATATTTTAACCTATACCTATTTAAACCATATCAAAGAATTAAAAGCAACCTGTATTTTTGTTAACCATGCATAAAGAGCATAAAAAATAACCTATATTTTGCATCAAAATCCAAAAGTAATATTTACATCAAACACAAAATATGTTATTTCTCAATCGTATCATACCAGAATCAACAATACACCGATTTGTTAATTTGAATATCAAAACTTGTATACATAAATGACACAATTCCATTATGTACACATTATTACATCAAACTATTATTAAGAAAGAATAACAAAGAAGGGAAAAAGAAATTTGAAAAGACAAAGAGATTAATTATTTAAGAGCTCGAGATAGGCAACCATAAGATCTTTCTAAATTCCAAGTGAAGAAAACGTATAGAATTAAAGAACCAATAATGAGAAAACTTGACACACTTGAATTTTTTTGGCTTTTAGACTTCAAATGATAAGAGAAGAGGAAGAATTAGAAGAAACAATATAAAAGCATAATTCCTCTTTTAACCAAAACACAAAAAGAACTTCATCCAAAGAAATCAGAGAAGAAGATGAATTAAAATCAAGAAGCTAATGTGGCTGTAGAGCTTGCTCTTATGCAAAACCCTCCTCAGAATCAAGAAGTGGAAAGAAGTCGCGCTTGTGCAACTGAACTTTTGAAACCCATGAGAGCTCCCAGGAAGAAGAGATCAAGAAGAAGAAGAAGAAGGAGAAGAGTGAAAAGGTCAATCATCATCCATTCTGATGATTAGGATGAAACAAATTATACTTGGTCAAAATTTCTCTCAGAGCCAGAGAATTTAAATATGAATATTAAGGAATTTTTTTTATTTAATGAAAAGTTATATAAGTGTTTCTTAAGTTTTTTTTGAATTTTTGTCAGCTTAATTCTTAGTATGACGTACACTCTAGAACTTTCTCATAAACAAAATCTGAATAAAACCAAAATGATTCATAAGAACAAAATTTAGGGCTTTCTAATTTACACTAATATACCCTAATTATTCACAAAATCACATTAATGATTCACACAAAACGATTCACAAAATCTAAGGCTTTCTAATATACACTAATATATCAGCTTTCATCCTATGGTTATGAACGAGCTAACCCTAAACATGAAAAATGAACATTAACAGATGCGGTAACCCTAAGCATTCATAAGAGTCAGAGAAAGAGAATGATGACTTACCATAAATCATATTCAAAGAGGATGATGAAGATTTCGCTATCCCTGTCGTCTCGTTCGCTAGGGAACTCTTGCGTGTTATGAACAAAATAAAGTACATGCTATCTTTTTGTTTTGTGAGAAACAATTTCACAATGATTGTAAAGTTTAACTGTAGTGAGAAATAATTTAACAAAATATATCACAACGGTTCTACAAAAAAACCGTAGTAGTATCCCTTTTATTTTTATTTAAAAATAAATAAAAAATAAAAGACACACCTTAACGTTAAAGGAATAAAATATTTGAGGGTGCTGAGGTTCGAACCCATGAATGTTTGGTTGTATTAAAAAATATAAAAAATGTTAGCGCATGAGTTTAGAGAAATCACCACAGTGTTTGAAAGAACCATGGTGACTTGGGTGTTGTTGTATGCACATTTTGTAGTAGTGAGCAAGATCCCAAAGAATATATTGTATGTACCTAAACTAACGCGTGACGCGCTCAGGAAGATATGCAGCTATCTTGCGCGACCCTCAAGCCAACCATCCAGAGTATAACACAACATTATCAAATGGAATCGTCACATAGTGGTCGACGTATGCTTGGAAGTGTATATCATCAAACACTAACCGATCGATATACACCTGAAACAACTCTATCTCATGGTTCCGTTGGAGCGGGTGGAATGTAGCGAAACACATCTTTTCTTCAGTATATGCAGTATCAAGTGACCAATCAGATATACGAGGGAAATACTATAGGATCCAGGCTTGAAAAAACATGAATCATTAGTTAGTAACGACATCGAAATAATTTACAAAATGACACACATACAATATAATACAAAGAAATGTTACTACCGGGAGTGTGATGCTACCGATCATCTGCTTCATCTTCCACTTACAGCCTTCAGACAACTTATGGTACAAGTACACCAAACAAGCATCCCCTCAGTTCCACTCATGGATCTGCTCAAAGTCGTAAAAGTACCACAAGTACATGACATCAGTGTAAGTCGCACTAATATCCACAAAAATAGCAATGCCAACCAGATACAACAAGTATGCTCTCATAACACACACTCTATGCTGGGCTACCATCTCGGGATCATCACCATCCTGTTGTGCATGCAGTACTCTTTCGTGAACACCATATGCAAATATCTAAATCTAACATGAGCACCACGGGTGAATCCCACCCCCTCTATAACACTCTCTGGGGTAACTCCTAAGTACTCTACCAACAACTCCAAAGCCTCCTCTTTGTCTATCCTCTCATGGTCTAAAAAACTCCGTCTTATTGGAAGTTGCAGCAGACATACGACATCGTCCAGTGTGATCGTCATCTCACTATATGGTAGATGAAACGATGATGTCTCATGATACCATCTCTCAACAAAAGCTTTAATCATACCATGATTAACGGTAGTATATCCATAGAGGGTCAAATATTTCAACCCTGAAAGTAGCAAGAGCTCCTGAAACCATGGCTCCCGAGAAGCTATCAGGCGAGTGATCTTCTGCGCATGATTAATTATCTTTAGCGGACCACGTTCCTGCATACACGGTTTAACAAAATTGATTCATCCAAACAAAACTTAATAATAAAATAAACACTATAAAAATTAATAGTTAAATGAAATATTTATCTCTCCATCCCATATATGTCTGGCAACATGGTCATGGTATAGAGGCAACAATGATAAATTGGAAGGCCCTGCTCCAAAATCCTAAGGTTCCTCTAATATGACCTCATCTGTCTGGGCCTCAGGTGCTGCCTATGACTGAGACTAGATGCAGGCTGTGGCTGGGACTGAGGCTGGGATGCATCAGACATCGATTGTATGGCCTTAGGTGTCGGTTGTGAGTGTGATGCATTTCCTTCCTTAAATACCATAGGTGAAGCAGTGCTTCTACGAGAAGATGGAGGCGAGGAGGGATAACCTAGAGAGCCTCGCCTGCTGCGGGATGAAGTAGGCGGAGAAACGTGAACACCGGAACATGTAGCCGCATCCGCCATAATCTGTCCAGAGGTACAAGAAGCCTGAGATGCCTGACTCATTTCCATCTAAACCAAAGCATGTTGTGCAAGCCTGCCATGTCTCAACCTAGATAGTCTTTCAGCCATAACTTCTATAGAAGTACGAAACAAACGTTACCAAAAAGACTTATGTCCAAAAAATGGGAAAAATGCATACAGACTAAAATCACATATGCATTTCCAGTTTTATATGTAACATTGAACAAAACCAGATATGTATCTCTTTTACGACCTGTAATTTTCTGCTTCGTCAATGGTGAAGCTCAGCCACTAAGACCTCAAAAAACAGTTATTGATCGTAAAAACAACCATACTAAAAAGTTTATTCCTACTTCTAAGCTTGCAAACACTCAAAATACTTGGATTATCTAACCTAAAACATAATTTCTAGGTGAAATTACATTAACTCAAAAAAGCTCAAAAATAACTTATGATTTCTGATTTTTGTTGGTTGATGAAGCTTGAACAATGATGTTTGTCTGTTGCTTGTTAATTTCTGATGAGATTTTCGCGCAACGGGATGATTTTCACACAATAGGAGTTTGAGAGGGTTTTGTGTTTGGATTTTGTATTTGAGTTGAATAAAAATTTCTGAAATGAGAAAGGGGAAAAGACAACGCACATATTTGTTTTAACAAGAACCAGAAATGCACTTACGGGCCCCTCCCGTAAGTGCATTTTCGGTTTACTTATGTGTGAAATCTGAGATTTCTTAGGTTAAATTATGGTCTGTAGTTGGGGTACTTCCGGAAATACAAGTACGGTTCACACCCGTAAATATACTTCCAGTTAGTTCTCTGCTCTTTTATAGGGTCTTGCCCATCAAAGACCTGACATAAGGTACTACCGAAAATGTATTTCCGATACCTGAGAACATTTATGTATTTTCGCGCAGTGCACTATAAAAGCATAAGGGTGTGTTAAGGAATCCCCTTTATATTATTATTAAATTTGGGTTTTGTATTTCTAAATTGAAAATTATACTTTATAGTAAAAATATAAACTTTTCATTTTTAAATAACTAAAATATGATTCTGTTAATTTTTTATTAAAAAAGTCATTTTTCTCATAAATTATTTTCAACATATTTTTGGTAAAAGAAAATTAGTGAACAAAGTTTTCAATTAAAGAAACAAGTTAGTTTAGGTTAAACGACTCCTGAGCATTAGTGAATGTCCAAATTGATCAAGAGTAACGAGTCAAACTCTAATTGTAACAATTATTAATTAATTCATATTTAATTTTCGGTTGAACTTTGAATTATTACATGTTAAGACAAAAAAAAATCAGTAATTATCTTTATATACCTCATATATATAATATACTCTACCTAACACGAAAGATCATTATCTTTTTCTTTTTGACTAAATAATTTCATTTTAGATTACAATGGATTCATTAGAGTTATTCCATAATCTTGATAGTATAATTTTTACAACCAAATATTAGACCATGTTTTTATTTTACTTACAAAAATAGAGATTCAGATAATTGTGTATATATCTATAGGTTCTTTGAATCAAACTAAGATTGTGAATTTCATCTTACAGCCAATGGAAGATTCAAATGAGGCACCTTCTTCTTGTTATAACCATGAAGATTCAAATGAAGATATCCAAAACAAGCATATGAACCAACAAGAACAAATCAACATTTCAAACACAAAGCGATTTATGATTTTAATGTGGGATAATGTTTGGTCTTGCATTGTTGTTCTTGTGCTATTTTGGCTCATTGGTTAGTAGTCTTTTCAACCATTTTTTCTCTCTATAATTAAATTATAATATGCAACCTCAATTGCAGTCGTAATCACATGACCTGTGTATTTGTATTTGTTTTCATTTTTCCGTAGAATCTATTACTCTTACTGTTGGTGTCCGGGGATCTAATTTACAATTAGGACCTTACTCGTCGCATTTGATACAAATTAATTCAATGTTAGTACAATCTATCAAGGTATTTAATTAAAATTTGAATATTTTTTATTGTATATTTCTACTCATTTATCAGTTTCATGTACTAATATTTTATGACTCATTAACAGGTGGAACAAAACAATAAGCCAAAACCTGGTATGATGCTTTATGGATTTGACTTTGTTCCTTCACTAGATGTCAAAATAAATTGGACTGAGATGTATGATGTATCCATATCACCAAAATCTCAAAAGGCATGTTCCATTTTTTTTTATAATGTTTTTTCATGTTTGTCTTTGTTTCCTATGTTCTTAAAATCTTATAAACATGATGTTTTATGCAATTCATATTGTTTTGTAGGAATGGATATTCTACCTGAATAAAGACTCTCAATTAGATGTTCTTTATAGTGCTAAGTCCCCAGTAGCACCTTTAATCTTAGTAATTGCTAAAGGTACATTTTTTTTTATTTTTTTTTATATTACAATTTATGATTCATTATTTCTACCTTATATATGTAATCTTCCATTATTTCTAATCTTTCACAAATACAGGTAGAGAAAGCATAGCTGAGTGGAAAGAGGATCCATTATCCCCTGATGCAACATTATATTGGAATAACATCTATGGTACAATTACTTGTAAAATAGTGGTCTTATGCTATATTTGTTTTGATGCAATTATTAATATTTGTTTTATTTTATTTACAGGAAGTGGTAATGTTACACAGAAAATATCAGATTCATCTACTTATTATGTGGCTATTGCCAATATGAACCATCAAAATGTTAAGGTGATGCATTAAAACAATCTTATAGTAGTTAGTGTCATATATATGATCGATTTAGAGATCGAAATGGTAAAATCGGTCACTAAATCGGTTGTTAACAATGACGACTAGTGATTTAGCGACATTTTGCAAATCGGCCGATAAAACTTTGCAATGTTACTACAATAATTAGGTACAACTGAAGTTCAATGTGAATGCACTTCTCTACAATACAACCAACTCTTATAAACGATGTTCTCTAGATAACAGTTCATGTAGAATGAACACTGCTCTTTCAGCAAACATGGCACTATTAACCACTGCATGTCCTAGAGAGGTATAATGACCAATTTACTTTTTTCTATAACTCTTTCTAATCCTCTTATTTATAATATAACTTGTAAGGACATCAAAGTAATTTCAATAACTAGTCTATCTTTCAGGGTGTAACTAATCAGGAATGGTTTGATGTGCATGTGTCTTATGAACCAAGATGGATCATATATCTTATAGGCACAGGTATCACAATTTCTTTTGAGTGATATATATTATAATTTTTTTTAAAAAGTTTGTAGCGTGTGACTAGGTCGACGCTAAATAGCATCTTTTAGCGTCAGCGTTGTTGGTTGACGCTAAAAATGGTGGCTAAAATGCATTTTTCAAGTAATGTTTATCATATAAAATATAATCAAATTTAGTGTTTGACATATTTGAAATGTACATTACTCAATGCAATAAACATAGGTGTGATGGCTGTGATAATCATATGTGCATTGGAATTTTACAAAATGTTGCAAACAAATGAAGAAAATGCAAGGTTTCAATTCCAACAAGTGGAAGTGATTTCGGAAAGAGCTCCATTACTGTCTCGAAAAGACAGTGATGTTACGAGTCGGAGTTCATCTTATGATTCTTTCTCAAGTGATGAAGAGAATTCTAGTGAAGGAAAGTCAATAATAGAAGGAGAAACTAGCAATAATGATATTAGGTGTTTGTGTGTTATATGCTTTGATGCAAGAAGGGATTGCTTTTTTCTACCTTGTGGCCATTTTGCAACATGCTATGCTTGTGGAACAAGGTAAAAGACACTTTTTTTTCTTCTTTCCTTTCTTTTATTTGAATTTGGCTTGATATAGATATCAATTAATGTATACTTGTAAAAATCAGTGATTGTTGATGATATGAAGATGGTAAATGTTGTTTATTTACATTTGTTAGTTTTTTTGGTTTTTTTTAAAACAATGCATAAATGAGAGTATTTCTTTTACATTTGTAATAAATGTAAAGATTTTTTGTACATTAACGTAGAGTTTAACTCCTATTATTTTTATGTGTAGAATTGCTGCAGAATCATGCACGTGTCCCATTTGCAGAAGAAAAATGAAGAAACTAAGAAAAATTTATATTGTGTAATTTAGATGAGTATCGTGGATGTAAATAAGCCTATATGAGAGTCTTTTTCTAGGTTCTCTATTTCAACTTTCTTATTTTGAAAATGGAAAGACATAGCATATAGAAAAAACAATTGATGTTGGGAGCGTTTTTCTTTGTATGCTCGACATCTTTTTTGGTGGAGATGGCCTCAAATAAATATTTACTTGTACATACATTTTTTAAGTGAAGGGATTGTATTAAAGTTAGTTGGTATATTTTTTTTAGCAACATGTTTTAGCAAGATGTCTCAAAATTTGAGACATTTTATTTCAGTTATCCGCCTTTTTAAAAAGATTTATTTTTTTATTAATTTAATTTTTGAGTTAATTTTAAAAAGATTTGATTTGTTTTAGATTAATTTTTGAGTTGTTTTGAAAACATTTGTGATCTTATCGGTGATCAGAATAAGTAATCGGCGACACATCTGCAGTTTGAGCGATCAATAGAGAGAAGGGAGAGAAAGGAGTGTACTTGTAGGCACTCTGATGCTTAAGTTAGTTCGGGTGAAGAGGTGTGCGAAAAAGGATTAGAGAATAGAATACATGACCCTCCTGTAGAGGAGGGTATTTATAGTGAGCCCCCAATGCTTGGCCAACGTTCTCTATTATGGACTGAGTGTTCAGGCCCACGACAAATGATTGTCAGGATTTCTATGTGAAAGTAGAGATGAGCAGCACGTGCTCATCGTCCTGGGTAAACTATTTCGCCGTTCCCGGGTAGTGGATAAACTTTCCCGTTACAAAGGGCATAATAGTTCATCCACTCGCGTGAGATTTGCGGGTTCAGTTGGTGATGTATTCTTGGGCGAGAATGTGTTTTCCACTGGCCCCAACGGATTGGGCCAGCATTTTGGTTCATCCTCGACATAGACATTGATTGGGATGTGTCGGACGCTGGGTCAACCACAGGCCGAGTCAAGAACATGAGCCCCCAAGTCGTTGTTCTTAGGAAGAGGAGAAATGACTTAGAGCCAGTTCATGCATTGAAAGACTCCGTGTGACGTGAGACTTCACTTGATCCCGCGATTGCGAGCTCGCGTTGTCGTGGAAGGTGCTCGTTGTGGACGTTTCCCATTCGTGCATATGTGCATGCGGGGACGATATTCTTCTAGTAACTTGTTGGATTTTGCTAACGGGAAAAACGCGTTTCGCAGGGGTCGCGATCGAGAGTTTAGCTTGTGCTCGCGCTGAGCATGTGGCTTGCTTGCGAGTTTTCACGTTGCACGTAGATTCTCTTCAAGTTTTTCCCTGAGGCCATACCCATGGGGAATGCGAAAGTTCCTCTTTTGTGTTCGAAAAGCGGTGCTCGATGTCTTAGAATTTGGAAGGTTGATGGGACTTGAAGGGAAAAACAATTCGTCCCCTCGAACCACGCGTTACAGCTATTGAATATGCAATGATAAGGGTAATTATGAGTTGAAACGACGATATGTTTCCCTAAGCAGTGACACGTTGTCCATGTAGTGAAGAGATTTTATAAATAGGAAGAATGAAGGGGCATTTGCAAAGTTCCCTCTATTCTTACTTTTACTTTCCTCTGCATCATAGAGCTTTACCACCACTATTGTTGTTGTAAAACCGCCACCAACTTCTATTTTTCTTCAAATCACGCAAGTTTTCTTATGATTTTACCTTTTTTTACCGTTTGTTTTTTGCTTTTCCACCGTGTTATTCAGTTCAGCGTAGCCGTTATGACGATGAATAAAACTTACGTTGGTGAAACTCATGAGTTTTATGATGAAACTCGTGTTGGAGAGGCTGTTCCCCACGAAATTCATGAGTTTTATGATGAAACGCATGTGTCGATGAGGTTGTTCCTAGCAAAATTCATGAGTTCATGATGAAACTCGTGTCAGGGAGGCCGTTCTCTACGAGATTCATGAGTTTTATGACAAAACTCATGTGTCGAGGAGGCTGTTCCTCACGAAATTCAAGAGTTTCATGATGAAACCCATGTTAGGGAGGCAATTCTCCGCGAGATTCATGAGTGTTATGATGAAACTCATGTGTCGAGGAGGTTGTTCCTCGCGAAATCCATAAGTTTTATAACGAAACTCATGTGTCGAGGAGCAGGTCCTCGTGATTCCCTTGCTTGTCGTTGAATTAGGGCTTTGGTTGAGGGAATTTTCCTCGTGCCTTTCCTTGCCCTTTCACTTGATTTGTAGTGGAATGGTGGATTTGATTTGATTGTCCAATTCATTGTCGTCCTCTTCTTTTCAAGTTTAATGGCTCATATGATCAAAGGCGCCTGGTCGACACCATTAGTGATCCTGCATTAGATTGGGTCGGGCTGAAACCTCGAGGAATAGTCTCACATTTTACAGACTCTCTAGAGACTGCTTTTACGATTGTTGAAGAAGTTACAAGTTATTTGGGGGCTTCGAAAAACTGGGAGGTTTATAAGACCGAGCGGGATGAGCGAATCTGCTCGTGTTTCTTGGAGAATCGTTTCTCCATGTACGAGGATGCCTTCAAAGAGCTGAGGCTTCAATTGTCGTTCATCGGTCTCCAAACAGACATCTTTGATTGGTTGGTGTTATCTCCTTCTCAGCTGCATCCGAACTTGATTACCTTTATTCGGGCCTTCCAGATCATGTGTCAATATCTCGAGATTGGTGCCACCATTCCCCTATTCTTCAGCTTCTTCCACCTTCATCGACAAACTTGGAATGGGAGGCATAGTTGGGTGTCGCTTAAGCAGCCGAAGAAGTTGTTTAAAATATTCACGAACTCTATTCTCACCTCTAAGGACATGTATTATACGATTAAAATTGTGAGTCGAGCGATCATCAATTCCATGTTTGAGCGGGTGATTGAAATCAAGGAAGATGAGAGTGTTCTCCTTGATGAGGATGAAGACGAGGTGAAGAGGATGGTCTCGAGGTTCTATATTTGTTGGAGTAATGACCATTTCGAGCATATTACATATCATTATATCACCAAGTCTAACGAGTTAGACTCCAAGGACCAACGTGGCTATAACAAGCTTGTGAAGTTTGTCGATAATTTCGCTCCTGCTAGGTGGGAGACTAGAAACTGGGAGGTTGTCCTCGACGAGTAGGGCGAACCCACTTACGAGGCCTGATACATCAACACTAAAGAGCTCCTCGAGTACGCTACTGTCGAGGATGCTTTATCGCTTTTAGGTAGATATTTTTCTTTTAACATATTTGTATGCTTTTTCTTCCTCAGTACACTAACATGTGCCAGTTATTTTCCGCGTATAAAATGACATACCTTCAAGATCGTGTGATCAAGATGACATTGAATATAGGGAAAGCTGGAAAGGGCCAAAATAAAAGCTCTAAGAGTTGCTTTGTTCCAATCCTGAATTAGTCCTAGGGTGACTCTGGTACTTCCTCTTCACCAGTGGGCAACCAGTCCCCTCCTTGGCAGGACACCCCGAGTAGGAAAAGGCATCGTGTCGAGGATGTCATGGATGTCGACCTTACAGGGGATGTCAACAAGGATAAGTTTGTGCTACCTCTTTGTTATCTCAACAGGGGTTGTTTGTGGAGGCGAATTCTCCTATTGTGCCTCGGGAAGAGTCCTCGGCCATCCCAGGCCTCGACGCGGCGATCAGGAAAAACACATTGGCTCAAGACGCAACCCCTCTGATAAGGGTTATGGAAACGGATTTGGTCCTCAATGACGAGGAGACCTGCTTCATTGGCGAGTTAGAAAAGCCGTGGATAAAAAATGAGACACTTGAAGCGAAGTTACTCAAGCTGGGAGCCACTTTCGATGACTATAAGGAAAAGTATCAGATCCAGAGTGATATTGTCATTGATCTGCGTGAGAAGAAGAAGTAAGTGACCGAGTTGACCAAGGAGATGACTGCTCTGACACTCGAGCGTGCTTCTGAGAAGAAGAGCTTTGAGGATTGGATTTCTGCCTTGGAGGTTGCTGCAGCGCCTGCCAAGGATGAGGATGCCGAGCTGAAATCCCTACTGACCCGTGTCGAGATGGTTTCGTGAATCAGGAGCCTCGAGGAGGATTGTGTTGAAGCTATCGAGATGAGGTTTGAAAACATAGTAGATCAAATCCAAATTGTGAACCCTGGCATTGAGCCCGTCACTGAGGGGATCGGGTTCCTGCATAAGGTGGTCCACAGTCAGATAGTCACTCCCCCTGAGTTTTTCTTTGACGAAGATGAAGAAGACGTGGAAGAGTCCCACAACGAGGAGGAGCATAGTTATGGGGAGTCCAATCATGAGGACTGACCAAGTTTAACTAAGTTTTTTCATTTGTATTTGTTCGGGCCTGAACGCCTCTATTTTGTAATATTTAGATAATGGGCTCTGCCCGACTTTGTTGTGAAAATATGGCATCTTTGACCTTCGTGGTTGTTATTTTCGTTGCACTTTATTTTTTGGTATGCTCGTTTTTAAGATTTACTCATTTGTATGTTCTTTTGCAAATTATTCTTGCTAAGTATCAGCGGGGGAGGGGTTTTTCTTCGATAGTGTTATTTCTCAATAGTGTAGGGAACTCATCGAGTGATCAGAGATCGGTTCTGGACTAATAGCGATAGATAAGGTCTCGGTTGAGATCTTAGATCTGTGGCGTGAATCTCCCATCGTGAGATGTGTGTTCTGCCTTAATGGTACGATAACGATGGAGCTCGGTTGAGTTTTCCCTGTTGGGTCAAGAGTCTGCTCGTCAAAGAGTGGAAACTTTCCTTTTTGTTATAGTTTTGGGACGCTGTGCTTGTACCCGAGCACGCCTCCATGGTCGGGACGTACAATGTCATCATTGAATGGGTTGCACAGACTGTCAGGCCTAACTGTAATATTGTTTCAATTTCTCGTTGTTCCATGTTCGAGTAAGTTCTTCCTTGCACAGGTTCTCGAGGTAGTAGGCTTCGTTTTTAATTTTTGCTCGGACGCGATAGGGGCCTTCCTAGTTCGCTGCGAGTTTGCCTTCGCAAGGATCTTTATGGTTTCTTCTCAATACTAAGCTTCTAGTTTCGAGTTCTCGTTTTATGACTCTAGCGTCATGTCGTATGGCTATCTTTTATTTTAATGAGGCTTCGTAGGGGGCTTCCCCTGATCGAACATCTTCGACAAAGCCGAGCTCTTCTCTCAGATCCTCGTCACTCATTTCCTCATCAAGGGGGGATCCATTCACCTAGAAGGTTGTCTAATCTCGACAGGTATTACTGCTTCGGTCCCATAAGCTAGTCAGAATGGAATTTTCCCAGTGGTAGAGTGTGGTGTCACTCTGTAGGCCCAAAGCATGCCGTGTAGCTCCTCGACCCATATCCCCTTTGCCTCGCCTAATCTTCATTTTAGGCTGTGTAGGATTACTCTATTCGCGGCTTCGGCCTGCCCGTTTGTTTGTGGGTGCTCGACAGATGTGAAATGTTGTTTGGTGCCCAATTTGGTGATGAATTCTTGAAACTTTTTATCGGTGAACTTTGTCCTGTTGTCTATGACGAGTGCTTGTGGTATGCCGAATTGGGAAAGTATTTTTCTCTTGTAGAATCAAAGTATATTGTGTGTCGTGATTTTGGCTAGGGCCTTTGCTTCTATCCACTTCGTGAAATAATCAACGCCAACTATCAAGTACTTATTCTGGTTTAACATTCTCGTAAATGGCCCGAGAATGTCCATTCTCCACCAAGCGAAGAGTCACGGGGAGGAGAGAGTTTTAAGCTTGTTAGGAGTTTCCAAGTGCATGTCTTTATGGAATTGGCATTTATCACATCTTTTCACATGTTCTTTCATGTCGTATTGCTTAGTGGGCCAGTAGTATCCTACTCGTAGGGCCTTCTGGGCGAGGGATATTCCTCTGAGGTGTTAAGCGTTGATTCCTTCGTGTATTTCATGTAGGATATGGGCGACCTTGTATTTTTCGACACACTTGAGGAGGGGAATGGAGAATCCATGTCTGTATAACTTATCCTCTACCAAGACGTAGGCGCAAGCTATGCGTCTGATTGTACAAGCTACTTTCTGGTCGGAGGGAAGTTCCCTTGTTGCGAGGTAGTTATATACTAGGGTCATCCAGCTGTCGTTGTTTCCAATGGCATTTACGTCGAGAGTTGTAGAGGGTTTTTCTATACTCAGGGTGAGAAAGTATCTCTTGGATGACAGACTTGTTTTCACCTTTCTTCTTTGTGCTTGTGAGTTTTGATAGGAAGTTTGCTCGAGTGTTGTGCTCACGAAAAACATGATTTAATTGAGCGGAATTGAATTTTGTTATTCTTTCTCATACCATAGCTAGATACTCGGAGAGGTTGTCGTTCTTAACTTGATATTCTCCTAGCACTTGAGAGGCGACGAGCTGGGAATCAGTGAAGATCTTTACCTCTTTAGCTCCCAAGTCTTCGGTCAGGCATAGTTCCGCGAGGAAGGCTTCATATTCTGTCTGGTTATTCGAAGTTGGGAAGGATAGGGAAAGGGAAAATTCAATCAGGAATCCCTCTTCATTTTCAAGGATGATTCCTACTCCTCTTCGTGTCGAGTTATACGCTCTGTCTATAAAGATGGTCCACTTATGGGCTCTGTTTATCAGGGAGACATGTGTGGCCATTTCTACCATGAAGTCAGATAATACTTGAGATTTAACGGCCTTTCTACTTTCGTATCGGATGTCAAATTCAGAGAGTTCTAGTGACCATTTGAGCATTTGGCCCTCCATGTTGGGACAATTGAGCAGCTATTTTATGGGCTGGTCGATTCGCCCCACGATTGTGTGAGCTAGGAAATAGTGTCTCAATCTTCTCGCCGCATTGATGAGGGCTATAGCTACTTTTTTTATTTGTTTGTATTTGAGTTATGGGTTCTGTGGGGCCTTGCTCGTGAAGTATATGGGTTTCTTCCTCTCAGGTGTCTCGTGAATGAGGGCCACACTGACATCCTTGGATGCGAATACAGAGTAAAGGTAGAAAGTCTTCCAATTGTCTAGACGCGAGAGGAATGGTGGTTGTGAAAGAGCTAGCTTGAGGTGGAGAAGGGCTTGCTAGGACTCTTCGGTCCATTCGAACGATGTCTCCTCGCAAAGAAGTTTGAAAGGGGGAAGTGCATGTTGGGAGGACTTCTCTACGAAACGAGATAACAAGGTGAGCATCTCGTTTAGGGATTGAATTGATTTATTCGAGTTTGGTGTTGGGAATTTGGAGAAATCCTTGCATTTGTCGGGGTTCGCTTCCATTCCTTGTTTTGTTAGATAGAAACCAAGAAACTTACCCGCTCAAACGTCAAAGGTGAATTTCTTTGGATTGAGCCATATCTTGCATCTCTTTACCTGGTCGAAGACTCTATTTAGATGGAATGTATGGTCGAATTCTTCTTGGAATTTTACGATCATGTCTTCCATTTAGACTTCGAGCATGTATCGAATTTCACCTCGGAAGACTTTGTTCATCATTCTTTGATATGTAGAATCAACGTTTTTCAAGCCGAAAGGCATTACATTACAGTAGTAGTTTCCCGACTCAGTCATGAAGGCCGTGTATTTTTTGTCACCATTTTCCATGGGGATCTGGTTGTACCATGAGTATGCATCCATAAAAGAAAGTAATTTAAATTCAATAGAAGTATCAACTAGTTTATCTATTTTAGGTAAAGGATAAGCATCTTTAGGGAAAGCCTTGTTGAGATCGGTATAATCAACACACATTCTCCATTTTCCATTAGATTATTTCACAAGTACAATGTTTGAAAGCCAAGTTGTGTACTACACTTCTGAAATAAAATTTGCTTATACTAGGTCTTTTACAGCATTTTCAGCAGACTTCGCTTTCTCAGGAGACTACCTACACCTATGTTCCACTACATACCTAGAGGTGGGATCTATGGTCAGCTGGTGGTAATCCACTTCGGGGTCTAGTTCGGGCATCTCAGCGGCACTCCATGTGAACAAGTCAGCATTCTCTCTTAAGCAGACTTTCAACTGTTTCCTCACGTGGTTGGGGAGGCAAGTGCCAATCTTCACTTCATTGTTTGGTTCGTTATCGATGGTATCACTTTGAACTCGCCATCTGGAATGGGGTTCCTATGATGGGGAGGCTCCTCGTTGTTATATGGTGATGAGGAGTTTTCTACTGCTAACTGAGTTTCCCTTTCTTTCTTCTTTTTCTCGTTCAATTCATCTTTGGTGATGTGACTGTCGAGGTCGATCGAGTCGATGTGTGGCTTTGGATTTGGCTTCTCCGAGGTTCAAGGTCGTGTTGGTTTGTCGAATGTTCTTGGTGGCACTTTGTTGGCGTTCTTCCCCTATTGAGGCCAATTCAAATTATCTCCCCGCAACTTTTATGTCCATGTGAAAATTAGCTATGAGTCCCTTTGGCATGCAATATTTCATCTTCAAATGAACAGTGGAGGGCCCGACGATTAGTTCAGCCATATTTTGCCTTCCTAGGATGCACTAGTATAGAGACAGGAAATATATCACCAGGAATTAAACTTTGATCGATTTGGCAATCTCATTTGCTTTAAAAGTGACAATCAGTTTGACATAACCGCATGGCTTAGTGGTTGCACCATTGAAGCCCTGCAGATTGGAGCCCACATTGGGTGTAGATGTTTTTCATCGGCAAAGTCAAGAATAGGTGAGAGTACATGATGTCGACTGAGCTTCCCTGGTCAACTAGTGTGATCGGTGGGAATAGAACTGACTGTTTTTGGAATGCTGGTTCGCGTTTTGCGTTTGTTTTCGCAAAATGCCGCAGTAAGCAAGAGTCGCCACCGTCTTTTATTTTATCCAACAAGGAAAGGACAAAAGCACAGAAAAATTCCTTTTTCGAGATGTTTCTCGGGTTCGGGAGGTAGATTATAGAAAGGGAAGGTGTTAGCACCCTTTCTATCCGTGGTTATTCACGGGCTCTTAGGTACTTGCTCAAAGTGTTTTCAAAATTGCTTTTCTTTGTGTTTGTGGATTTGAAAAGAGTTTTTGTTTGAAAGGAGTGTAAGTGCGAAAAGTTTTGTTTTGTTTTAAAAGGAGCAAGTACTTAAGAACCATCTACTTAATCTAAAAGGGAATTAAATTGTGCTAATGTCCTTTAGACAATGCTATCCCACTATTGAGGAGTAGGAAGCGTCGTCGTTGGAGTTTTCGGGTCAATTCGATTAAGGGACGTGTGGTCACTAAAGCAATGTTAGGACGCCTTAGCGGTAACCCTAATGTCTTAGATCATTTCATCCGAGGCAACCTTTTCGAGGCAACTATGATCTTTGGACAAGAGGGCGACCTCTAAAACTTCCTATACTCAATGACCACGTTCGAAGGCAACCAAGTGAGGTGTACCCTAAGAGTGCGCATGTGCGAGTGTGTTATTTCGGTTAATTTTATCTTTGTACATGTCATGGGTGAGCTATGTTGATTTTAAGTTCATACATTGGATCTTGTCATGTATTCCCTATTATCAAACATCTAGCAGTGTATAGTTGCGGTATTTAAATTGCGGAAATTAAATCTAAACTATTACAAGGCGTCGGGTATTTACATCGCCAAAAACAAACCCTTTAATTTAAATTGCGGAAAGTAAAATAAAGCGATAAATAATTAAAGTCCTAATTAAAAGCTATTACATACCGGAAGCAATTACAATATTGGATAAAATGATACGCGTGCGAGAAAATTAAATCGGCGCATTTTTTTTAGGGTTTTGACCGTTTTTGAAAAGAAAGCATGTTTTTGTTATTTTTTGAATTAAATGGAAATTAAATTAGGTCAAAATTAATTAATTAATTAATAAAAATATTTTTGGGTTTTTGAATATTTAAGGAAATAAAATAAAATGGATTAATGTTAATAAAAACCTAATATTCTAAATTGATTTTAATTATTGCAAAAGATGTTAAAAGTTAAACCTAATTAAATGCTAAATTGATTAAATTATATTTATTTACAAAAATAAAAGTGATGAATTTAATTTTAATAAATAAAAATAATATTTTTTGTGTTTTCTGATTTTATTAAGAAAATTAATTTAATTAGTTAGTGTAAATAACAAAAATAATTAATATAAAACAAATAATTAAATAAAAGAAAGAAAAGAAAAGAAATAAACCAAATGGGGGGGTTTGGGCCCCAAATCAGGAGGTGGAATCAGCATGTTCAAGGCCCAACAGGCGTTGGCCTGGGCTGACTTTTGCAATTCCCTACGCCAAGTTGACTGGAGCGCATGGTGGTCATTCAATCTTGACCCTTAGATTTGGCCTGAAGGCCATCTGGCGCCTAGAGATCTGAAGTGCACGGTGTGCTACGCTTGCTGAAATCACATGTAATTGTCTGAAGAAAAATGCAACAAATGTATTGGGGGACCTGGGATTCGAACCCAGGTCCCATGGGTTTTGGAACTAACGCGCTTGCCAGCTGAGCCAATGTACTTAGTTGTTAGTGGAATAGGTAATGAACATTATATATGAAAAACAATCAATATGCTGGAATTAAAAAAAACTCGCGCCAATATATGAATGGGCCAATGAAGACGAGCCACGTCTTCGTCTTCTTCAACAAAACCTGGTTTCCATACCTGCGGATTTTTATCCGCAGGAAAATCCCTAGGTTCGTCCTAAAATTAATCCTAGGCTATAGAAATGCAATCCAAAGCCATGGTTCGCTCCGTCTCTCCTTCCCGAGCATCTCTATACCTATTATTTGTCCCAATTTTTCCTGCACAGCAAACGCCTAAAAACAAGGAATGGAAACCCTAGGTTCGGGTATTATGTTACAGGCCATAAAAATGAAATCAAATGTTACAGATTGCTTAGAAATCACACAAGAGTCATGAATATACCAATGTTTTGTCAAAAAGATGCAAGAATCCAAGGTTACGATTCCATGTACAGGGTGGAGTTTCAAGCGACTTACAGTGCGTTTGGAGGTGTTTCAGGGATCGTGAATGGTTGCTTTAGCTTCAGTGAATGGCTAGCAAGAAGATAGGGTTGAGTTTTCTCTTTGAATTCGCCTCTAACCAAGATTTCAATTCCAAACTTTTTCAAGCTTTTTTCAGTTTTGGTATTATGTATTCTGCAGCCTCTTGGTCGTGTATTGTGTGTGTCTCGCCTCCATGAGTAATAAGGGTTGTATTAGGTTAAATCTTTGGGCTTGAATCCATGTGAATTGATGATTTGAGATTTGATATGATTCTTCCATTAAAGACTTCCAATTTCTTTCCAAATCCAAGATTTTGTGCATGATATGGCTTGGCACGAATTTGATTGTGTTCATGTTGTTAATTGAAAGTTGTATTAATCAAAAAGATCACAAGTTATTAATATTGAGATTTTATTTTGATTTAAATTGATTAAAAATGAATTAAATCAATAAAAATCAAATAAAATAGAAAAATTAATAATTGGTCATGAAATTAAAGATAGGACACATGTGTGGTGTGACAAGATCAAATCAAGTGGAAAAAAGTGGGCCCATTTGACAAAATTTGAAGTTTTGGGGATAGTTGACTTTTGGCAATTTTGGAAAAATGCCCAACTTCAACAATGCATAACTTCTTCAATTTTGAACTTTTGGAAGTGTTCTTGGACTTTTTAGAAACCTTGAGATGTCCTCTATCCAACGCTTTGGTGTCATAGAATTTTGATATTCCATTCTCAAGTTATAAGCTTTGTAAAAAAAGATGTTTTTGTTGACTTTCAAAAATGACCTATAATGTCCAAATTTGTAACTTTTTGTGAGTGCATTTCTTGATCTTGGGGTGTGAAGATGGATTGTAGGAAATTTCATCCTATTTAAAATGAGCTTTGGATGGGTCATTTCTCATAAAGAATGATAAAGTTATGCTTGGTCAAAGTTGAGTTGACTTTTCCTACAAAACCCTAATTTAGCAACTTTTGAATCTTGATGAATCTTGATCAATCCTTGATGAATCATGATCAAACCTTGATCAAATGATGAATTATCTTTCAAAATGAGAATGTTGACAAAAAATCTTGAGGTTTGACTATTTGTAGGCCACAGTTGACTTTTGCCCTAGCACAGTCGATTTTTGGACTTCTTGAGCAACTGACTGACCAAACTTTCTCTGCAAGGCTTGAAAATTTACATGGATGAACTTGAGAGCATATTAGGACATTTTGGAGAACTTGAGGCCATTTGGATGCAAGGACCTTGATGCAACACAAAACCCTAATTTTGAATTGACTGCCTTAGGAGGTGATTTGACTGTCCAACTCTTGAGCTAACTTGAGTCACTTGGAGATTATTCTTGACATGTCTTGAGAAATATGGGAGGGAAAATTTTGTGGTACAACAACTAGTATGAAGAGTAAGTCAAAGTTTTCCATTTGTGCTCTCGCGAGCAAGGGGATGCTGGAGTTGGGGGATCCACCAGAAAGCTCCTCGCGGTAGAACATGATAAGGATTAAGTTTCCCTGACACTTGTCTAAAGTGGAGTTTAGGCTTGAGCTCATGTTGATCAGTTCCTTAAATTTTCTTCTTATCGAACCCACAATGATTTTGTTGAATCCCCCGCCAGATATGATCATAGCAAGGGGGAAAGTCTCCCATGTGTTGTGCATTGCAAAATAAAGGGGAGGTTCAGCCTCGTCGGGGAAGTAGAAGCCCTCATGTCGAGAAACGCACATGGCGATCTACAGGTTGGTGGTGTCATCAGAGGGTGACTTTTCCTCCTCGACCTTCTTCATTTCCCGGGAACCTTGCCAAGGAGCTTCTTTTTTCTAGTATTGCTTCAGGTTCCCGTCCCTGATGAGGATCTCAATCGCGAGTCATGAGCATTATTGGCGGCTTCTTTCTCCTCGTACTGAATTTAGGCATGGGCCTTGAGGAGGAGGGAATCTAGCGATGTGGGTGTTTTGATGCCAATGGCTTTGGCGAATGCACTTCGGGGGCGCAATACCCTCTTGAGAAAATACTTTTTCATATCATCATACATGGAGACTTGGACGGCTTCCAAACTGAACCTCTCGATGTAGGCTCGAAGGGATTTGTCTTTCCCCTGAATGATTGCTTCGAGGGTCGCCTCGGGCTTTGGGTGGCACTGCCTCGACTATTTTTGATTTATTATTGATTTTGTGTGATGTATGATGATATGTGATGGGGTATTAGTGAGATATAGACGATAATTAGGATTATTTAGATTTAAATATTTTCAGTTTATATTATTTAGAGTTATAATAATAGGGTTAAATATACAACCCCCTATAATGTTAGAGAGTTTAGGTTTTAGCCCCTGTAAAAGTTTTTTTAATCCCACCTTATATTATTTAGATTCCCTCATAGAATCCCCCAAATGCCAAGTGGCATGGAAGATTCACCTATTATTTCAAATTCTCTCCATGTGGTATAATTATTTACACATATGGCATTTTGTTTTATTCAATTTTTGTGAGTGAAATCTCTATCCCACTTTGAAAGGGTTTTGAATGATGTCAAAAATACAAGTTTATGTGTGTCTCTCTAAAAGCATTGCATGTCCTCTTGTAACATTGAAGTATCAGTCTATTTGAAAATGGTTGGTACGTCATCACAATCTATGGTCAAATGTATGTGTTCTTAAAACCAAGCTTTTTGAGTCTTTTTTCGTTGCATGTGTCGACATATCTGACTTTCAGGTCGACACATGTAACTCAATATTAAAGCATGTAAACTTCTTTAAGTCACAGGTCGACACATGCATCCATGTAGGTCAACACATACTGATAGAATTCTGAAAATGCAAAAATTTCTATTTTATGTGTCAACACATCCGTTTTTCAGGTTGACACATCTACTAGCGTATTTAAGCCTGTAGCCTATGATTTGGTCAGGTCGACACATGACATTATTTGAGGTCGACACATACAACCTAGACACAAAGTATGTGTTGACACATACGAGTTTGAGGTCGACACATCCTGTTTGACTTGGTCATATTTTATCTTTCCTTTGATTCCAAATTTCCCTTCTTGCCCAAATTGTCTTACAACTATAAATACTCATTCATGCATCTTTCACAACTTGACGATACCATAAAATTAGCCTACTCTTTCTCTTCATCTTCAACCTTCCAATATATGCATACACACCAACATTACATTGTGACGATGTTCCATAGGGGTGTCATCTAGACGAAGAATTGTGGATTTTCAATTGGTTTGGGTTGAGTTTTTGTATGGGTCTTCATCTGGAAAAACCATCGAGCTTGTCCTCCAACATCATTTGTTGAATTGGGAGTTGTCATACAAGATCGTGTGAAGGATCATTCATGTGAAAAATCCCTTGGAGTGTTTGAAATATTTTCAAGGAACCTTAGAGTGGTTGAAATATTTTTAAGGAAGTAGCAAGAATTGAATGATAGAATCAATGATCTTGTGTTGATAGTTTGCAATCATATTTACTCGAGTGAAAAATCCCTTTGAGTGTTTGAAATCTTTGCAAGGAACCTTGGGGTGTTTGAAATACTTTTAAGGAAGTATCTTAAGCGGTAAATAGGTTGCATTTATCGGTTGATTTTATCTTGCTTAAGATCAAAGGTTGGAAGAAGGAGCATCAACATCAAATTGGAGAATTTTTTATTTTTGTTTCTAACTCTTCCATTGTATTGAAAATTTTGCATATAAAAATTATCTCAATTCTATTGGAATTGGGTGCAGACGTACCCACATGCGAGGATGACAGTGGGGAACTGTGTAGACACTTTCCTTGTGTACTTTTACTTTTCCGCTTTTACTTGCTTTCAATTTCATCAATCGGTTTATCAAATAGCATTGTGATAGTAATTGAATTGTAAGAATTTTTCTCTCAAAATGTGTTTTTGAAACAGGTCATATTTCAAGGATCTTAGGGATCTTTGGTGCATGATTATTATAAGTCAGATTTATAGCAAGGGGCAAGAGGATTTATTTTCTTCTAGCCAGATGTCGTCAAGATCAAAGTACATTATTTTGAGTCAGAGGCTATGCCCCACTTGATATGGTGAGCTTAATTCTTATAGAAGGACGTTCAAAGATGAAAACTCAAAGTTCTTCAAGACAAAGCTGCAACCAGATTCTTTTTCTAATATTTTCATCCCGCAAGATCCTTGAAAACATTGCATATGCATATACATGTCATGCATATCATTACATAGCAGGTATTTTTTACACATGTTTTCTCATCTTCTTACCGTTTATTTCAGCAGAAAATGGCTCTTGAACAGACAGTCAAAGATCTCCAAGCTCAAAATGCCCAATTCCAACAGATGTTCCTGAACTTAGCCAAGGGGCAGGAAGAATTGGAGGCACTTATCACCAATGGGGAGAAGAAGAAGACAAAGAAACTAATTGGAGTCCTCAACATGGGGAGAAGGTTCAGAGGATCAGTCAACCAAGCTCGAGATCCTAATATCCCATCGGATGAAGATGACAAACAGGATGAAGATGGTAAGAGTGTGAAAACTGAAAGAAGCAATCTTAGTTCTGACAAATTTCCTGATGAAGAGGAAGATGATTATTTGGATGAGCAATATCCCTCTACTGATGAGAATTATAAGCTGCAGGAAGAGCGTCTGAGAGCTATGGAAATCCAGAAGGTGCCTGGATTAAACTTTGATGATTTGGGTCTGGTTTCAGGAGTTGTCATTCCTCCTAAATTCAAAACTCATATCTTTGCCAAGTATGATTGCGTTTCCTTCCCGAAGCTATACTTGAGGTCTTATGTTTGGAAAATCCAACCACAAACTGCTGACATGAAGGTGTGAGTTCATTTCTTTCAAGAGAGTCTGTCTGGAACACAGTTGGAATGGTTCTATCAACTAGAAGGGACCAATATTCATACCTGGGAATATTTGGCTGCTACTTTCTATAAACAATATCAATATAATTCTGACTTGGCACTAACTCGCATGAAATTATAGAGTATGTCCATGGGTTATGAGGAAGGTTTCAAAGAGTATGCACATAAATGAAGAGATCTTCCAGGCAGAGTTTAACTCCTTTGCCTGATTGGGAATTGGTTGACATGTTCATGAGTACACTGACAGGTCCTTTCTATAATCACCTACTTGGAAGTTCTTTGGTTGGCTTCACTGAACTAATATTGATAGGGGAACGTGTGGAGAATGGAATCAAAAGTGGAAAAATTCAGGTGGCTACATCTTCAAATACTGTGAAGAAGGCTTATAATGGTAAGAAAAAAAAATCCAATGTTGTGTACGGCCAGAAGGGTCATAATAAGAGTGATTACAATCAATCTGTGGGGGTAGTGTAGATCACTAATCCTGCGCCAGTGCAACAACAACAACAACAGAATCATCAGCGTAGGTAGGATGCACCCAGGAGACATTTCATAAAAATCAACATGCCATTGGCTCAAGCATTGCAACACATGTTAAAGGCCGGGCTGGTTACATTGAGAGAACCTCCTTAGAATCCCAACACTTCCTATCCCAATTATAATCCCAATGAAAGGTGTGCATACCACTCTAACAGTCCTGGGCATGATACTAGCAATTGTTGGGCTCTGAAGAATAAGATCCAAGACATGATCGACGCTAAGGAAATTGAATTTGATCCTCTTGAGATTCCTAATATGATTAATGCATTTATGCCTAATCATGATAAGGGCGTTAATTCGATTGAAGACGTTTCTTATCTTCCTATTGTGAATGCTTTGACTACTCCTCTAATGATTGCTAAGGAAAAGCTGTTGCAAGCCGGTTTATTTCCGGGTTGTGCTTAAGACTATTACTATTGTGCATCCCAATTCAATGGTTGTACACTTCTGAAAGAAGGTATTTAGTGTTTGATGGATGACCTTGTGATTCTATTTGAGAAAATTACTTTTGAGAATACTCCTTCTATGGAGAATACATCCCAATACTTAAAGCTTGAAGACATGTCTATAATTTCTGGTACTCCTGTAAGGATCACTTCTATGGGTCCTGTGAAGATTACTGCCGAACCTAGAGTTGCTCCTTTAATCATTACTACACCTGGGCCAATTCCATATTCCTCTGATAAGGATATCCCTTGGAATTATGGAGCTGATGTCTACTACCATGGCGTCAATCAAGAACCATTGACTGACGAAGATGAAAGTGCTGAAGTTACTGATCCTAATGTTGGCAATATTGTTGGGACTAGTAAGGTTACTGGAAGTCAAAGGGTTCTCTCCAGAGATCTCTCCAAAGGTTGTTACTATATCAGTTTGTATCACTACTACTACTGAGACTCGAGACGAAGGACATATGGCTAAGCCTGCCCAGACTGAGGCACCGAAGAAGGTCATTGTTGAAGACACCTCCAAGTAAGATATGGAGGAAATATTAAAGATTATCTGAAAGAGTGACTACAAGATTGTTGAACAGTTGGGGCAGACACCCTCCAAAATATTTATGTTATCCATGTTCTTGTGCTCTGAAGTCCATGCTCAGGCTTTGCTGAAATTTCTAAAAAGTGTTCATGTACCGCAAGAAATCTCTATTGATCAGTTCGAAAATTATGTTGCTAATTTGACAACTGATAATGGGCTAGACTTTTGTGATGTTGATTTGACTCCTGCAGGAAGGGACCATAATAAGGTCCTGCATGTCTCTATTGAGTGTAGGGGCACTACCTTATCCCATGTGTTGGTGGACACAGGTTCCTCATTGAACGTATTTCTGAAAGATGCTTTAGACAAACTTTACTGCGAGGGGGTTGTGATAAAACCCAGTGACATTGTGGTAAGAGCTTTTGATGGTTCGAATAAAATGGTGCATGGGGAGGTGGATCTTCCAGTCAAAGTGGGTTCCCAGGTCTTCGACTCTACTTTCTATGTGATGGATATTCATCCATCCTATTCATGTTTGCTTGGACGCCCTTGAATTTATGGGCAGGCGCTGTTACTTTTAATTTACACCAAAAGTTGAAGTATCCCGTGAAAGGAAAGATTGTTACAGTTTACGGTGAAGAGGAATATATGGTGAGCCATTTTAACTCTTTCAAGTATGTTGAAATGGATGGAGAATTTTCGAGACTCCTTGCTAGACCTTTGAAGTTGTTTCTCAGATAACACCGGTTGATAAAGCTACTCATGTTGTTCCAAAAATGGCTTCTCTAAAAGATGCTAGGGTTGTGGTTGAAGAAGGTGGTTGCACTGTTTGGGGTTAACTTCCCGATATTCCTTATAAATCTGACAAATTTGGTCCGGGTTTTAAATCTAAACTATTACAAGGCGTCAGGTATTTACATCGCCAAAAACAAACCCTTTAATTTAAATTGCGGAAAGTAAAATAAAGCGATAAATAATTAAAGTCCTAATTAAAAGCTATTACATACCGGAAGCAATTACAATATTGGATAAAATGATACGCGTGCGAGAAAATTAAATCGGCGCATTTTTTTTAGGGTTTTGACCCTTTTTGAAAAGAAAGCATGTTTTTGTTATTTTTTGAATTAAATGGAAATTAAATTAGGTTAAAATTAATTAATTAATTAATAAAAATATTTTTGGGTTTTTGAATATTTAAGAAAATAAAATAAAATGGATTAATGTTAATAAAAACCTAATATTCTAAATTGATTTTAATTATTGCAAAAGATGTTAAAAGTTAAACCTAATTAAATGCTAAATTGATTAAATTATATTTATTTACAAAAATAAAAGTGATGAATTTAATTTTAATAAATAAAAATAATATTTTGTGTTTTCTGATTTTATTAAGAAAATTAATTTAATTAGTTAGTGTAAATAACAAAAATAATTAATATAAAACAAATAATTAAATAAAAGAAAGAAAAGAAAAGTAATAAACCAAATGGGGGGGGGGGGGTTTGGGCCCCAAATCAGGAGGTGGAATCAGCATGTTCAAGGCCCAACAGGCGTTGGCCTGGGCTGACTTTTGCAATTCCCTACGCCAAGTTGACTGGAGCGCATGGTGGTCATTCAATCTTGACCCTTAGATTTGGCCTGAAGGCCATCTGACGCCTAGAGATCTGAAGTGCACGGTGTGCTACGCTTGCTGAAATCACATGTAATTGCCTGAAGAAAAATGCAACAAATGTATTGGGGGACCTAGGATTCGAACCCATGTCCCATGGGTTTTGGAACTAATGCGCTTGCCAGCTGAGCCAATGTACTTAGTTGTTAGTGGAATAGGTAATGAACATTATATATGAAAAACAATCAATATGCTGGAATTAAAAAAAACTCGCGCCAATATATGAATGGGCCAATGAAGACGAGCCACGTCTTCGTCTTCTTCAACAAAACTTGGTTTCCTTACCTGCGGATTTTTATCCGCAGCAAAATCCCTAGGTTCGTCCTGAAATTAATCCTAGGCTATAGAAATGCAATCCAAAGCCATGGTTCGCTTTGTCTCTCCTTCCTGAGCATCTCTATACCAATTATTTGTCCCAATTTTTCCTGCACAGCAAACGCCTAAAAACAAGGAATGGAAACCCTAGGTTCGGGTATTATGTTACAGGACATAAAAACGAAATCAAATATTACAGAATGCTTAGAAATCACACAAGAGTTATGAATATACCAACGTTTTGTCAAAAAGATGCAAGAATCCAAGGTTATGATTCCATGTACAGGGTGGAGTTTCAAGCGACTTATAGTGCGTTTGGAGGTGTTCCAGGGCTCGTGAATGGTTGCTTTAGCTTCAGTGAACGGCTAGCAAGAAGATAGCGTTGAGTTTTCTCTTTGAATTCGCCTCTAACCAAGATTTCAATTCCAAACTTTTTCAAGCTTTTTTCAGTTTTGGTATTGTGTGTGTCTCGCCTCCATGAGTAATAAGGGTTGTATTAGGTTAAATCTTTGGGCTTGAATCCATGTGAATTGATGATTTGAGATTTGATATGATTCTTCCATTAAAGACTTCCAATTTCTTTCCAAATCCAAGATTTTGTGCATGATATGGCTTGGCACGAATTTGATTGTGTTCATGATGTTAATTGAAAGCTGTATCAATCAAAAAGATCACAAGTTATTAATATTGAGATTTTATTTTGATTTAAATTGATTAAAAATGAATTAAATAAATAAAAATCAAATAAAATAGAAAATTTAATAATTGGTCATGAAATTGAAGATAGGACACGTGTGTGGTGTGACAAGATCAAATCAATTGGAAAAAAGTGGGCCCATTTGACAAAATTTGAAGTTTTGGGGATAGTTGACTTTTGGCAATTTTGGAAAAATGCCCAACTTCAACAATGCATAACTTCTTCAATTTTGAACTTTTGGAAGTGTTCTTTGACTTTTTAGAAACCTTGATATGTCCTATAACCAACCATTTGGTCTCATATCATTTTGATATTCCATTCTCAAGTTATAAGCTTTGGCAAAAAAGGTGTTTTTGTTGACTTTCAAAAATGACCTATAATGTCCAAATTTGTAACTTTTTGTGAGTGCATTTCTTGATCTTGGGGTGTGAAGATGGATTGTAGGAAATTGAATCCTATTCAAAATGAGCTTTGTATGGTCATTTCTCATAAAGCATGAGAAAGTTATTCTTGGTCAAAGTTGAGTTGACTTTTCCTACAAAACCCTAATTTAACAACTTTTGAATCTTGATGAATCTTGAGCAATCCTTGATGAATCATGATCAACCCTTGATCAAATGATGAATTATCTTTCAAAATGAGAATGTTGACAAAAAATCTTGAGGTTTGACTACTTGTAGGTCATAGTTGACTTTTGCCCTAGCACAATCGATTTTTGGACTTCTTGAGCAATTGACTGACCAAACTTTCTCTGCAAGGCTTGAAATTTTACATGGATGAACTTGAGAGCATATTAGGACATTGGGGAGAACTTGAGGCCATTTGGATGAAAGGACCTTGATGCAACACAAAACCCTAATTTTGAATTGACTGCCTTAGGAGATGATTTGACTGTCCAACTCTTGAGCTAACTTGAGTCACTTGGAGATTATTCTTGACATGTCTTGAGAAATATGGGAGGGAAAATTTTGGGGTAAAACAGTTGCCCCTGTTCAATTTTCTTAAACCTGAGGATATAGATTGGCTTTCGAGCCTTTCGTGATCCGAAGGTGGAAGATAATTGAACACTAGAGTGCCCAGAAATTTGCACTCGCATGGTGTAGTATCAGCATCGTGATGTCGGGAATGGGCTTACAGATGCCATTTGGAGATTGTTGGTAGGAGGATGGGCTTACAGATTCCATCTGCAAGAGTGTCGATCGCATAAGAGATTCCTTAGCGAGAACTTGCATACCTGTTGTTGTAGAAGATTCCGTTGGGGAAACCTAACTTTTGTTGAGATTTAGGAACTTGCCTGTACTTCAACTGAGAGGATGCCTTGGCTGAGTCTTAAGAACTTGTACATAATTCAATTGGGGGGAAACATCTTCATCAAGATCTAAGAACTGTCTAGTCTTCAACGTAGTATACCGTTGAGATTGTAGAACTCGTCCACACTTTGACGGAGGAAAACATCAAGATCTAGAAACTGACTATTATTCAACGTAGTATACCGTTGAGGTCATAGTACTCGTCCACACTATGACATAGGGAAACATCTTCATCAAGATCTAGGAACTGTCTGATCTTTAACGTAGTATACCATTGAAATTACAGAACTCGGCCACACTATGACGGAGGAAAACATCAAGATCTAGGAACTGACTAGTGCTCAACGTAGTATACCGTTGAGGTTATAGCACTTGTCCATACTATGACGTAGGGAAACATCTTCATCAAGATCTAGGAACTGTCTGGTCTTCAATGTAGTATACCGTTGAAATTACAGAACTCGTCCACACTATGACGGAGGAAAACATCAAGATCTAGGAACTGACTAGTGCTCAACGTAGTATACCGTTGAGGTTATAGCACTCGTCCACACTATGACATAGGGAAACATCTTCATCAAGATCAAGAAATTGTCTGGTCTTCAACGTAGTATACCGTTGAAATTAGAGAACTCGTCCACACTATGAAGGAGGAAAGCATCAAGATCTAGGAACTGACTAGTGCTCAACGTAGTATACCGTTGAGGTTATAGCACTCGCCCATACTTTGACGTAGGGAAACTGTCGAGATTGAGAACCTTATCTGAAATTCAACCGAGGATAATTCAATTGAGATTTAAGAACCGGTCAAGTCTTCGACGTAACTGAGAACTTTAATTGTATCTTTCATGAAAGGTAAAGGTAAGTCATATGCAATGCATGATATGGATCAGGCAATGATGTTCTCAAAATAAATGAGATTATATTCGTATGATGCGTATATGCATGTATCATGATGTATGGGAATATAATGTTTTAGCTGGGGAAAATAAATCCCGGAGCTGCTGGAGAATAGAGTTGAGTTCTTTGTTTCCGCTGGGGATGATGAACGAAGATGAGTGTGAGAATAAACCTGCAGGAGAAAAGAACTCCGTTGGGGAATAAACTGATGAAGAGATTACTGTGGGGAATTACTCTGTGGGGAAGAGATGTTCTGCTGAAGATTTTAACGATAAACTCCGCTGGGGATTCCGCTGATAAACTCCGCTGGGATGGATTACTGTTGCTGGTGATGTTGAATCTATTGAGGATTGAAGTCCTGTTTGTAAAAGGAAAGAACTTCGTTGGGGATGATCTTTCAGTTGCAACTTGCTGGGGATAACCCTGTTAGACTCTTGTGGGGGTAATCCTTCTGAATTTGGCTGGGGAGATTTATTCGTGCTCTGCAGGGGATAAGCTTCCAGAGCCTACTGGGGATGACGATTTAACTCTGTTGGGAATGCTTTTTCAGACTGCGCTGGGAAAATGTTGACTCCACTAGAGGTATCTTGTATTCCACCAGGGAACATTCTTATACTCCATCGAGGAATATTAAGACTGTCAGGGATACTCTGATACTTGCTGGAGAATATTCTTATACTCCGCTGGGGAATATTAAGACCTTCTGGGGATACCAAGCCTTTTTAGGGCTGATGGTAGACTAACTCTTCTTGGGGAGAGTGTTGCTGATTCGTCCATAGTTGCAAGTCTCAGCTGGGAGAGCTACCATTATTGCCTTATTCTGAGGGGAGTGAAAGTAATTTAGCCATATTCTTCAGCTGAATATACCTTGGTACCTGGTGGACAGAGCAACTTGTACAGTTAGGACACTTCTTATTTGCCCCTGTTTCTACTATTACCAGTAATTCATCTTTCATTTCACATGTAAATATTTATGATTAGCAATTAATGTCAAATGCATATTGTGATACGGTGGGAGAACTGACTTGAGGTTTTGCGTTTGTTTTCGCAAATGTTTCGGTTGAGCAAGAGTCACCACCGACTTTTTATTTTATCCTAAGGAAAGGTTAAAAAGCACAGCAAAAACCTTTGAGATATTTTCTTGGGTTCGGGGAGTAGATTATAGAAAGGGAAGGTATTAGAACCCTTTCTATCCATGGGCTCTTTTTCGGTACCGTTGTAGGGTAGTTGATTAAGAATAGGAATTCTCAGGAGTTGAGAAAATTCCTCCAAAGTGGGCACCAATTGGTAGTCGGGGAAAGTGAAACAGTGGTGAAAGGGGTCAAAGAACTGGAACAACACCTTTACCATGTCCTCTTCAATGTTGGTGTTGACTAAGCTGAGCAGTCTACCATGTCTTTCACTGAAGGGAGAGCTTTCCGGAATTCTGGATGTGAGCTCCTTGAGTTGAGGAGGGATTCTCACCAGGTTGACTTGGATAGTTTTCCTGCGAAGAATTTCCATGACGTACAAAACAAGAACAAAGATGAAGATCTAAACCCTTGAAATGGTTAGTGGATGCATATGATGCTTCATGATGCTCATGATGTATGCACAAACACATGTACAAGCAAATCACATAAAACCCTAGTTTCAGGCTTGCATGGGGTTTCATAGGTAAGTACCCTCTTGAGTGTAGTTGGCTTAAAAAAACCTGTCCTATAAATAGTAACCGGGTTCTAAGGAGCTCAATATCATTGGATTGTTTTCCATGTTCATTGTTTTGGTTTTGCCACTTAACTAGCGACCAAAATATTCCAAGAAAACAACCCTCAATGAGTGTAGTATCGAGTATCTACCAACTTCGGACTGCACCAAAGCCGGTCATCTCACTACCCCTAATGAAAGGCCAAGATGGTCAAGTAAGGTTCTAGGTCATTAGTGCTTTGTGACATCACTCAGCGGCCCCGTACTCTCCTTGATTGAACTCAAGGGTTACCGGTACTCACAAATATGTCACACTAATATAGCTATTGCTTCAACCGTGTCGGTATACCCCGCACAGTTTCCATAACGTATTGCTATCTATGAATGTTTCCCCAAATCCGGGTGTAGGATTTCAAGCCCAAACAAGAGAACCAAGATATAAAGCAATCAAAGCAAACAATTAGTCATGCAAGAGGGTGATCTAAGCCCTAAGGTTACTCCACTTTAAAATTATCCCCAGCAGAGTCGCCAGTTCTGTGATACGGTGGGAGAACTGACTTGAGGTTTTGCGTTTGTTTTCGCAAATGTTTCGGTTGAGCAAGAGTCGCCACCGACTTTTTATTTTATCCTAAGGAAAGGTTAAAAAGCACATCAAAAACCTTTGAGATGTTTTCTTGGGTTCGAGGAGTAGATTATAGAAAGGGAAGGTATTAGCACCCTTTCTATCCATGGTTATCCATGGGCTCTTAGTTACTTGCTTAGATCAACTTGCCTTGATTTTCAATTGTTTGAAATGGTGCTTTGTGTGTGTGTTTGAAAATGTTTTGAAAAGAGGCCAATGTGGTGGCAACCTTTGTAATGACCCATGTTTGGATGTATACAAAGGTGTACTATCTTTTGAAAAGTTTTCAATGTTTTTGAAAGTTGTTTTGAAAGTGTGTTGTGATGTGTGGTTTTGAAAAAATAGGCAAGTGTTTTTGTTTTGCAAGTTGGCAAGTAACCAAGAGTTGTCTACTCCTAAATTTACTCAAAGATCTTTGCTATGTTTTAACCCTTTTAACAATTTTGTTCCACCATTGTATTTGGTGGACAATCTTGTGTTAGGATGTTAACGGGACGGGCGCGGGTCATCGTTTAGACCATGATTGCAATGGTGCCAAGTGTCTTTGGGTAATTCTTCCTTTAAGGGACTTGATCATTTTTAGGCAACTTTCGAAAGCGTCATCGAGGGACTATGATCATTTGAATTGTTTTTGTTTTTTGCCAAAGACACCTAACATGCAACATGGCCCATTATTGAAGGCAACAAGTGGATTAACCCTAGGGGTGCAAGTGTGATTGGTGTTGTCCATTTTCATGCTTTTATCTTGGAATTAGGTCAAGCTATTTGTTATTTGATTTTTGCATACAAAACCCTAAGTCTATCATGGCATATTTAGAAAGCTTTTAAATGCGGAATTTAAAGGTCCTAAATTATTACAACACAATTATGGGATGGGGGGTACAAATATTCAAATGGGGATATTTAGCAAGAAATTTAAATCTAAACTATTACAATCCAAATGGAATTTACAAGGTATTTAATTGCATAATAATAAAATAAAATAAAATAAAATATGCAAGATGCAAAAAATGATTTTTATATGTATGAAAAAGATTTTTTTTATGTGACAAATAAACAAAAATAAAAAGGTTAATTTTTGGGTATTTTTATGTTTAGGGCAAAACCCTAATTTTGCTAAATAAAAAGTATTTATTATATACTATATTCAATATTTATTAATTATGTACAAAAAATAAATAAAAAGGAAGTATATTGTATAAAAGTGATTTTTGAGGTCAAATATTAATAAAAATAAAAACGTATTATTTTGGATTTTTATCCTAAATATTCTAATAAATATATATAAGTATTTATATTATTTACTAAGTATATTAAATATGTACAAAAATAACAATATTTATTATTTACAAAAAAAAGTATACTTTTTATAAAATGTTTTCAAAAGATAAAATAAAATAAAATCAGAAAATAAAAATGTATTGTGTATTATTTTTTGTATTTTTTAATAGAAGGTATTATGTATTTATTTACATATATAACTAAATGAAACAAATAAATATCAAATAAAATGCAAAAAATGTGAGAAAAATATTTTTAATGTTTTTTCATGTTTGGATAAAAATATAAAATCAAAATCAAAAGGAAAAAATCAAAAATGACAAATATATCTCAAAATGGGCCAGGGGGGTGTATGTGTGAAATGAAGGTGCAAACGGAAAAATGGACCAAGCCCAGCCCAAAAGGAGTTGTCTTCAACCTCCAGCAACTTTGAAACAAAAAACGCGCGTTTTCTTCCTTCCCTGCTAACTTCTGATTCCTTGATTTTCAACAAAAACTCACAACAGCAATGTTATAGAGCATCATGTCACGATTCCAAACATATAAAGAAGTTGACCTAACTCTCAGAAATGAGAGAGAATTTCTTCTCCCCCAATTCCTGACCTAAGTTTTTTCCAATATTCAGGTTCAAAATACTCTTAGCACACACAACATAAATGAAAAGTAACTATATGGATGGCTTCAGGGCTATGATTAGAACATGTTTTCTTCACAAACTTAAACCTAACTATGCCTGGATAGAGAGATAGAAGTTCAAAAACTTACCTGTTCAGCTTGAATCGTGTACAACAATGGAGGCACTTTCAATGCAATGTGAGGACTTGTATAGCTTGCTTGAGGTTCAGGGATGCTTCTCCAACCTCTAGCTTGCTTTGGAACTAGCTGAAACGAGCTATGGAAGTTAACCTGCACAACTGAAAAAATGAAAATGGTGAAGTTGGTTAGAGGTGTTACAGCTGGTGTTTAGGGCTTGGAACAGTTTCAAGGGATGGTATGGAATGTGTTTGAAACCCTTTTGGCCAAAGTGCACGAGTGGAAAAGTTTATAGAAGTCAAGTTGCATAAGGGACTCTGTTTTTTGCAGTAGGATGGTGTTTTGATGAATGATGAGGTTTGTAAGGTGGTTAGCTCGTGCCTTAGATCAGGTTTGATGTTTGGAATGTGTTCAACAAGTTTGTCTAGGCTTGTGTTGACAGAAATGTGAGTTGTGTTTCAAAATGCAAGGTTTCTTCTTACTTAAGCAAAAGTTGTCAAGTTGAGTTATAGGGCAAGGCAGGTCCCTCAAGCATGCTGCATAATCTCTCCTTGATCAGTGGGATTAGTTCAATAACTTGTGCCTAGAAGATATGCATTGTACTTCTTGGATTTGTGTTTGACATAAAGTTGTGCTTTACAAGAATGGATAACTTGCTTTTTTCCAAATAAGGATTAAACTTCCATGTAATGACCAAATGAGCAAAATAATGCCTTGGCACAATGGATTGGCATTTAATTATTGAGTAAGAAAAGGATTAGAGGCCTGTAACTAGCTTGTGCAAGCTGACTTGAAAAATTGCAAAGTTATGGACATGGAAATGGCTCATGAACAAAGTGAGTTTTGCCCATATTGACAAATTCGATTCTCCCTAACCACAAGGGTGTTTTAGAAGTTCTTGGACATTTTGGAAAGCTTGGAATGTGTACTACAATCCATCTTTGTAATTCAAGTTGAGATTCTAAGTGGAAGCATGTGAAAAGTGGCCATGAAGTTAGGCGAAAATCCTGCCTAGAATAGGTCAAAAAATTTCTAAGTTAAGAATGTTTTGCACCCTTGTTCCAAAAATCATAACTTGAGCTACAAGCTTCTTTTGAGGAAACTTTGTGAATCAAAGTTGTAGATTTTGCAATGGACTATAACTTTCATATTTTGAGTTTTGCTTGAATCCAAATGTATCTTGATGAAAAAATGGGACAAAGTTAGGAAAAAATTAGGAATTTTCATAACTTAGAAAAATTCTAAGTTATGAAATTTCTTCATTTCAAACCCTAATTTGTGATTTTTGATTTCTTGGTGAACAAGTTTCATACTTTGGCATGTCTTGATGAAAAATGAATCTTGACATTTGATTTTGACCAAAAAGTCTAAGTTTGACTTTTCAGTATACAGTCAAATTTGGCTCAGTTGACTGGAAAATTCATCTGTCAATCTTGTGCATTTGGGATCTTTTGAACTTGTTGAATGTGTCAAGACCATGTCATTGAGTCCTTGAGTCCATATGTGAGCTTGGTTTGCCATTGGCTAGGTCAAACAGTCAAAGATTGCCTTTGTGCAGTCAAAACCCTAAAAATGACCATTTTGCCCTTTTGGTGATCTGATCAAATTTCTTGTGGAATTGTGATCCAAACTTGATCAAATGGTCCATATGAGTTCATAATGTTGATGTGGGTCAAAAAATCATGAGGTTTGACTGTCAATTGACCACAATTGACTTTTTCCCCCAATACAGCTGATTTCTAGGTCAACTGTCCAATTGACTGGGCAAAGATTGGAATCAAGACTTGAAACTTGGTATGGATAAACTTATGGGTCCAACATGAAGCATGAAAGTCATATTGGGCATTTTAGGTCAAAACATCTTTGTGCAAACACAAACCCTAATTTGGGTCAACAGTGCAAGGAGGAGTCTTAAGCAGAGAAAACCCTAACTTGATCTTGAGCTCCAAGGGCCTTGTGGTGAGAAAATATTGAGGAAATGGGAGGGAAAATTTTGTGGTACAACACATATATCAAAAATGAACTTTGGACGTTCTTTGCAAAACAAAACAGATAAAGGAAAACAGTTTGAAATTTGTCTGCAAATGAATTTGTATTGATTTTGAAGTTTGGCCTGTAAATAGGCGTTTTTGTACAAGAGGCTGACGTCCTAGTAAGAGAACACCGCCGAACAAATAGAATTTATACAATTTGTAAAAATAAAACAAAACAACTATGTGAATAATCCCACTGGGTTCCAACTCTGCTATTGCCTTTATGTCTTCGAGCATCTCATCACTTTGCTACTGGTTGAAGGTAGATTAGATTGATTAGTGTCGTCCGAGCTTGATAGTCGATACTGAAGTCTGGATGTAAGGTGATCCAATGAGACATAGTGTTACGCTTTGATCACTAACTTTTGCCTGGACCGCCCTTTCGGGTTTTCGGTCTACCGGGATACCCTTTTTTGCCCAAGCCGCCTTTTCAGGTTTTCGACTTGCCGGGTGTACAAATTTTTTTCATTTTCATCCCTTATTTTTGCCCGAACCCTTTTGGTTCGCCGGGAAGCCCTTATTTTTGCCTAGGCCAGTCAACCTAGCGGGTCTTTGATTATGCGTAGTATCTTTTCACTATGTCTGCATTGACGGGGTGAGGAAGGTCGTCACCATCCATGGTGGTTAGAATCATAGCTCCTCCTGAGAAAATGCTCTTAACCACGAATGGCCCTTCATAAGTAGGGGTCCATTTGCCCCTGGGATCACCTTGAGGTATGATAATGCTCTTGATTACCATATCCCCAACTTGATACTCTTGTCGTCTGACTTTCTTGTTAAATGCCTTGATCATCCGTTTTTGGTACGTCTGACCATGACAAATAGCAGTAAGTCTCTTTTTGTCGATTAGATTTAGCTGATCAAGCCGGGTATGGATCCAGTCATCTTCACTCAAACCTGCATCTTTCATGATCCGAAGAGAGGGTATCTGAACTTCAATAGGCAAGACTGCCTCCATGCCATAAACCAAGGAATAAGGTGTTGCCCATGTTGACGTCCGTGCTGAGGTACGGTACCCATGAAGAGCAAATGGTAACATCTCGTGCCAATCTTTGTATGTCACCGTCATCTTCTGCACAATCTTCTTAATGTTCTTATTAGCCGCTTCTACAGCCCCATTCATCTTCGGTCGGTAAGGAGAAGAGTTATGATGCTGTATCTTGAATTGCTGGCAGAGCTCAGTGATCATTTTGTTGTTGAGATTGGTACCATTTTCTGTAATGATCCTCTCTGGTACACCATATCGACAGATCAGATTGTGCCGAATAAACCGTGCCACGACGTTCTTGGTTACAGTAGCAAAGGAAGCTGCTTCAACCAACTTTGTAAAGTAATCGATAGCTACCAAGATGAAACGATGCCCGTTAGATGTTGTAGGTCTGATCTCGCCGATCATATCAATGCCTGTGATCGGTGGAAATAGAAATGACAGTTTGAAGCTGGTTCGCAAAATGTCGCGGTAAGCAAGAGTCGCCACTGTCTTTTATGTTCTCCAACATGGAAAGGACAAAAGCACAGCAAAATTCCTTCTTTGAGATGTCTCTCGGTTCGGGAGGTAGATTTATAGAAAGGGAAGGTGTTAGCACCCTTTCTATCCGTGGTTATCCACGGGCTCTTAGGTACTTGCTCTTATGTTTTCAAAAATGTTTGCTTTTCCTGGCTTGTTACAGGTGTTGATCTTCTAACTCTTCATGCAGATATGCCCTGGCTAGATACATGTATCGAATCTACAATTAGTTTCTCACAGATGTGCCCTGGCTAGATACAAGAATCGAATCCGGAACTTTAAAATGTTGTTTACAGACGTGCCCTGGCTGGATACAGGTGTCGAATCTCTAAACTCTTCAGATATGCCCTGGCTGGATACAGGTATCGAATCTGGAAATAGTCGTCTACAGATATGCCCTGGCTGGATACAGGTATCGAATCTGGAATTTGTTATCTACAGATATGCCCTGGCTGGATACAGGTATCGAATCTGGAAACTTGTCTTCAGATATGCCCTGGCTGGATACAGGCGTCGAATCTGGAATTTGTCGTCTTCAGATATGCCCTGGCTGGATACAGGTATCGAATCTGGAATTTTTCGAAGGTTGGTAGAGATAGCTTTCCTGGCTGGATGCAGGTGTAAACCTCTGACCTGAGAATGAAAGATAATTTCCTGGCCTGTTACCGGGGTTGATCTTCAAACTCTTCATGCAGATATGCCCTGGCTGGATACAGGTGTCGAATCTACAATCAAATCACTCACAGATGTGCCCTGGCTAGATACAGGAATCGAATTTGGAATTGTGACAGTTGATAGTAATCATCTTTGGATTGTCCTTTTTCCTGAAAAGGCAAGACATTAGTTGTATGCAATGTCATGATGTATGAGATGCATGATGTCATGATGCTCAAAATGAGATAGTGTTGTATGCACTTTATCATATATGTATGAAATGTGAAATGTCCATGAATGTATTTTCGTCTAGGAAAATAAATCCTTGACGAGTGTCGGGAGTTTGTTGAATCCTGGGCTGATGTTGAAGAATGGAGTTCTTCGTTTCCGCTGGGGATGATGGTTGCAAGAATAAACGGTAGGAGAAGATGACTCCATTGGAGAATAAACTTGTTGGAGAGATTACTCTGAGGGGAAAAGGAGAATAGATTACTCTGCGGGGTATTACTCTGTGGGAAGAGATACTTCGCTGAGGTTTTGATGAGAGCTCCGCTGGGGATTCCACTAATAAGTTATGTTGGGGAAATTGATGAACTCCACTGGGGATAGGAAGAACTTCGCCGAGGACGAATTTCCCGTGGTAATTAGCTGAGGATAACCCAGTTATACCCTGGTGGGGAAATAACCTTTGAATGAAGTCGGGGAGAGACGTGCGTACTCTGCAGTGTATAAGCTTCCAGAATCTACTGGGGATAAGCTTCAAGACTTGCTGGGGATATGGATTCCCTTTTCCTGGGGAAACCTTTCAGATTGTACTGGGGAATGGTTCCATTGGGTGTCTGGATTCCGCCGGGGAACAATCTTATACTAAGACTATCGGGGATGCTTGTTGAGGAATGTCTATACTCCGCTGGGGAATGTTGAGATCTTCTGGGGATACCCAACTTTCTTAAGGCTGACAGTAGACTAACTCTGCTTGGGGAGAGTATCGCTGACTTGCTAGGGGAACCATGTGCTTTTTCGGGGTTGACGGGAGATCAGCTCTTCTTGGAGAGTACTGCTGAATCTTGTCTTACTCTGTGGGGAGTTGAGGTAACTTGGTTACATTCTTCAGCCGAACCTACCTTGGTACCTTGGTGGACAGAGCAACTAGATCGCTTGGACAATTCTAAACTGCCCCTGTTTCTGATGTCACCTGTAATTAGTCCTTTGTTTCGTATGCAGTTATTTATGATTAGAAATTAATGTCAGGTGCATATATCAAAATGAACATTGGACGTTCTTTGCAAAACAAAACAGAAAAAGGAAAAACGATGGGTAATTTGTCTGAAAAATTGAACTTGTATTGATTTTGAAGTTTGCCTGTAAATAGGCGTTTTTGCACAAGAGGCTGACGTCCTAGTAGCAGGACGCCGCCGAACAGCATAGAGTTTATACAATTTTGAAAAGGAAACAAAACAGCTATGTGAAAAATAATCCCACTGGGTTCCAACTCTGCTATCGCCTTTATGTCTTCAAGCGTCTCATCGCTTTGCTGCTTAGTTGAAGATGAAGCTGATTGATTGGAGTAATCTGAGCCCGATAGTTGATGCCGAATTCTGGATGCAACGTGATTCAATGAGACATAGTATTACGCTTTATCCCTAACTTTTGCCTGGACTGCCCTTTCGGGTTTTCAGTCCACCGGGATACCCATTTTTGCCCAAGCCGCCTTTTCAGGTTTTCGACTTGCCGGGTGTACAAATTTTTTCATTTCATCCCTTATTTTTGCCCGAACCCTTTTGGTTCGCCGGGAAGCCCTTATTTTTTCCTAGGTGTGTCAACCTAGCGGGTCTTGAGTTCATGCGTAGTATCCTTTTACTATGTATGCATTGGTAGGGTGAGGAAGGTCGTCACCATCCATGGTGGTTAGAATCATGGCTCCTCATGAGAAGATATGTTTAACCACAAATGGCCCTTCGTATGTAGGGGTCCATTTGCCCCTGGGATCACCTTGAGGTAGAATGATGCTCTTGATTACCAGGTCCCCAACTTGATACTCTTGTCGTCTGACTTTCTTGTTAAATGCCCTGATCATCCGTTTTTGGTACGTCTGACCATGACAAATAGCGGTGAGCCTCTTTTCGTCAATTAGGTTTAATTGATCAAGCCGAGCCTGGATCCAGTCATCTTCGCTCAAACCTGCATCCTTCATTATCCGGAGAGAGGGTATCTGGACTTCAATAGGCAAGACTGCCTCCATGCCATAGACCAAGGAAAAGGGAGTTGCCCTTGTTGACGTCCGTGCTGAGGTACGGTACCCATGAAGAGCAAACGGTAACATTTTGTGCCAATCTTTATAGGTCACTGTCATCTTCTGCACAATCTTCTTGATGTTCTTATTCGCCGCTTCTACAGCCCCATTCATCTTCGGCCGGTAGGGATAAGAATTGTGGTGCTGTATCTTGAATTGCTCGCAGAGCTCAGTGATCATCTTGTTGTTAAGATTGGTACCATTATCCGTAATGATCCTCTCGGGTACACCGTATCGACAGATCAGGTTGTGCCGAATGAACTGTGCCACGACGTTCTTGGTTACCGTAGCGTAGGAAGCTGCTTCAACCCACTTTGTGAAGTAGTCAATCGCTACCAAGATGAATCGATGCCCGTTGGACGCCGTCGGTTTGATCTCGCCGATCATATCAATGCCCCACATTGCAAAAGGCCAAGGTGCCGTCAAGACGTTCAGAGGAACCGGAGGAATGTGCACCTTATCAGCATAAATCTGGCATTTATGACAAGTTCGAGAATGCTGATAACAGTCGGCTTCCATTGTGGACCAGAAATATCCTGCCCGAAGGATTTTCTTTGCCATGGTATGTCCACTGGAATGTGTTCCGAAGGTACCTTCATGTAGCTCCGCCATGATCTTTTCTGCTTCAGTCTTATCCACACAACGCAGTAAGGTTGAATCATAGTTTCGTTTGTATAGAATGTCGTTGCTGAGGAAGAATTTTGCCGCAAACCTTCTCAGGAACTTCTTGTCATTAACGGATGCGTCGTCGGGGTATTCTTGAGCTTCAAGGTACCTCTTTACTTCATGATACCAGGGCTTTTCTGTTACCTCTTCGGTCTCAAGATCGCAGCAATGTGCAGGTTCATCTAACTTCCAAATGATGATCCGGGGAGCCTCGTTGTCCCATTTGACTTTGAACATAGAAGACATCGTAGCCAACGCGTCTGCTAACTGATTCTCCTCTCTTGGGAAGTGTTCAAAAGTTATCTCCTCGAAGTGGGGAATCAACGTCAGCACACATACTCCTTGTAAGGAATAAGATTCGGGTGTTTTGTATCCCACTCGCCCTTGACCTGATTGATCACGAGAGCGGAATCTCCGAAGACACTCAGAAACTTGATCCTTAAGTCAATTGCAGCTTGGAGACCCATGATGCATGCCTCATACTCCGCCATGTTGTTGGTGCAGTTGAAACATAGCCGGACGGTGAGTGGAATATGATTGCCTTTAGGGGATATGATCACAGCACCGATACCATTACCCAAAGCGTTTGAGGCTCTGTCAAAGTGCATAGACCATCGGGATCCTTCCTCAGGTCCTTCATCCGGTCCAGGTACTTCACAATCAGTCACTACCATGATATCCTCATCTGGAAATTCAAAGTTCATCGACTGGTAATCGTCCACTGCCTGATGCGCCAAATGGTCTGCCAATACACTCCCCTTGATTGCTTTTTGAGTCGTGTACTGGATGTCATATTCCGTCAAGATCATCTGCCATCTTGCTATTCTTCAGGACAAGGCAGGCTTTTCGAATATGTACTTGATTTGATCCATTTTTGAAATCAATAGAGTGGTGTGAGTCAACATATACTGTCTCAGCCGGCGAGCAGCCCATACCAAAGCGCAACAAGTTTTCTCGAGCAGTGAGTACCGGGTCTCACAGTCGGTAAAATTTTTGCTAAGGTAATAAATGGCGTATTCTTTTCGGCCAGACTCGTCATGCTGCCCCAACACACACCCCATTGAGTTGTCAAGTACTGTCAAGTATAAGATTAGAGGTCTCCCTTCAACTGGCGGCATAAGAATGGGTGGTTCTTGGAGATACTCTTTGATCTTTTAGAAAGCGGCCTGACATTCATCATTCCAACGTACCACTTGATCTTTCTTTAGCAGTTTGAAGATTGGTTCACAGGTAGCCGTTAGATGTGAGATGAATCGGGCAATGTAGTTCAACCGTCCTAGAAAGCCTCTGATTTCTTTCTCTGTCTTGGGAGTTGGCATCTCTTGTATGGCTTTCACTTTGGAAGGGTCCACTTGAATACCTTTGTCGCTTACGAAGAAGCCTAGCAATTTTCCAGATCTCACCCCAAAGGTACACTTGTTTGGGTTCAACCTCAGCTTGTACAACTTCAGACGGTCAAACAACTTCCGTAGATGGTCAAGGTGTTCCTCCTCAGTTTGGGACCTTGCGATCATATCATCAACATACACTTCTATCTCGTGATGGATCATGTCATGAAATAAAGCAACCATGGCACGTTGGTAAGTTGCCCCATCATTTTTTAATCCAAAAGGCATGACCTTGTAGTAAAAGGTGCCCCACTGAGTAACAAATGTGGTCTTCTCCATGTCTTCGGGAGCCATCTTGATTTAATTATAACCGGAGAAGTCGTCCATGAAGGAGAATACTTTATGCTGAGCAGTGTTGTCAACCAGAACATCGATATGAGGTAGAGGGAAATCATCCTTAGGGCTCGCCCTATTCAAATCCCTGTAATCAACACACATTCGGACCTTACCATCCTTCTTCGGCACTGGAACCACGTTGGAAACCCACTGAGGGTAAGAAGTTACTGCTAGAAATCCGGCATCAAATTGCTTCATAACCTCAACTTTGATTTTCTCAGACATTTCTGGACGCATACGGCGGACCTTCTGTTTTACCGGAGGGCAATCTTCCTTGGTAGGCAGGTGATGAACCACAATGTCGGTATCCAACCCAGGCATGTCTTCATAAGACCAGGCAAAGATTTCCACATAGTCATGCAGCATCTGAATCAACCGTTGTTTCACACTGAGCTCTAGATTGGCACCAATCTTGACTTCCTTTCTGTCTGTCTCAGTACCCAAATTTACCGTTTCCACTGGCTCTTCATGTGGTTGAATGGCCCTCTCTTCCTGGAGTAGCAGTCTTGCAAGTTCACCAGGCACTTCGCAATCATCTTCACCTTCGTCTTCGGCTAAGTTAATCGGATTTTCGAAGTCATAACTGGCAGTAGCAGAGTCGTTACCAGTGAGATCCAGAGTGGATTGGAACCTGTATAGGTGAGTGTGTGTAAATATAGCTGTTTTGCAATATATAATAAAGAAAGAAAAAGAGCGCAAGATTTTGAAATGCAACAAACGTCCAATGTTTTTATTGATGATATATGAAAATGACACACAAAAGCCCTCACAAATGAAGCCACGGTGCCTCGGGTAAGACATCGAGCCATAAAAGTTTCAACATATTGTCTGTTACAAATTGAAAACAAAAGAGTTCATTACTGAGTGACAAAAGTAATAGGTGTGAAGTCTTTGGCAGTCCAGTTGCTTGGTCCACTGTCGGTTGTTGGGTAGATCCAACTGTCGAATTCAGATTCCTCCACGTCGTCCTCAATAGCATTCACTCCCGGGTTGGTGATGAACATAGGAGGTCTTCCAATCCTTGCTTTACGAACAGCCCTCTGAGCTCTGCAGTGAAGCCCAAACCAAACTTGTTAGTCTTTGGAGTGAAATCAGGAAGTCGGCCCCAGTTTGCGCACTCACCCTTCTCAATCACAGCCCGAGCATCCTTTAAGGAAGCCATCTTCAAAGGAGGGTCTTCAATCCCAGTTTCAGCTGATGCCAATGTCTGAGGCACCTCTTCAAAGTGTTGAAAGGGGGTTTCAATGAATTCCCCATCCATCTCTATGTACCGGAACGAATTAAGGTGGCTGACCATATATTCTTCCTCCCCCTGAACTGTAACAATCTTCCCTCTGACCGGGTACTTCAGCTTATGATGTAATGTGGAGGTCACAGCTCCAGCCTTGTGGATCCATGGACGACCCAGCAAACAAGAATAGGATGGTAGGATGTCCATCACATAGAATGTTGAATCAAAAACTTGAGAACCAACCCTGATTGGAATGTCAACTTCCCCATGTACCATCCTTTTCGAACCGTCAAAGGCTCGGACAACAATGTTACTTGGCTTGAGCTCCAAACCCTCACTATCCAGCCTGTCTAGGGCCTTCTTGGGCAATACGTTCAATGAAGAACCGGTGTCTACCAACACATGGGCAAGAGTAGTGCCCCTGCATTCAATGGAAACATGCAGGGCATCATTATGGTTCTTTCCTTTGGCGGTCAGATCGGCGTCAGAGAAGCCCAAACCATTATCGGCAGTCAAGTTGGCCACACAATCGGTAAATTGATCAGCAGACGTTTCTTGTGGCACATGGGCCGTCTTCAGGAAGGAAATCAGGGCCTTGGCATGGGCCTCTGAACACAACAACAGTGATAGCATAGAAATCTTTGATGGGGTGTGCCCCAACTGCTCAACTACATTGAAATCACTCTTCTTGATAATCTTGAGAATCTCTTCCATCTCTTGCTGGGAAGCTTCAACAGTGGTTGTCTTTGGTGCCTCCGTCAGGGCAGGCAAATCAGTAGCAATCCCTTTGCCCCGAGTGTCAGATGACTTGGCAGCAGGGGTAGAAACAGGAACTTGATTAGGAAGGGAAGCAGGCACACTTGCAGGTGTGATGATAAGAGGTTTCTGAATAGCTGGTGGCGCAATATCAGGCGAGAACAGCCTACCACTGCGAGTAATCTTGGCAGGCCCGGTGATGTTGCTGACACCGGTACTAGCATCAAATTCTTGTTTAACCCCAAGCACATAAACATCTGCCCCATAGTGCCATGGGACAGCTTTGTCGGATGTATAAGGGAGAGGCCCCGGAACAGTGATGATGATAGGAGCAATCTTCTGAGTGGACATGATTTTGACAGGCTTCTTTGAGGGAGCCTTAGGAGGGTTATTGAAAATAGTAACAATAGACACTTCTTCAGCAGGGACAACAGGAACAACAATCTTCTCGAACAAGATCTCTTTGCTATCCATCAGGCTTTGGATACCTGATTTCAGCAAAGGACAACCAACAGGTGAAACAGCACATAGAAGGAAACCTTTACCACATCCCGGAAATAAACCGGCTAGCAACAGGTTCCTTTTGACAATCAATAACGGAGTAACAATCTCTTCCACGGAGGCTACATACCGGTCTTCTTCCACAACATTCACTCCATGCTGGGGCATGGGAGCAGTCACAACATTGGGCCTTTCGGGCGCCTCAAACTGTATTTCTTTAGCATCAATAAGGTCCTGAACCTTATTACTCAGAGCCCAACAATCATCTGTAGTGTTGTACCCCAAAATTTGCCCTCCCATATTCTTCAAAGATTTGCAAAGAGCATGCTTCAAAATCTCCCAAGGGTTGCACAGTTCAATGGCCTCCTAACAGTAAAAAATTAGGGTTTTGGTTCTGGCAAAGAAATTGAAGTTTTCAAGGGTCCAAACAAGTCCCACATGCCCATAAACATTGTCAAGCATCCTTATGCCAAGTTTCAAGACTTACAGCACAAGATTGCACAGTCAAAAACCCTAATTGCTCAACAGTCAACTGCAGGGGCAAAATGGTCAAATGACAGTCAAAAGTCAAAATTTTTGGTCAACATATTATTTTGAAGCCACAAACATCATTTGGTCAATTCTTGATCATGATTCTCAAAGCATGGCTCAAAAAGTCTCAAGATGCAAAAGTTTCTATTTTTGGACAGCTGAAAAAGTCAACTGCAAATTGACCAGGGCATAACTTCCACATGGTTTATCAGAAAAATTCCATCCAAAGCTCATTTTGAATAGAATGACATTTCCTACAACTCATATTCACACTTCAAGTCCAAGAAATGCTCTCACAAAAAGTTATCAATATCAACATTATAGGTCATTTTCAAAAGTCAACAAAAAGGGACTTTAAGTCAAAGGCCATAACTTGAGATTGGTAAATCAAAATGATATGGGACCAAAGGCATTGGTTAGAGGACTCAAAGACATTTCCAAAATGTCCAAGAACATGATCAAAGCTTAAAAATTGAGCAAGTTATGCCTTGTGGAAGTTGGGAAATTTTTGGATATTTTGAAAAGTCAACATTGCTTTAAATGACCTAAAATTGCTAATGGGCCACAATTTCTTCCAAGAATCATCACCCAAGGCATGTGCACGACCACTTGGCCCAAAGGGAAGTTTTTCTTCATTATTTATTTATTTATTTGGATTTTTATTATTAATAATTCATTTAAATCAATTAAAATACATGAAAAATGTTAAACCTACTATTTCAAATCTTTTTGTGCATATAATATCTTCAATATTTCGTGCAAATCAAATTAGGGAAGAATTGAAATTGATTGGATATGATTGAGAGCTAAAAAGCATGAAAAAAGATTGAAAAATTATGGTTTGCAAATCAAATCTTTTTCACATCAATGCATGGATTTTGATCAAGTTTCTTAACCTAAATCACTCTCCTATACATACACAAGCAAGACCTAATGCTCATTACCAAAAAGCTGCGCAAGAACTTGAAGAAAAAAAACTTGAACTTTTGCTTGAAAACTCAAAACTGAAAACAGGGATAGAGGTCGATTCAAGCCAAGAAAATCATCTCATCACCTTCCTGAGACCTTAAGCAACGATTTGAATAAGTTTCCACGTCTCTAACGCCTTGAATCATTGTACAAAAGTCAAACTTTTTCACTTTTCTCTCATCATCGTGTTTTACAATTTAAGCACATTCCTTGCATTTTGTTCATGAATTCTTATTAATTAACTGATTCTGAAGCTAACCCAACTGCTTAATTGTATTTTCATCACCTCTATGCGAATCTACCATTGTCGTATTTTAGGGTTTGCAGAATTGTGAATTGGGGTTTCCCAGTTAAAGTAAAATTATGGGACCTCAGTGCCATGACCATGTGCAGCAGGCTAGGACGATCAGATTAGGACCCTCGCGCCTAATTTCTGAGGCCACATGTCCTAATCGCTATTCTCAGAACAAGCTTGTTTTGAGGGGGTTCAAAACCCCCGTTAACCGTTTTCTATTTTTTCAGGAAAACAAAACAATGAGGAAGACGATGCAGTGGCAAGCGTTGATTGGTTCGTTCAAAAATTCGCGCCAGAAATCCATTGGTTATCATATTCGCTTATGTTATTTGTTTGTTATGTAATATACAAAAAGATGAAGTGGAGCAGTTGGCAGGCGTACACGCTGGTGACCCTCAGGACCTGGGTTCGAGTCCCAGGTCCCTCACCCCTTTCCATATATTTTTTCAATTAATACTCATGTGCAATTTCAGTAGTAGTGTCCACCATGCACCCACAAAATCAAACCTGCCACGCATATGCCAAGAGCAATCCCAGGGCTATAATTGGAGGAGCATCATAGACTTGAGTCAAAGAGGCTACACGCTAATGGAAAAGTCAACCAGGCCAAAGGCCATTGGGCCCAGATTGCTAAAGAAAAACCTCCAAATTAGGGGCAGAACCCCTTAGGTTTGCAAATTTTTTTATTATTCTTTGTTTTTTCATTATTTTTACATTCTTTTAATTATTGTTTTTTAATTAATTTAATATTTTCATAATATATAAAAAACACCAAAAAAATCAGAAAAGATAAAAAAATAATAAATATTTTTATTTTAGTATTTTTTGTAAATAAATTGCATTAATTCACTTAGTTTTAATTTAGGGTTTAATCTTAACATTTTTTCAATAAAAACCTAAAATTGGTAGAATTAGGGTTTATAATCATTTTTATCTTTTTCTCTTTTCTTTCATAATAATTAAATATTTCTTATTATTTATTTTTATAATTAAATGGCATGTAAATAATTAGGTTAAATATTAGGTTAAAATTTAATCTTTTCTTAATAAACTAAAAACAACTAGAATTAGGGTTAGCATTTTATCTTAATTAATTCTTTTTCATTAAAATCATAAAATACAAAAATACCAAAAAAAAACAATTCCTTTTCTTTTTAATTTTAATTAATTTAATCATTTAATTCAATTTTGCAAAAAAAGGGTCCAACGCCCTCGTTTTTAATTTTTATTTAATTCGCATGTTTATTTCTTTTCCGTATAATTTTTATGTACCTCTCCCAAGGCCATGTAACATTTTAATTTCTCGCACTCTACTTTTCTTTAAGTCTTTACTTTTCTGTCAAATCGGGTTCTGGAAATTTTGGCGATGTGGACCCGCGCCTTTTGTAATAGCTTTAGAACTTTTACTTTTCGCAATTTTTAACTGCTAAATCAATGCATGCAAGAATGAATGGACAAAAATAAAAATAAACGCGTAGCTCACCAATAACATGAACAAGACAAAAATAAACGAATCTGACACACAAATCACACACCACCCCTAGGGTACGCCTCACTGTTGCCTTGCCTCGAAAGGTGATCGTCGAGTAGAGGACGTCTTAGTAAGTCCTCATGATCCGGGAACCTGGCATGAGGGTAGCTTCTAAGGTGTCTTCCCATTGCTCTGGTGATCACCATGTCCCGAACCTCGAATTGACCCAAACACCTCCAACGGTGGTGCTACCTACCTCTCAATGGTGGGATGGCACTACTTTAAAGGACATTTACACAGACGAATTCCTTAGGGTAGGTAGACGACTCTAGATACTTGCTCTAAATTTCAAAACAAAACAAAATACTTTTCACACCAACACATTTTCAAAAAGCTTTCGAAAGCAATTTTTCAAACACTCTTGAGGACTGATACAAGAGTCGAACTGGAATTTTCAAAGAAACTTTTTTAAAACCCACAATTGAAAAGCAAACAAACATTTTTGAAAACACAAGTGAGCAAGTATCTAAGAGCCCATGGATAACCATGGATAGAAAGGGTGCTAACACCTTCCCTTTCTATAATCTACCTCCCGAACCGAGAGCAATCTCTATAAGGAATTTTTCTGTGATTTTGTCCTTTCCATTTGGAGAAAATAAAAGACGGTGGCGACTCTTGCTTCCGCGACATTTCGCGAACCAGCGTTAAACAGTCAGTTCCAGATCCACCGATCACAGAACTGGCGACTCTGCTGGGGATTTAAACTTAAAGTGAGGTGTACCTTAGGGTTAGTTCATAACTGTGTTTTCAATTGTATTGATTTGTTTGCTTTACTATTGTGGGTTGCATGGGAGTTACATAGATCCTAACCCGGATCTGGGGATACCCTGTTTAGGTAGCATAAGTTGTGAGGGACCTGTCCGGCGTAGACCGACACGGGTGAAACAGTAGCTACGTTGGTGTGGCACCTTGGTCTGTACCGATATCCCTTGTGTCGCAACGAGGAGAATATGGGTCTTCTGAGGAGTCATTAAGCACCAACAACCTTAGAACCTTAATTGACACAACTTGGCCATTAGAACAGTAGCAGTATGCTACGCCCATTGAGGCTAAACTCTCGTGATGGTTCTGGCCGCAAGAAAAGATTGTGATGCTGGAGTTATGACCGATTGAGGGTAGTCAATGATATTGGGATCCTCTAAGAACCCGGTTACTTTGATAGGACAGGTATGAACCAACAAACTGAAAGAGGGTAGTACCTAGACCTCATGTTGGCCTAAACTTTAGGGGCTTGCCTTGTGTGACTTGTGTGCCTTACCATGTTTGCCTTTGTATCTATTTGTGGTGTGCTTTATCATAACATCATAACATCATGAGCATTGCATGCATCCTGCATAAGGACTGACCATTTCAAAGACAAGAGGGTTTCACCTTTGCTCTGTTTTGTAGAACATCATGATGCCTGTGCGAAGGAATACTATCCGGTTCAGCTTTGTTTGTTCACCTGATTTGCTTGATGAGTTGGTTAGCAGAATTCCAAATACCACTTCCTTCATTCAGAGGCATGGCTCTCTTCTCAGTTTAGTCACTGCAAAGCGGGATCAACAATTGATGAGTGTTCTGACCCAGTTCTATAACCCTCTGTACCAGTGCTTCACCTTTCAAGACTTCCAGCTGGTCCCTACCCTGGAAGAGTTCTCTGATTTGCTTGGTATCCCTATCTTGGATCAGACTCCCTTTACTGGTTGGGAAAAGACCCTCAGGCTTGAGGATGTTGCTGCAGCTCTTCCCCTGACACATCAGGAGGTAATGGACAACTGGGTGACTAGAAGCGGAGTTAAGGGTTTCTTGGCCAAGTTTCTGATTGGTAAAGCTAACAGTTTCTGGAATGACCTGGACTTTAGGGCATATGAAGACATCTTGGCTCTCCTAATCTATGGGTTAGTCTTGTTTCCTAATCCCGACAACTTCATCAATGTCACTGCCATAAGGATCTTTATGTCTCAGAATCCTGTGCCCACTCTCTTGGGTGACATCTTGCAACAACTTCATGCTCGTACTACCCGAAGACGAGGAACCCTATGGTGTTGTATCCCTTTGTTGGTGAGGTGGTTTATTTCGCACCTCCCCAAGTTCGTACTGAAGAACCAAGAAGGAAGAGGTTGGGCTCACAGGTTAATGTCTCTCACCGACAAAGACATCATTTGGACTTGCAGAGGTTTGGATGAGATAGCTGTCATTGATCGATGCGGGGAATACCCTAATGTTCCTCTGATTGGTACCCAAGGAGGGATCTCTTACAATCCATGTCTAGCGCTCCGTCAGTTTGGAAGAGCCAGAAGAGCAGGTCCCCATGAGATGTTGGTGCCTCACATCAGTTTTGAGTCTCAAGTGGATAGTGACGAGTTGCGTCGTAGGTTCATCAAGGCTTGGGACAAAGTTCATAAAGCTGACCCACAGGAGTTAGGGCCAAAGACTTCTTTACCTATGGAAGCCTACTACAAATGGGTTCGCATCCGTGCTCAGAAGTTAGGTATGCCGTATGAAGCCGTCAGACCCGTCATTCTTGAGTGTCCTGACAAAGATGGTGTTCCTCCAACTGTCCTTCCTCCTCAGATACCTACTGATTATGAGACATTAAAGAGATCTTGGTCGCAACTGCGAGAAGAACGGGATTCTTACCGAGAAAAGTTCAACGAGCAGGAATTAAAGATCCAGAAGCTGACAAAGCAGTTGGAGAATGAGAGAGCTCTGAATGCCTACATCCGTACTAAGAAGAGGAGACCATGGGATCAATAAGGAGCTCCGGATGTTCTTTTACAGTTTTATTTCCCTTTTCAGTATTTCCTTTCATGTAACGCCTAAGGGCAACCTGTCAAATAATTTCAGTTTCAAAGTTGAATCTAATGAAGTGTGTTCCTTTTTGCTTACGAAGTTGATTCCCGATTGTCTTTGAAAACATAAATCATACGCATTCCATTCATCATGTGCATAGCAGGTTTTCTCCTTTTCAGGTTGCTTACCGTTCTTCGCTGTTTATTTCAGCATCATGAATCCTGACTCATCATCAACTGAGACATCCATCAAAGCTCTTCAGGCGCAGAATGCGCAATTTCAGGAATTAATCAAGGGCTTGGCTCAAGGCCAAGAAGAGCTGAAGGCTCTGCTCCTGAAGAAGGAGAAGAAGAAGAAGAGAAGAACTGTTCTGTTTAGCTCGGGCCGAAGGTTTGGCAACACTTTGCAGAATGAAGAGGCTGGTTCTTCCATTGGCAAGAGTACTCCTCAGGCAGAAAAAGGCCCTAGTCCGGTAGTCTCCGACAACGAGACTGATTTTGATGAAGAGCAATATCCTCCTGCAGAAGACAGATACAAGCAGTTGGAGGACAAGTTGAATGCTATGGAGATACAACAGGTACCTGGGCTGGATTTCGGAGACTTGGGTTTGTCTACTGGTGTGATTATTCCTCGGAAGTTCAAAGCACCATCTTTCACTAAGTACGACGGGGCGTCTTGTCCCAAGCTACATCTCAGGTCCTATGTTCGGAAGATTCAACCGTACTCAGCGGATAAGAATTTGTGGATCCACTTCTTCCAGGAGAGTCTTTCAGGGACTCATCTCGAATGGTTCTATCAGCTGGATGGGACCAAGGTTCGTAACTGGGAGGAGTTGGCTACTGCTTTCTACAAGCAGTATCAATATAATGCCGACCTTGCCCCTACCCGTACCCAACTCCAGGGTATGTCGTTAGGTTCAAGTGAAGGTTTTAAAGAGTACGCTCAGAAGTGGAGGGATCTGGCTGGCAGGGTGCAGCCTCCGTTGACTGACCGGGAGCTAGTAGACATGTTCTTGGGGACCCTATCTGGGCCATTTTTCAACCACCTTATTGGGAATTCTTCTGCTGGATTCACTGATCTTATTCTGACTGGAGAGAGAATTGAGGCTGGGTTGAAGTCTGGTAAGATTCCGAAGGGTGCATCGTCTAATTCTGAGAAGAAGCCCTTCAAGAAAGAGGCCAGTGCGGTGTATGGGCCTAGAAGGCAAGACAAACCAGAGCGCCGCCAATCTGTCAGTGCGTTAATGATTGCCAAGCCTGCTGTCGCTCCTCGGCAAGCTAACCAACCAAGGGCTGAGAGACCCAGAAGGGAATTCACCCGTTTGAGTATGACCTTGTCGCAGATCTTGCCACAGTTGCTCTCAACCAACTTAGTAACCGTCAGAGAGGCTCCGAAGTTTGCAAATACCACATCTCCTAAATACAACCCAAATGCTCATTGTGCTTATCATTCTGATAGCCCGGGGCATTCCACTGATGACTGTTGGGCATTAAGGAATAAGGTGCAAGACCTTATCGACGCGAAGGAGATACAGTTCGAAGCGCCTGAGAGGCCGAATGTGGTTACTGCCCCTATGCCTCAGCATGGGGTAAATGCTGTCGATGAAGAAGTGTACGCTGTTTCTGTGGATGATCTGGCTACTCCTTTAATGACCGTCAAGAAGAACCTACTGCTGGCCGGTTTATTTCCGGGTTGCAGTGAGGGTTTCCTGTTCTGTGCTGTTTCCCTATCTGGTTGTCCCTTGCTGAAGTTAGGCATCCAAAGCCTAATGGATAGTAGGGAGATTTTGTTTAAGAAGTCTGCTGTTCAGTTGGTTCCGGTAGAAGAAGTTTCTGTGGTTACCATCTTCAATAATCCAATCAAGGCTCTCCCGAAGAAGCCTGTTCAAATCATGATTGTTGCACCTGTGGTTATCACTGTTCCGGGGCCTCTTCCCTACGTATCTGATAAAGCTGTCCCCTAGCATTATGGGGCAGATGTGTATGTGAATGGGATCAAACAAGAATTCAACACTGGCGCCAGTATTTGTGATATCACTGGCCCAGCCAAGGTTACCCGCAGTGGCAGGCTCTTCTCGCCTGACATTGCACCACCCGCTACTCGAAGACCCCTCCTTATAACACCTACAAGTGTACCTGTTCCTGTTGCTGATCAAGTTGTTTCCCCTGCCGCCGAGTCGTCTAATGCTCGGGGCAAAGGGATTGAAGTTGAGTCTGCCCGGATGGAGGCACCAATACCTATAACTGTTGAAGCCTCCCAACAAGAAATGGAGGAGATTCTAAAAATCATAAAGAAGAGTGACTTCAATGTTGTGGAACAGCTGGGGCACACGCCTTCCAAGATCTCCATGCTCTCCTTATTGCTGTGTTCAGAGGCCCATGCTAAGGCCTTAATCTCATTTCTCAAGACGGCCCACGTACCACAGGAGACATCTGCAGTCCAGTTCACTGATTGCGTAGCAAATCTGACAGCGGACAATGGCTTGGGTTTCTCAGATGCTGACCTGACTGCGAAGGGAAGAGACCACAATGATGCCCTACATGTCTCTATCGAATGCAGGGGCACTACTCTGGCACATGTACTGGTGGATACTGGTTCTTCTTTGAATGTGCTGCCCAAGAAGGCTTTAGACCGTTTAGATTGTGAAGGCCTGGAATTGAAACCCAGCAATATCATCGTCAGAGCCTTTGACGGTTCAAAAAGGATGGTTCATGGAGAGGTCGACATTCCCATTCGTGTGGGTTCTCAGGTGTTTGACTCTACATTTTATGTGATGGATATCCGTCCATCGTACTCTTGCTTACTGGGTCGACCTTGGATCCATAAAGCTGGGGCAGTGACCTCTACTTTGCACCAGAAGCTGAAGTACCCTGTCAGAGGGAAAATCGTCACTGTGCAGGGAGAGGAGGAGTATATGGTAAGCCATCTGAATTCCTTCAGATACATTGAGATGGACGGGGAGTTTATTGAAACCCCCTTTCAGCATTTCGAGGAGGTGCTTCCAATTTCAGCGGCAGCAGAAACAGCAGTAGAAGAGAATGTTCCTTTGAAGATGGCTTCCTTGAAGGATGCCCGGGCTGTGGTTCAAAAAGGTGAATGTGCTAACTGGGGCAGGCTTCCCGACTTTACACAGAAAACTGACAAATTTGGGCTGGGTTTTAGTGCAGAGGGTCAGAAAGCTATGCGGAAGGCGAAGACCAGAAGACCTCCTGTGTTCATTACAAATCCGGGAGTGAATGTTGTTGGGGAAGACAATGAAGTAGACGAAGCTGAGTTCAATAGCTGGATCTATCCAACGACTGAAGGCGGATTGACCAATTGGATTGCCAAAGACCATACTCCTGTTACCTTTGTTACGCAGTAATAAACTTCTTTGTTTCGTTATTTGTAATAAACAATAAATAGACTCTATGGCCCAGTGTCTTACCCGAGGCACCGTGGTTTCATTTGTGAGGGCATATAAATTGTCATTTCATATATCATAAATGAAAATCTTGGACGTTTTCTCGCATTTCAAATCTTGTGCTCCTTTTCTGTCTTTCTTTCCTTTACATATATTTCAAAACAGCTGTATTTACACACACACTCACTCATACAGGTTTCAATCCACTTTGGATCTCACGGGTAACGACTCTGCTACTGCCAATTATGACTTCGAAAATCCGATCAACTTAGCCAAAGACGAGGGTGAAGATGATTGCGAAGTGCCTGGCGAGCTTGCAAGACTGTTACTTCAGGAAGAGAGGGTAATTCAACCACATGAAGAGCCAGTGGAAACAATAAACTTGGGTACTGAAGAAGACAGGAAAGAGGTAAAGATTGGTGCCAACCTAGAGCTCAGCGTGAAGCAACGGTTGACTCAGATGTTGCATGATTATATGGAGATCTTTGCCTGGTCCTACGAAGACATGCCCGGATTGGATACCGATATTGTGGTCCATCACTTGCCAACTAAGGAAGATTGCCCTCCGGTTAAGCAAAAGGTCCGCCGTATGCGTCCAGAGATGTCTGAGAAGATTAAAGCCGAGGTTATGAAACAGTTTGACGCTGGGTTCCTTGCAGTGACTTCTTACCCTCAGTGGGTTGCTAATGTGGTACCGGTACCTAAGAAGGACGGTAAGGTCAGAATGTGTGTCGACTACAGGGATCTGAACAGGGCCAGCCCCAAAGATGACTTCCCTCTACCTCACATTGATGTCCTTGTTGATAATACAGCTCAACATAAGGTGTTCTCTTTCATGGATGGTTTTTCAGGTTACAATCAGATCAAGATGGCACCTGAAGACATGGAAAAGACTACATTTGTTACTCAGCGGGGCACCTTCTGTTACAAGGTCATGCCATTCGGGTTGAAGAACGCTGGGGCAACCTACCAACGTGCCATGGTTGCTTTATTTCATGACATGATCCATCATGAGATAGAAGTGTATGTTGACGACATGATCGCAAGGTCCCAGACTGAGGAAGAGCACCTAGATCATCTGCAGAAGTTGTTTGACCGGTTGAAACTGTACAAACTGAGGTTGAACCCGAACAAATGCACCTTCGGGGTAAGATCTGGGAAGTTGCTAGGCTTTGTTGTAAGTGATAAGGGTATTCAAGTGGACCCTGCTAAGGTCAAAGCTATTCAAGAGATGCCAGTTCCTAAGACAGAGAAGGAAGTCAGAGGCTTTTTAGGACGCCTGAATTACATTGCTCGCTTCATCTCACACCTAACTGCTACCTGTGAGCCAATCTTTAAGCTGCTGAAGAAAGATCAGGTAGTACGATGGAATGATGAATGCCAGGCTGCTTTTGACAGAATCAAAGAGTATCTCCAAGAACCACCCATCCTTATGCCACCGGTTGAAGGGAGACCTCTGATACTATACCTGACAGTACTTGACAACTCAATGGGGTGTGTGCTGGGGCAGCATGACGAGTCTGGCCAAAAAGAGCATGCCATTTATTACCTTAGCAAAAAGTTTACCGACTGTGAGACCATATACTCACTGCTTGAGAAAACTTGCTGCGCTTTGGTATGGGCTTCTCGCCGGCTGAGACAGTATATGCTGACTCACACTACCTTGTTGATCTCCAAGATGGATCCTATAAAGTACATATTCGAAAAGCCTGCTCTGTCTGGGAGAATTGCAAGATGGCAAATGATCTTGACGGAATACGACATTCAGTACACAACCCAGAAAGCCATCAAGGGAAGTGTATTGGCAGACCACTTGGCACATCAGGCCGTAGATGACTATCAGTCAATGAACTTCGAGTTTCCAGACGAAAGCATCATGATTGTGACTGATTGTGAAGTACCTGGACCGGATGAAGGACCTGAGGAAGGATCCCGATGGTCTATGCACTTTGACGGAGCTTCCAATGCTTTGGGTAACGGTATCGGCGCTGTCATCATATCACCTCAAGGCACTCATACTCCACTCACTGCCCGGCTATGTTTTAACTGTACCAACAACATGGCAGAGTATGAGGCGTGCATCATGGGTCTTCAAGCTGCGATCGATCTAAGGATCAAGTTTCTGAGTGTCTTCGGAGATTCCGCTCTTGTGATCAATCAGATCAAAGGAGAGTGGGATACGAAACATCCAAATCTTATTCCTTACAGAGAATGTGTGTTGACCTTGATCCCCCACTTCACGAAAATAACCTTTGAACACTTTCCAAGAGAAGAGAATCAGTTGGCGGACGCGTTAGCTACAATGTCTTCTATGTTCAAGGTCAAATGGGATAATGAGGCTCCCCGGATCATCATCTGGAAACTGGACGAACCAGCATACTGTTGTGATCTCGAGACTGAGTTGGTGACGGAGAAGCCTTGGTACCATGAGGTGAAGAGATATCTGGAAGCTCAGGAATACCCTGAAGGGGCGTCTGTCAACGATAAGAAGTTTCTAATAAGGTTCGCGGCAAATTTCTTCCTTAGCAACGGCATCTTGTACAAGCGAAACCATGATTCAACCTTACTGCGTTGTGTGGATAAGACTGAAGCAGAAAGGATCATGGAAGAGCTACATGAAGGGACCTTTGGTACACATTCCAGTGGACATACAATGGCAAAGAAGATCCTTCGGGCAGGGTATTACTGGTCCACAATGGAAGCTGACTGCTACCAGCATTCCAGGACATGCCATAAGTGCCAGATTTATGCGGACAAGGTGCATGTTCCTCCAGTTCCCCTGAATGTTCTGACTGCGCCTTGGCCGTTTGCAATGTGGGGCATAGACATGATTTGTGAGATTAAACCTACGGCATCCAATGGGCATCGCTTCATCCTGGTAGCGATTGATTATTTTACAAAGTGGGTTGAAGCAGCTTCCTACGCTACGGTAACCAAGACTGTTGTGGCACGGTTCATTCGGCATAACCTGATCTGTCGATACGGCGTCCCTGAGAGAATTATTACAGACTACGGTACCAACCTGAAAAATAAGATGATCACTGAGCTCTGCGAGCAGTTCAAAATACAGCACCACAATTCTTCTCCTTACAGACCAAAGATGAATGGGGCTGTAGAAGCAGCAAATAAAAATATCAAGAAAATCGTGCAGAAAATGACAGTGACTTATAAAGATTGGCACGAGATGTTACCGTTCGCTCTACACAGGTACCGTACCTCAGCCAGGACGTCAACCGGGGCAACTCCTTTCTCCTTGGTTTATGGTATGGAGGCAGTCTTACCGATCGAAGTGCAAATACCCTCGCTCCGGATAATGAAGGATGCAAATCTGAACGAGGATGATTGGATCCAGACACGACTTGATCAGTTAAACCTCATTGATGAAAAGAGACTTGCTGCTATCTGCCATGGTCAGACGTACCAGAAACGAATGATCAGGGCATTTAACAAAAAGGTCAGACCATAGGAATATCAAGTTGGGGATCTGGTAATCAAGAGAATCATCCTTCCTCAGAATGATCCAAGGGGCAAATGGACCCCTACGTACGAAGGGCCATTTGTGGTTAAACATGTGTTCTCAGGAGGAGCCATGATTCTAACCAATATGGATGGTGACGACCTTCCTCACCCCGCCAATGCAGACATAGTAAAAAGATACTACGCATGAAAAAAGACCCGCTAGGCTGACATGTCTAGGCAAAAATTAGGGCTTCCCGGCGAACCAAAAGGGTTCGGGCAAAATGAAGGGATGAAATGGAAAAAAATCTGTACACCCGGCAAGTCGAAAACCTGAAAAGGCGGCTTGGGCAAAAATGGGTATCCCGGTGGACTGAAAACCCGAAAGGGCAGTCCAGGCAAAAGTTAGGGATAAAAGCGTAATACTATGTCTCATTGGATCACCTTGCATCCAGAATCCGGTATCTACATCAAGTTCAGACGGCATCGATCTGTCAGCTTCATCTTTGTTTAGGTCATCAAGTGATGAGACGCTCAGAGTTATAAAGGCAGTAGCAGAGTTGAAACCCAATGGATCATTCATTTCACACAGCTGTTTTATTTTCTTTTGTATAAACTCTTTGGTTCGGCGGCGTTCTCTTACTAGGACGTCAGCCTCTTGTACACAAAACGCCTATTTACAGGCCATTCAAAAATCAATACACATATACTTTTCAGTTAAAAGTGCCAATTGTTTTTCCTTTTTCTGTTTTGTTTTGCGAAGAACGTCCAAGGTTCAATTTGTGATATATGCATTGACAATAATTTGCTAACTCATAAATATTTGCATACGAAACAAAGGATTAATTACAGGTAACATTAGAAACAGGGGCAATAAAGAGTTGTCTAAACAATCTAATTGTTCTATCCACTAAGGTACCAAGGTAGGTTCAGCTGGAAAACATAACCAGGTATCTCAATTCCCCAGAGAGTAAGTCAGCAAGTCAGTGCACTCTTCTCCAAGCAAAGTTATCAAATCTTAAGGAAGTTGGGTATCCTCCAGTGGATCTCAACATCTCCCCAGCAGCATATGTATTCTTAACAAGCATCCCTGACCGTCTTGGTCTAAAGATTGTTCCCCGGTGACATACCAACATTCAAAGGAATCACGTCCCCCACAGTTCAAAACTTCCCCAGGAGAGTCCAATACCAGTCCCCCAGGAAGGTTGGAATCCATTTCTCCCAAGCAGTAAGCTTATCCCCAGTAAATTCTGGAAGCTTATCCTCGCAGAGCACGAACGCGTCGCCCGGCTTTATTCAAAGAGTTATTTCCTTACCAGGATATAACTGGGTTATCCTCAGCCAAAAGCCACGAAAGGAGCGTCCTCGACAAAGTCTTCTTATCCCCAGCGAAGTCTATTAACACTTCCAACACAGCAAAGATATCCCCAGCAGGTTATTATCAACAATTCAACAAAGTACCTCTCTCCCCACAGAGTATTGCTTCCCAACAAGATCGTTAGAGTACTTTTCTCCCCGCAAAGTAATCATTCGCCAAGTTTATTCCCCAACGGAGTTATCTTCTCCCAACCGGTATCCTTGCAATTATCATCCCCAGCGGAAGCAAAATCCATTCTTCAACATCAGCCCAGGAGTGACTTCCCGGCACCCGTCAAGGATTTACTTTCCTAGACGAAAAAATACATTCATAAACATCTTCATACATTATAACATGCATATACGCATCATGAACATACAATCTCACGTATTCAGAGAGCATCTCGCATGTCATACCACATGACATCGCATACAACTAACGCTTGTCTTTTCAGGACAAAAGTACAAAATTGATTACCATCAATGGTCACAACTAAATATCCGATTCCTGAATCTTGCCAGGGTGTATCTGTTGATGACCAATTACCAGATCCGATTCCTGTATCTTGCCAGGGTGTGTCTGAAGAGTTCGAGGATCCGATACCTGAATCTTGCCAGGGTGTATCCGTTGAAGACTAGCATTACCAGATCTGATTCCTGTATCTTGCCAGGGTGTGTCTGAAGAGTTCGAGAATCCGATACCTGAATCTTGCCAGGGTGTATCCGTTGAAGACTAACATTACCAGATCCGATTCCTGTATCTTGCCAGGGTGTGTCTGAAGAGTTCGAGGATCCGATACCTGAATCTTGCCAGGGTGTATCCGTTGAAGACTAACATTACCAGATCCGATTCCTGTATCTTGCCAGGGTGTGTCTGAAGAGTTCGAGGATCCGATACCTGAATCTTGCCAGGGTGTATCCGTTGAGGACCAATTACCAAATCCGATTCCTGTATCTTGCCAGGGTGTGTCTGAAGAGTTCGAGGATCCGATACCTGAATCTTGCCAGGGTGTATCCGTTGAAGACTAACATTACCAGATCCGATTCCTGTATCTTGCCAGGGTGTGTCTGAAGAGTTCGAGGATCCGATACCTGAATCTTGCCAGGGTGTATCCGTTGAAGACTAACATTACCAGATCCGATTCCTGTATCTTACCAGGGTGTGTCTGAAGAGTTCGAGGATCCGATACCTGAATCTTGCCAGGGTGTATCCGTTGAAGACTAGCATTACCAGATCCGATTCCTGTATCTTGCCAGGGTGTATCTGAAGAGTTCGAGGATCCGATACCTGAATCTTGCCAGGGTGTATCCGTTGAAGACTAGCATTACCAGATCCGATTCCGGTATCTTGCCAGGGTGTGTCTGAAGAGTTCGAGGATCCGATGCCTGAATCTTGCCAGGGTGTATCCGTTGGAGACTAACATTACCAGACTCGATTCCTGTATCTCGCCAGGGCACGTCTGAAGAATTCGAAGATCCGATTCCTGTAACCAGTCAGGACATATCTACACAAAGCATCTGAAGACCAGATCCTGCAACATGTCAGGTACTCATTTTTCTTTTGCAGGTACGCAAGTTCTCGCTAAGGAATCTCTTACGCGATCAACGTCCAGATGGCATCTATAAGCCCATCATCCTATTCATCAATCTCTAAATGGCATCTATAAGCCCATTTCCATCACACTGCTACTATGTGAGCGCAAATTTCTGGGCACTCTAGTGTTCAATCATCTTCCACCCTCGGATTACGAAAGGCACGTCAGCCAATCTGCATCCTCGGGTCTAAGAAGATTGAACAGGGGCAACTGTTGTACTCCAAAATTTGCCCTCCCATATTCTTCAAGAAATTGCCAAGTCATGCTTCAAAATTCCCCAAGGGTTGCACAGTTCAAGGGCCTCCTAAACAGTCAAAATTAGGGTTTTTATTCTGATCACGAAAATGAAGTTTCCAAGGGTCCAATCAAGTCCCACATGCCTACAAATATGGTCAAGCATCCTCATATCAAGTTTCAAGACTTTCAGCACAAAATTGCACAGTCAAAAACCCTAATTGCACTACAGTCAACTATAGGGGCAAAATGGTAATTTAACAGTCAAAAGTTCAAATTTTTTGTCAACATCTCATTTTGAAGCCACAAACATCATTTGATCAATGCTTGATCATGATTCTCAAAGCTTGGCTCAAAAATCATCAAGATGCAAAAGTTTCCTTATTTGGACAGTTGAAAAAGTCAACTGTAAATTGACCAAGGCATAACTTTCACATAGATTATCAGAAAAATTCCATCCAAAGCTCATTTTGAAGAGAAAGACATTTCCTACAACTCCTCTTCATGTTCCAAGTCCAAGAAATGCTCTCACAAAAAGTTATCAATTTCAACATTATAGGTCATTTTCAAAAGTCAACAAAAAGGGACTTTAAGTCAAAGGCCATAACTTGAGATTGGTAAATCAAAATGACATGGGACCAAAGGCATTGGTTAGAGGACTCAAAGACCTTTCCAAAATGTCCAAGAACATGAGCAAAGCTTAAAACTTGAGCAAGTTATGCCTTGTGGAAGTTGGGAAATGTTTGGATATTTTGAAAAGTCAACATTGCTTTAAATGACCTAAAATTGCTAATGGGCCTCTTTTTCTTCCACAATTCATTATCCAAGGCATGTGCACGACCACTTGGCCCAAAGGGAAGTTTTTCTTCATTATTTATTTATTTATTTGGATTTTTATTATTAATAATTCATTTAAATCAATTAAAATACATGAAAAATGTTAAACCTACTATTTCAAATCTTTTTGTGCATATAATATCTTCAATATTTCGTGCAAATCAAATTAGGGAAGAATTGAAATTGATTGGATATGATTGAGAGCTAAAAAGCATGAAAAAAGATTGAAAAATTATGGTTTGCAAATCAAATCTTTTTCACATCAATGCATGGATTTTGATCAAGTTTCTTAATCTAAATCACTCTCCTATACATACACAAGCAAGACCTAATGCTCATTACCAAAAAGCTGCGCAAGAACTTGAAGAAAAAAAACTTGAACTTTTGCTTGAAAACTCAAAACTGAAAACAGGGATAGAGGTCGATTCAAGCCAAGAAAATCATCTCATCACCTTCCTGAGACCTTAAGCAACGTATTTGAATAAGTTTCCACGTCTCTAACGCCTTGAATCATTGTACAGAAGTCAAACTTTTTCACTTTTCTCTCATCATCGTGTTTTACAATTTAAGCACATTCCTTGCATTTTGTTCATGAATTCTTATTAATTAACTGATTCTGAAGCTAACCCAACTGCTTAATTGTATTTTCATCACCTCTATGCGAATCTACCATTGTCGTATTTTAGGGTTTGCAGAATTGTGAATTGGGGTTTCCCAGTTAAAGTAAAATTATGGGACCTCAGTGCCATGACCATGTGCAGCAGGCTTGGACGATCAGATTAGGACCCTCGCGCCTAATTTCTGAGGCCACATGTCCTAATCGCTATTCTCAGAACAAGCTTGTTTTGAGGGGGTTCAAAACCCCCGTTAACCGTTTTCTATTTTTTCAGGAAAACAAAACAATGAGGAAGACGATGCAGTGGCAAGCGTTGATTGGTTCGTTCAAAAATTCGCGCCAGAAATCCATTGGTTATCATATTCGCTTATGTTATTTGTTTGTTATGTAATATACAAAAAGATGAAGTGGAGCAGTTGGCAGGCGTACACGCTGGTGACCCTCAGGACCTGGGTTCGAGTCCCAGGTCCCTCACCCCTTTCCATATATTTTTTCAATTAATACTCATGTGCAATTTCAGTAGTAGTGTCCACCATGCACCCACAAAATCAAACCTGCCACGCATATGCCAAGAGCAATCCCAGGGCTATAATTGGAGGAGCATCATAGACTTGAGTCAAAGAGGCTACACGCTAATGGAAAAGTCAACCAGGCCAAAGGCCATTGGGCCCAGATTGCTAAAGAAAAACCTCCAAATTAGGGGCAGAACCCCTTAGGTTTGCAAATTTTTTTATTATTCTTTGTTTTTTCATTATTTTTACATTCTTTTAATTATTGTTTTTTAATTAATTTAATATTTTCATAATATATAAAAAACACCAAAAAAATCAGAAAAGATAAAAAAATAATAAATATTTTTATTTTAGTATTTTTTGTAAATAAATTGCATTAATTCACTTAGTTTTAATTTAGGGTTTAATCTTAACATTTTTTCAATAAAAACCTAAAATTGGTAGAATTAGGGTTTATAATCATTTTTATATTTTTCTATTTTCTTTCATAATAATTAAATATTTCTTATTATTTATTTTTATAATTAAATGGCATGTAAATAATTAGGTTAAATATTAGGTTAAAATTTAATCTTTTCTTAATAAACTAAAAACAACTAGAATTAGGGTTAGCATTTTATCTTAATTAATTCTTTTTCATTAAAATCATAAAATACAAAAATACCAAAAAAAAACAATTCCTTTTCTTTTTAATTTTAATTAATTTAATCATTTAATTCAATTTTGCAAAAAAAGGGTCCAACGCCCTCGTTTTTAATTTTTATTTAATTCACATGTTTATTTCTTTTCCGTATAATTTTTATGTACCTCTCCCAAGGCCATGTAACATTTTAATTTCTCGCACTCTACTTTTCTTTAAGTCTTTACTTTTCTGTCAAATCGGGTTCTGGAAATTTTGGCGATGTGGACCCGCGCCTTTTGTAATAGCTTTAGAACTTTTACTTTTCGCAATTTTTAACTGCTAAATCAATGCATGCAAGAATGAATGGACAAAAATAAAAATAAACGCGCAGCTCACCAATAACATGAACAAGACAAAAATAAACGAATCTGACACACAAATCACACACCACCCCTAGGGTACGCCTCACTGTTGCCTTGCCTCGAAAGGTGATCGTCGAGTAGAGGACTGTGATCGGTGGATCTGGAACTGACTGTTTAACGCTGGTTCGCGAAATGTCGCGGAAGCAAGAGTCGCCACCGTCTTTTATTTTCTCCAAATGGAAAGGACAAAAGCACAGAAAAATTCCTTAAAGAGATTGCTCTCGGTTCGGGAGGTAGATTATAGAAAGGGAAGGTGTTAGCACCCTTTCTATCCATGGTTATCCATGGGCTCTTAGATACTTGCTCACTGTGTTTTCAAAAATGGTTTGTTTGCTTTTCAATGTGGGTTTTAAAAAGATTCTTTGAAAATTTCAGTTCGACTCTTGTATCGGTCCTCAAGAGTGTTTGAAAAATTGCTTTCGAAAGCTTTTTGAAAATGTGTTGGTGTGAAAAGTATTTTTGATTTGTCTTTTGAAATTAGAGCAAGTATCTAGAGTCGTCTACCTACCCTAAGGAATTCGTCTGTGTAAATGTCCTTTAAAGTAGTGCCATCCCACCATTGAGAGGTAGGTAGCACCACCGTTGGAGGTGTTCGGGTCAATTCGAGTTTAGGGACATGGTGATCACCGGAGCAATGGGAAGACACCTTAGAAGCTATCCTCATGCCAGGTTCCCGGACCATGAGGACTTACTAAGACATCCTCTACTCGACGATCACCTTTCGAGGCAAGGCAACAGTGAGGCGTACCCTAGGGGTGGTGTGTGATTTGTGTGTCGTTTTCATTTGCATTTATCTTGTCATGTTATTGGTGTTCTACGCTTGTTTTTATTTTTGTCCATACATTCTTTCATGCCATTTGTTAACAGTTAAAAATATTGCGGGAAAGTAAAAATTCTAAGCTATTACAAAAGGCGTGGGTCCACATCGCCAAAATTAAACCAGGACCCGATTTTGACAGAAAAATAAAGAAATAAAGTAGAAGAAAAGTAAACTGCAAGAATATTAATTACAAGGCTTTGGGAGAGATACAGAAATATTAAGCGAAATAGAAATAAATATGCGAATTAAATAAGAATTAAACGAGGGCGTTGGACCCTTTTTGCAAAATTAAATAAAATGATGAATTAATTAATAAAAAAAGAATTGTTTTTTGGTATTTTTAATGGGAAAAGAATTAATTAAAATTAAACCTAATTCTAATTGTTTTTAATTTATTAAGAAAAGAAGATTAAAACCTAATATTAATCCTAATTAATTTACATGCAAATTTAATTATAAAAATAAATATTTAATTATTATGGAATAAAAGAAAAAAAAGATGAAAATTAATTAAACCTACTTCTATATTTTTTAGATTTTTATTAAAAAGTTTATAATTAACCCTAATTTAAAACTAATTAATTTATGAACTTATTTACAAAAAATATTAAAATAAAAAATATTTATTATTTTATTTTTATCTTTTCTGATTTTTTTATTGTTTTGGGTTTTTTATGGAAAAAAATAATTAATTAAAAAAGAACAATAATTAAAAGAAAGAAAAAGATAAAAAAGAAAGAATGTAAAAAATGCAAACCTAGGGGGGTTCAGACCCCAAAGTGGAGGTGAATTGTTAGCATTTTAAGCCCATTAAGGATTTGGCCTTATTGACTTTCCAGGTAGTGTGCCCAAGCGTTGACTAGAGCCTACCATATTTCACAAATCTTGGCCCTTGAATGAATGCCCTTGGACGCGTGGCTGGCTGGATGGTGGGTCACATGATGGACTTCCTGTATTGACATTGCACAAGAACACGTTTGAAATAAAAATAATATGAAAGGGTGGGGACCTGGGGCTCGAACCCAGGTCCTGTGGTTTACCATTCAAACGCTTCACCAATTGTGCCACTTTGCTTATTTGTAAATAATATAAACAATGAATATAATAAAACAAAACGCGTGGATACTTGGTTTTCCGCGCGAAAATTTAAACAGGCCAATTGCTCCTTGCCACCTAATCATCTCCTTCGCTTGGCTTTTTTTTCTTCTGAAAACAAGAACAAATTAGCAACGGTTTTCAAACGTTGCCATAGACGTTATACTAGAAAATAGCGAATAGCCCCTGGGGCTCCATAAATTGAGCGCGAAGGTGCCATTCTTTTCGTCTAAGCGAGCTGGTTTTGTTCATGGCATTGTGGTGACCTAATTTTACAGTATTAGGAAACCCCTAATTTGGATTCCAAGGAACCCTAGCCTGCATCAATGGTAAAATCATGTACATCGCACAAAAACGCAATTAATTTGTATGGTTAGCTTCAGAATCTTATAATGAGCATGAATCAAGCATTAAAAGTTACAAAGGATGCATGAATTGAGATGCACGATTATGAATCTTTCTTGGTACAGTTTGCACTCGTGTTACCAATTTAAGGCGTCAGGATGCTTGATTTCAATTGGAAATCCTTCCTTGAAGCTTTAGGAAGGTGATAGGATAAAAATCTGGCCTTGAATCGCCCTGGGAATTGGTTTTCAGAATATGAGTTATTGCCAAAAAATTGAGTTTTGTCAATGGGGTTTTGCGCAGCTTTTTCTGGTCCTTTGCATTAGGTTTATGATCAGGCTTAAGTACTGAGTGAATTAGGTCAAGTTCCTTGTCCAAAGAATCAAAGATTTGATATATGGATATTTAGTTTTTATGGCAAAATATTTTCATATCTTTTTCATGCAATTTGATACCAAATCATGCCAAAACTTTCCACAAATGATTATGCACGAATCTTGAGTGTCCAATGAGAGTAATTTCTGCACAAAAAGATTTTATCTCATTAGTTTTGTATTTTTCATGCCTTTTATTTAATTAAATGATTTGTTAATAATAAAAAATCCAAATAAATAAATAAAAATGGAGAAAAACTTCCCTTTGGGCCTAATGGTCGTGTGCATGCTTGGGATAATGAATTGTGGAAGAAAAATGGGCCCATTAGCAATTTTAGGTCATTTGAAGCAATATTGACTTTTCAAAATATCCAAAAATTTCCCAACTTCCACAAGGCATAACTTGCTCAATTTTTAGGATTTTCTCATGTTCTTGGACATTTTGGAAAGGTCTTTGAGTCATCTAACCAATGTCTTTGGTCCCATGTCATTTTGATTTACCAATCTCAAGTTATGGCCTTTGACTTAAAGTCCCTTTTTGTTGACTTTTGAAAATGACCTATAATGTTGAAATTGATAACTTTTTGTGAGAGCATTTCTTGGACTTGAAGTATGAAGATGAGTTGTAGGAAATGTCTTTCTCTTCAAAATGAGCTTTGGATGGAATTTTTCTGATAATCCATGTGGAAGTTATGCCCTGGTCAATTTACAGTTGACTTTTTCAACTATCCAAATAAGGAAACTTTTGCATCTTGATGATTTTTGAGCCCAACTTTGAGAATCATGATCAAGCATTGATCAAATGATGTTTGTGGCTTCAAAATGATATGTTGACCAAAAATTTGAACTTTTGACTGTCAAATGACCATTTTGCCCCTACAGTTGACTGTAGTGCAATTTAGGGTTTTGACTGTGCAATTTTGTGCTGAAAGTCTTGAAACTTGATATGAGGATACTTGACCATGTTTGTAGGCATGTGGGACTTGATTGGACCTTTGGAAACTTCATTTTCTTGATCAGAACCCAAACCCTAATTTTGACTGTTTAGGAGGCCTTTGCACTGTGCAACCCTTGGGGAATTTTGAAGCTTTGACTTGGCAAATCTTGGGGAATATGGGAGGGTAAATTTTGGGGTACAACAGTTTCCCCTGTTCAATCTTCTTAGACCTGAGGATGCAGATTGGCTGACGTGCCTTTCGTAATCCGAGGGTAGAAGATGATTGAACACTAGAGTGCCCAGAAATTTGCGCTCACATAGTAGCAGTGATGGTGGAAATGGGCTTACCGATGCCATTTAGAGGTTGATGAATAAGATGATGGGCTTGTAGATGCCATCTGGATGTCGATCGCGTAAGAGATTCCTTAGCGAGAACCTGCATACCTGCAAAAGAAAAAAGAGTACCTGACATGTTGCAGGAGCTGGTTTTCAGATGCTTGGTATAGATATGTCCTGACTGGTTACAGGAGCTGGATCTGGAGCTTCAAACGGTGATGAATGAACCAGGGATGGTTACTACCTTAGCATGAACAGTAAGAGAACCTTGGGTGACTTTAACTTCAACAACGCTCGTTGAGAAAATCTTGGTGGGAATTACCATCTTCGCAGTATCGGGAAGAGAACCAATAGGCAATTATAATCTCAAAAGCGGACGTTTGAGAAAAACCTGAGTTGGAATTATCATCTCACGCACCGTCGGGGAGAGAACCATAGGAAATTATAACCTGAAATGGAATTATCATCTCACGCACCGTCGGGGAGAGAACCATGGGAAATTATAACCTGAAATGGAATTATCATCTCACGCACCGTCGGGGAGAGAACCATGGGAAATTATAACCTGAAATGGAATTATCACCTCATGCACCGTCCGGGAGGGAACCAATAGGAAATTATAACCTGAAATGGAATTATCACCTCACGCACCGTCGGGGAGGGAACCAATAGGAAATTATAACCTGAAATGGAATTATCACCTCACGCACCGTCGGGGAGGGAACCATAGGAAATTATAATCTGAAATGGGATTATCACCTCACGCACCGTCGGGGAGGGAACCATAGGAAATTATAATCTGAAATGGGATTATCACCTCACGCACCGTCAGGGAGGGAACCATAGGAAATTATAATCTGAAATGGGATTATCACCTCACGCACCGTCGGGGAGGGAACCATAGGAAATTATAACCTGAAATGGAATTATCATCTCACGCACCGTCAGGGAGAGAACCATAGGAAATTATAATCTGAAATGGGATTATCACCTCACGCACCGTCGGGGAGGGAACCATAGGAAAATATAATCTGAAATGGGATTATCACCTCACGCACCGTCGGGGAGGGAACCATAGGAAATTATAATCTGAAATGGAATTATTATCTCACGCACCGTCGGGGAGGGAACCATAGGAAATTATAATCTGAAATGGAATTATCATCTCACGCACCGTCGGGGAGAGAACCAAAGGAAATTATAACCTGAAATGGAATTATCATCTCACGCACCGTCGGGGAGAGAACCATAGGAAATTATAATCTGAAATGGGATTATCATCTCATGCACCGTCGGGGAGAGAACCATAGGAAATTATAACCTGAAATGGAATTATCATCTCACGCACCGTCGGGGAGAGAACCATAGGAAATTATAATCTGAAATGGGATTATCATCTCACGCACCGTCGGGGAGAGAACCATAGGAAATTATAACCTAAAATGGAATTATCATCTCACGCACCGTCGGGGAGAGAACCATAGGAAATTATAACCTAAAATGGAATTATCATCTCACGCACCGTCGGGGAGAGAACCAATAGGAAATTATAATCTCAAAAGCGGACGTCTGAGAAAAACCTGATAACTTCTACTGAGTCTTCATCAGAAAAATCTGTTGGGAGTCGATTTAGCTGGACTAGAGAAGGCCTTGGACTGGATAAGAAATCTTTGGAGTCGATTAACTGAACCGGTCTAGGTCTTGAAATATGATTGAGAATTTAACTGCATCTTTCCTGAAAGGTAAAGGTCAGTCATATGCAATGCATGATATAAACCAAGCAATGATGTTCTCAACATAAATGAGATTTGTAGGATATGATGCGTCTATGCATGCTATAATGATGTATGTGATGTTTAGGAATGTATATTTTCGTCTAGGAAAGTAAATCCTTGACGGATGCCGGGAATTCGTATCCTGGGCTGACGTTGGAGAATAGATTTTGCTTCCGCTGGGGATGATAGCTGCAAGAATACCGGCAGGAGAAGATAACTCCGTTGGGGAATAAACTCGGCAAATGGAAGATTCTGCGGGGAGAAAAATACTCTAGCGACCATGCTGGGGAGCAATACTCTGTGGGGAGAGAGATACTTTGCTGAGTGTTGATAATAATTTGCTGGAGATATCCTTGTTGTATTGGAAGTGTTGATAGACTTTGCTGGGGGCAAGAGAACTTCGTCGGGGACGCTCTTTCCATGGCTTTTGGCTGAGGATAACCCAGTTATATCCTGTTAAGGAAATAACTCTTTAAATATGGCCGGGCGACGCGTTCGTGCTCCGCAAGGGTAAGCTTCCAGAATCTACTGGGAATAAGCTTACTGCTTGGGGAAATGGTTTCTAATTTTCCTGGGGAACTAGATTGGACTTTTCTGGGGAAGTTTTGAACTGCGGGGAAAGTGATTCTTTTGAATGTTTGATATGCCGCCGGGGAACAATCTTTAGACCAAGACTGTCGGGGATGCTTGTTAAGAATATATGTACTGCCGGGGAATGTCGAGATCTACTGGGGGATATTCAACTTCCTTAAGTTTGATAGTTTTGCTTGGAGAAGAATGCACTGACTGCTGACTTACTCTCTGGGAATTAAGGTGTCTGGTTATGTTCTTTAGCTGAACCTACCTTGGTACCTTGGAGGACGGAACAATTGGACTACTCAGACAACCCTTTATTGCCCCTGTTTCTATGGGAGATGAAGACATGTGAGGTACTGATAGTTGTTGAGGGTCAAACCTTCTTCTGGTAGGCAAGTGACAAGATGACAGGACATAGTCGTACGCTTTTGATCCCTAAATTTTGCCTGGACCGCCCTTTCGGGTTTTCAGTCCACTGGGATACCCATTTTTGCCCAAGCCGCCTTTTCAGGTTTTCGACTTGCCGGGTGTACAGATTTTTCCATTTCATCCCTTCATTTTGCCCGAACCCTTTTGATTCGCCGGGAAGCCCTTATTTTTGCCTAGGTGTGTCAACCTAGCGGGTCTTTGATTATGCGTAGTATCTTTTCGACTATGTCCATGTTCTCAAAATGTAGGGAGTGGCCCCTATTAGAAGTGTTTGGTCATGCCACCAGAAGGTACTTGATCAGGCAAGATTCGTTATTGGAGATGCCCCAAACGACTCAGGCGGAGATTTGCCCCCGGCTATTTTTTTTTTTTTTTTTTTTTTTGCCTTTGAGAGATTCTCCGAATCTTGATTGGATTGCCCCAGATAATGGACCATGATCATGTCATGCCCCTTTGATTGGAAGTGCTTCGGTTCCTTAGGCATTCGTCGTGCGAATTTCTATGTTGTTCAAACAAAAAGTCATATGCAAACAAAGTTATGTTAAAAATGCAAAGCTCATGTCTGTCTTGAAGATTTTAAAAATGCATTCTTTTTCATAAAACAAGTGCATGTTTGTAAAACGTGATGTCAACTCCGTATTTACCGTAAGCCTTAAGGAGTCAGGATCCCTTTCGTAACAGTATGCTTTCGAACCAACCCATGCTTCAGCTAGGACTTTTAAGGGTTATAACGTGGCCTGGTTCACGGTTTAAGAAACAAAGGATAAAGGCTCAAATTTTATTTGTACCCACCCGCTCTTCGTGATGTTCTCCAAACCTAAACTCAGTTGATCATACGTTAGACCTTGTTTGACTCTTTGCTTTGATTTTCCGGTGATGATTCAGATGTTAATAACTTATTTTGAATAGGCAGTCATTCCTTTTTTTGTTGAGGGTTTGTAGGACCCCTTTTTTTTATTTTTTTTATCCCTTTCTTTTTTTGCCTGAACTGTTTCCTTTTTTTTTGGAATCACAGTCAGCGGGATGCCCCAGTTTTGCAAGTCTCCTTCATGGGTTTTGACTTAATGGGCTTTTTTATTTTGAGAGATATAATGACTGCCTGTCCTTCTTGATTATTCAGAACCATCACCGTTTTTTTTGTTTTGTAAGGACCTCTTTGGTGCCATTCGTTATGCACTTGGATCAACTGAGAGACTACCCTGCCCCAGATTATGATTAAGGGTTTTAAATTTCGAAAAGAAAAACTCCTACTTCTTTGGCTCAGAGGGGTTGACGAGGGATTATCTTCCTTATAACTCCAGTGTTTAGGAATTGAAACAATGCCTGTACCTCATCAGCGGGGTCTGTTCAAAAGCATACTGTAAAGATCGCGGTATCGTTTTCGTCATCCTCCCTCAAGAGGCTTAGAATTTTAGATCAAGAGCTGACATCAGAAAAAATATGAAGATAATTTGCATTTAGTGAATACGAATATATTGTTTCAAAACAGACATATGCGATGCATTAATGAAATAACAATGTTTAACATGAGTAAATGTTTGAACCAAAAGAAAACTGCAACTTGAACATTCGAATGAACAAAAGTTTTCCAGTCTCAGGATTTGTCACTTCAAATGGTGAGTCTTGCAGGGGTAGTAGAAGAACTCGGCCCGACCATCTTGTGTGAACTCTAATGCCCCTTCATCAATCAGGTCCTGGATCTTGTTCTTCAGAGCCCAACATTCATTTGTATCATGCCCCGGGCTATCAGAATGATAAGCGTAGCGAGCGTTGGGGTTATACTTTGAAAGTGTCATGTTGGGATTCTTAGGAGGATCCGTTAGAGTTACCAAATTCAACCTTAGCAGTTGTTGTAAGGCTTGAGGCAGCGACACGTTGAGCTTGATGAATTGCCTTTTGGGCTTGTCTGGCTGAAGCTGGTGAGGTTGATACTGAATTGATGATACTGAAGCCATCTGAGGAGCTTTTCCCTTGCCTCTTTGTCTCAAAGGTGGTCGAACGATGACTGGCTTTTTACCCTTATACTTTTGCCCCAGCTGGTTACCCTGAAGCAGTTGGTTGACGAGAAACCAGAGCTCATCTTGTCTTTGAGCTAACCCTTGAATGGCAGTCACATGCCCCAGCATCTGGACCTTCAATGCATCCACCTCAGCTTGTAGGTGTTTTAGCCTTTCATCCTCAGCACTGTTCCTGACAGAAGTCTCCATGAGAAGTGTCCTTAGCTCTTCCTGTCCCTTGGATAGATTCAGGAGGATTTCCCCAAACCGAGTCTCTTGAGCAAGAAGGTCCTGGTTATCTGATTGGAAGGCCATTGCTGAAATAAACAGCGAGAAAGGTAAGTGACCTGCAACAAAGATACCTGTTATGTAATGATGTGTATGACATGCATGTAATGTTTTCAAGGACCTCGCGGGGTAAATAAGAAAATTGGTAGCATTGGGATTTGTAGCTTGATTGAAGGAAACTTCATATTTGTTGAGAGTCTCTCTCCCAAGGGTCAAAGGCTCACCATATCCAGTGGGTCATAGCCCCTGACAACCTTGGCTCGGGGAACTTTCTTCAAGTGTCAAAGCTCACCATATCAAGTGGGTCATAGCCCCTGATAGCCTTGACTAGAGGAAAATAAATCCTCTTTGCCCCTTGCTAGATGTTTGATTCATCATGACCTGCATCACAAGCCCTTGAGATCCTTGAAATGGGTTAGGATGTATGCAATGGTATGATGTCATGATTCATAGGGTAATATGAATAAACCCTGTTATGAGCCCTTATTAAGGACTAAAAAACAAAACCTGCAAGAAACTCGGTAAACCCTGTTAGGAGTCCTAATTAAAGACTGCAAACCAAAACCTGTAAGAAACTTAGGTACCCTGTTATGAGTCCCACTTAAGGACTAAAAACAAAACCTGCAAGTAGTTCATATGTCAGATAACAAGCATGCAAGTAGTCAAGTACGAAGGCACGCAAGTCACACAAGAGAAACCCTTAGAGTTTAGGCCAGCATGAGGTCTGGGTATTACCCTCTTGAAGTTGGTGGGTTCATACCTGTCCTATCAAAGTAACCGGGTTCTTAGAGGATCCCAATATCATTGACTACCCTCAATCGGTCATAACTCCAGCATCGCAATCTTTTCTTGCGGCCAGAACCATCACGAGAGTTTAGCCTCAATGGGCGTAGCATACTGCTACTGTTCTAATGGCCAAGTTGTGTCATTTAAGGTTCTAAGGTTGTTGGTGCTTAATGACTCCTTGGAAGACCCATATTCTCCTCGTTGCAACACAAGGGATATCGGTACAGACCAAGGTGCCACACCCACGTAGCCACTGTTTCACCCGTGTCGGTCTACGCCGGACAGGTCCCTCACAGCTTACGCTACCTAAACAGGGTATCCCCAGATCCGGGTTAGGATCTATGTAACTCCGATGCAACCCACAATAGTAAAGCAAGCAAATCAATACAATTGAAAACACAGTTATGAACTAGCCCTAAGGTACACCTCACTTTAAGTTTGGTCCCCAGCAGAGTCGCCAGTTCTGTGATCGGTGGATCTGGAACTGACTGTTTAACGCTGGTTCGCGAAATGTCGCGGAAGCAAGAGTCGCCACCGTCTTTTATTTTCTCCAAATGGAAAGGACAAAAGCACAGAAAAATTCCTTAAAGAGATTGCTCTCGGTTCGGGAGGTAGATTATAGAAAGGGAAGGTGTTAGCACCCTTTCTATCCATGGTTATCCATGGGCTCTTAGATACTTGCTCACTGTGTTTTCAAAAATGGTTTGTTTGCTTTTCAATGTGGGTTTTAAAAAGATTCTTTGAAAATTTCAGTTCGACTCTTGTATCGGTCCTCAAGAGTGTTTGAAAAATTGCTTTCGAAAGCTTTTTGAAAATGTGTTGGTGTGAAAAGTATTTTTGATTTGTCTTTTGAAATTAGAGCAAGTATCTAGAGTCGTCTACCTACCCTAAGGAATTCGTCTGTGTAAATGTCCTTTAAAGTAGTGACATCCCACCATTGAGAGGTAGGTAGCACCACCGTTGGAGGTGTTCGGGTCAATTCGAGTTTAGGGACATGGTGATCACCGGAGCAATGGGAAGACACCTTAGAAGCTACCCTCATGCCAGGTTCCTGGACCATGAGGACTTACTAAGACATCCTCTACTCGACGATCACCTTTCGAGGCAAGGCAACAGTGAGGCGTACCCTAGGGGTGGTGTGTGATTTGTGTGTCGTTTTCATTTGCATTTATCTTGTCATGTTATTGGTGTTCTACGCTTGTTTTTATTTTTGTCCATACATTCTTTCATGCCATTTGTTAACAGTTAAAAATATTGCGGGAAAGTAAAAATTCTAAGCTATTACAAAAGGCGTGGGTCCACATCGCCAAAATTAAACCAGGACCCGATTTTGACAGAAAAATAAAGAAATAAAGTAAAATAAAAGTAAACTGCAAGAATATTAATTACAAGGCTTTGGGAGAGATACAGAAATATTAAGCGAAATAGAAATAAATATGCGAATTAAATAAGAATTAAACGAGGGCGTTGGACCCTTTTTGCAAAATTAAATAAAACGATGAATTAATTAATAAAAAAAGAATTGTTTTTTGGTATTTTTAATGGGAAAAGAATTAATTAAAATTAAACCTAATTCTAATTGTTTTTAATTTATTAAGAAAAGAAGATTAAAACCTAATATTAATCCTAATTAATTTACATGCAAATTTAATTATAAAAATAAATATTTAATTATTATGGAATAAAAGAAAAAAAAGATGAAAATTAATTAAACCTACTTCTATATTTTTTAGATTTTTATTAAAAAGTTTATAATTAACCCTAATTTAAAACTAATTAATTTATGAACTTATTTACAAAAAATATTAAAATAAAAAATATTTATTATTTTATTTTTATCTTTTCTGATTTTTTTATTGTTTTGGGTTTTTTATGGAAAAAAATAATTAATTAAAAAAGAACAATAATTAAAAGAAAGAAAAAAGATAAAAAAGAAAGAATGTAAAAAATGCAAACCTAGGGGGGTTCAGACCCCAAAGTGGAGGTGAATTGTTAGCATTTTAAGTCCATTAAGGATTTGGCCTTATTGACTTTCCAGGTAGTGTGCCCAAGCGTTGACTAGAGCCTACCATATTTCACAAATCTTGGCCCTTGAATGAATGCCCTTGGACGCGTGGCTGGCTGGATGGTGGGTCACATGATGGACTTCCTGTATTGACATTGCACAAGAACACGTTTGAAATAAAAATAATATGAAAGGGTGGGGACCTGGGGCTCGAACCCAGGTCCCGTGGTTTACCATTCAAACGCTTCACCAATTGTGCCACTTTACTTATTTGTAAATAATATAAACAATGAATATAATAAAACAAAACGCATGGATACTTGGTTTTCCGCGCGAAAATTTAAACAGGCCAATTGCTCCTTGCCACCTAATCATCTCCTTCGCTTGGCTTTTTTTCTTCTGAAAACAAGAACAAATTAGCAACGGTTTTCAAACGTTGCCATAGACGTTATACTAGAAAATAGCGAATAGCCCCTGGGGCTCCATAAATTGAGCGCGAAGGTGCCATTCTTTTCGTCTAAGCGAGCTGGTTTTGTTCATGGCATTGTGGTGACCTAATTTTACAGTATTAGGAAACCCCTAATTTGGATTCCAAGGAACCCTAGCCTGCATCAATGGTAAAATCATGTACATCGCACAAAAACGCAATTAATTTGTATGGTTAGCTTCAGAATCTTATAATGAGCATGAATCAAGCATTAAAAGTTACAAAGGATGCATGAGTTGAGATGCACGATTATGAATCTTTCTTGGTACAGTTTGCACTCGTGTTACCAATTTAAGGCGTCAGGATGCTTGATTTCAATTGGAAATCCTTCCTTGAAGCTTTAGAAAGGTGATAGGATAAAAATCTGGCCTTGAATCGCCCTGGGAATTGGTTTTCAGAATATGAGTTATTGCCAAAAAATTGAGTTTTGTCAATGGGGTTTTGCGCAGCTTTTTCTGGTCCTTTGCATTAGGTTTATGATCAGGCTTAAGTACTGAGTGAATTAGGTCAAGTTCCTTGTCCAAAGAATCAAAGATTTGATATATGGATATTTAGTTTTTATGGCAAAATATTTTCATATCTTTTTCATGCAATTTGATACCAAATCATGCCAAAACTTTCCACAAATGATTATGCACGAATCTTGAGTGTCCAATGAGAGTAATTTCTGCACAAAAAGATTTTATCTCATTAGTTTTGTATTTTTCATGCCTTTTATTTAATTAAATGATTTGTTAATAATAAAAAATCCAAATAAATAAATAAAAATGGAGAAAAACTTCCCTTTGGGCCTAATGGTCGTGTGCATGCTTGGGATAATTAATTGTGGAAGAAAAATGGGCCCATTAGCAATTTTAGGTCATTTGAAGCAATATTGACTTTTCAAAATATCCAAAAATTTCCCAACTTCCACAAGGCATAACTTGCTCAATTTTTAAGCTTTTCTCATGTTCTTGGACATTTTGGAAAGGTCTTTGAGTCCCCTAACCAATGTCTTTGGTCCCATGTCATTTTGATTTACCAATCTCAAGTTATGGCCTTTGACGTAAAGTCCCTTTTGTTGACTTTTGAAAATGACCTATAATGTTGAAATTGATAACTTTTTGTGAGAGCATTTCTTGGACTTGAAGTATGAAGATGAGTTGTAGGAAATGCCTTTCTCTTCAAAATGAGCTTTGGATGGAATTTTTCTGATAATCCATGTGGAAGTTATGCCCTAGTCAATTTACAGTTGACTTTTTCAACTGTCCAAATAAGGAAACTTTTGCATCTTGATGATTTTTGAGCCCAGCTTTGAGAATCATGATCAAGCATTGATCAAATGATGTTTGTGGCTTCAAAATGATATGTTGACCAAAAATTTGAACTTTTGACTATCAAATGACCATTTTGCCCCTGCAGTTGACTATAGTGCAATTTAGGGTTTTGACTGTGCAATTTTGTGCTGAAAGTCTTGAAACTTGATATGAGGATACTTGACCATGTTTGTAGGCATGTGGGACTTGATTGGACCTTTGGAAACTTCATTTTCTTGATCAGAACCCAAACCCTAATTTTGACTGTTTAGGAGGCCTTTGCACTGTGCAACCCTTGGGGAATTTTGAAGCTTTGACTTGGCAAATCTTGGGGAATATGGGAGGGCAAATTTTGGGGTACAACAAGGACGTCTTAGTAAGTCCTCATGATCCGGGAACCTGGAATGAGGGTAGCTTCTAAGGTGTCTTCCCATTGCTCTGGTGATCACCATGTCCTGAACCTCGAATTGACCCGAACACCTCCAACGGTGGTGCTACCTACCTCTCAATGGTGGGATGGCACTACTTTAAAGGACATTTACACAGACGAATTCCTTAGGGTAGGTAGACGAATCTAGATACTTGCTCTAAATTTCAAAACAAAACAAAATACTTTTCACACCAACACATTTTCAAAAAGCTTTCGAAAGCAATTTTTCAAACACTCTTGAGGACTGATACAAGAGTCGAACTGGAATTTTCAAAGAAACTTTTTTAAAACCCATAATTGAAAAGCAAACAAACATTTTTGAAAACATAAGTGAGCAAGTATCTAAGAGCCCATGGATAACCATGGATAGAAAGGGTGCTAACACCTTCCCTTTCTATAATCTACCTCCCGAACCGAGAGCAATCTCTATAAGGAATTTTTCTGTGCTTTTGTCCTTTCCATTTGGAGAAAATAAAAGACGGTGGCGACTCTTGCTTCCGCGACATTTCGCGAACCAGCGTTAAACAGTCAGTTCCAGATCCACCGATCACAGAATTGGCGACTCTGCTGGGGATTTAAACTTAAAGTGAGGTGTACCTTAGGGTTAGTTCATAACTGTGTTTTCAATTGTATTGATTTGTTTGCTTTACTATTGTGGGTTGCATGGGAGTTACATAGATCCTAACCCGGATCTGGGGATACCCTGTTTAGGTAGCATAAGCTGTGAGGGACCTGTCCGGCGTAGACCGATACGGGTGAAACAGTAGCTACGTTGGTGTGGCACCTTGGTCTGTACCGATATCCCTTGTGTCGCAACGAGGAGAATATGGGTCTTCTGAGGAGTCATTAAGCACCAACAACCTTAGAACCTTAATTGACACAACTTGGCCATTAGAACAGTAACAGTATGCTACGCCCATTGAGGCTAAACTCTCGTGATGGTTCTGGCCGCAAGAAAAGATTGCGATGCTGGAGTTATGACCGATTGAGGGTAGTCAATGATATTGGGATCCTCTAAGAACCCGGTTACTTTGATAGGACAGGTATGAACCAACAAACTGAAAGAGGGTAGTACCTAGACCTCATGCTGGCCTAAAATTTAGGGGCTTGCCTTGTGTGACTTGTGTGCCTTACCATGTTTGCCTTTGTATCTATTTGTGGTGTGCTTTATCATAACATCATAACATCATGAGCATTGCATGCATCCTACATAAGGACTGACCATTTCAAAGACAAGAGGGTTTCACCTTTGCTCTGTTTTGTAGGACATCATGATGCCTGTGCGAAGGAATACTATCCGGTTCAGCTTTGTTCGTTCACCTGATTTGCTTGATGAGTTGGTTAGCAGAATTCCAAATACCACTTCCTTCATTCAGAGGCATGGTTCTCTTCTCAGTTTAGTCACTGCAAAGCGGGAACAACAGTTGATGAGTGTTCTGACCCAATTCTATGACCCTCTGTACCAGTGCTTCACCTTTCAAGACTTCCAGCTGGTCCCTACCCTGGAAGAGTTCTCTGATTTGCTTGGTATCCCTATCTTGGATCAGACTCCCTTTACTGGTTGGGAAAAGACCCTCAGGCTTGAGGATGTTGCTGCAGCTCTTCCCCTGACACATCAGGAGGTAATGGACAACTGGGTGACTAGAAGCGGAGTTAAGGGTTTCTTGGCCAAGTTTTTGATTGATAAAGCTAACAGTTTCTGGAATGACCTGGACTTTAGGGCATATGAAGACATCTTGGCTCTCCTAATCTATGGGTTAGTCTTGTTTCCTAATCCCGACAACTTCATCAATGTCACTGCCATAAGGATCTTTATGTCTCAGAATCCTGTGCCCACTCTCTTGGGTGACATCTTGCAACAACTTCATGCTCGTACTACCCGAAGACGAGGAACCCTATGGTGTTGTATCCCTTTGTTGGTGAGGTGGTTTATTTCACACCTCCCCAAGTTCGTACTGAAGAACCAAGAAGGAAGAGGTTGGGCTCACAGGTTAATGTCTCTCACCGACAAAGACATCATTTGGACTTGCAGAGGTTTGGATGAGATAGCTGTCATTGATCGATGCGGGGAATACCCTAATGTTCCTCTGATTGGTACCCAAGGAGGGATCTCTTACAATCCATGTCTAGCGCTCCGTCAGTTTGGAAGAGCCAGAAGAGCAGGTCCCCATGAGATGTTGGTGCCTCACATCAGCTTTGAGTCTTAAGTGGATAGTGACGAGTTGCGTCGTAGGTTCATCAAGGCTTGGGACAAAGTTCATAAAGCTGACCCACAGGAGTTAGGGCCAAAGACTTCTTTACCTATGGAAGCCTACTACAAATGGGTTCGCATCCGTGCTCAGAAGTTAGGTATGCTGTATGAAGCCGTCAGACCTGTCATTCTTGAGTGTCCTGACAAAGATGGTGTTCCTCCAACTGTCCTTCCTCCTCAGATACCTACTGATTATGAGACATTAAAGAGATCTTGGTCGCAACTGCGAGAAGAACGGGATTCTTACCGAGAAAAGTTCAACGAGCAGGAATTAAAGATCCAGAAGCTGACAAAGCAGTTGGAGAATGAGAGAGCTCTGAATGCCTACATCCGTACTGAGAAGAGGAGACCATGGGATCAATAAGGAGCTCCGGATGTTCTTTTACAGTTTTATTTCCCTTTTCAGTATTTCCTTTCATGTAACGCCTAAGGGCAACCTGTCAAATAATTTCAGTTTCAAAGTTGAATCTAATGAAGTGTGTTCCTTTTTGCTTACGAAGTTGATTCCCGATTGTCTTTGAAAACATAAATCATACGCATTCCATTCATCATGTGCATAGCAGGTTTTCTCCTTTTCAGGTTGCTTACCGTTCTTCGCTGTTTATTTCAGCATCATGAATCCTGACTCATCATCAACTGAGACATCCATCAAAGCTCTTCAGGCGCAGAATGCGCAATTTCAGGAATTAATCAAGGGCTTGGCTCAAGGCCAAGAAGAGCTGAAGGCTCTGCTCCTGAAGAAGGAGAAGAAGAAGAAGAGAAGAACTGTTCTGTTTAGCTCGGGCCGAAGGTTTGGCAACACTTTGCAGAATGAAGAGGCTGGTTCTTCCATTGGCAAGAGTACTCCTCAGGCAGAAAAAGGCCCTAGTCCGGTAGTCTCCGACAACGAGACTGATTTTGATGAAGAGCAATATCCTCCTGCAGAAGACAGATACAAGCAGTTGGAGGACAGGTTGAATGCTATGGAGATACAACAGGTACCTGGGCTGGATTTCGGAGACTTGGGTTTGTCTACTGGTGTGATTATTCCTCGGAAGTTCAAAGCACCATCTTTCACTAAGTACGACGGGGCGTCTTGTCCCAAGCTACATCTCAGGTCCTATGTTCGGAAGATTCAACCGTACTCAGCGGATAAGAATTTGTGGATCCACTTCTTCCAGGAGAGTCTTTCAGGGACTCATCTCGAATGGTTCTATCAGCTGGATGGGACCAAGGTTCGTAACTGGGAGGAGTTGGCTACTGCTTTCTACAAGCAGTATCAATATAATGCCGACCTTGCCCCTACCCGTACCCAACTCCAGGGTATGTCGTTAGGTTCAAGTGAAGGTTTTAAAGAGTACGCTCAGAAGTGGAGGGATCTGGCTGGTAGGGTGCAGCCTCCGTTGACTGACCGGGAGCTAGTAGACATGTTCTTGGGGACCCTATCTGGGCCATTTTTCAACCACCTTATTGGGAATTCTTCTGCTGGATTCACTGATCTTATTCTGACTGGAGAGAGAATTGAGGCTGGGTTGAAGTCTGGTAAGATTCCGAAGGGTGCATCGTCTAATTCTGAGAAGAAGCCCTTCAAGAAAGAGGCCAGTGCGGTGTATGGGCCTAGAAGGCAAGACAAACCAGAGCGCCGCCAATCTGTCAGTGCGTTAATGATTGCCAAGCCTGCTGCCGCTCCTCGGCAAGCTAACCAACCAAGGGCTGAGAGACCCAAAAGGGAATTCACCCGTTTGAGTATGACCTTGTCGCAGATCTTGCCACAGTTGCTCTCAACCAACTTAGTACCCGTCAGAGAGGCTCCGAAGTTTGCAAATACCACATCTCCTAAATACAACCCAAATGCTCGTTGTGCTTATCATTCTGATAGCCCGGGGAATTCCACTGATGACTGTTGGGCATTAAGGAATAAGGTGCAAGACCTTATCGACGCGAAGGAGATACAGTTCGAAGCGCCTGAGAGGCTGAATGTGGTTACTGCCCCTATGCCTCAGCATGGGGTAAATGCTGTCGATGAAGAAGTGTACGCTGTTTCTGTGGATGATCTGGCTACTCCTTTAATGACCGTCAAGAAGAACCTACTGCTGGCCGGTTTATTTCCGGGTTGCAGTGAGGGTTGCCTGTTCTGTGCTGTTTCCCTATCTGGTTGTCCCTTGCTGAAGTTAGGCATCCAAAGCCTAATGGATAGTAGGGAGATTCTGTTTAAGAAGTCTGCTATTCAGTTGGTTCCGGTAGAAGAAGTTTCCGTGGTTACCATCTTCAATAATCCAATCAAGGCTCTCCCGAAGAAGCCTGTTCAAATCATGACTGTTGCACCTGTGGTTATCACTGTTACAGGGCCTCTTCCCTACGTATCTGATAAAGCTGTCCCCTGGCATTATGGGGCAGATGTGTATGTGAATAGGATCAAACAAGAATTTAACACTGGCGCCAGTATCTGTGATATCACTGGCCCAGCCAAGGTTACCCGCAGTGGCAGGCTCTTCTCGCCTGACATTGCACCACCCGCTACTCGAAGACCCCTCCTTATAACACCTACAAGTGTACCTGTTCCTGTTGCTGATCAAGTTGTTTCCCCTGCCGCCGAGTCGTCTAATGCTCGGGGCAAAGGGATTGAAGTTGAGCCTGCCCGGATGGAGGCACCAATACCTATAACTGCTGAAGCCTCCCAACAAGAAATGGAGGAGATTCTAAAAATCATAAAGAAGAGTGACTTCAATGTTGTGGAACAGCTGGGGCACACGCCTTCCAAGATCTCCATGCTCTCCTTATTGCCGTGTTCAGAGGCCCATGCTAAGGCCTTAATCTCATTTCTCAAGACGGCCCACGTACCACAGGAGACATCTGCAGTCCAGTTCACTGATTGCGTAGCAAATCTGACAGCGGACAATGGCTTGGGTTTCTCAGATGCTGACCTGACTGCGAAGGGAAGAGACCACAATGATGCCCTACATGTCTCTATCGAATGCGGGGGCACTACTCTGGCACATATACTGGTGGATACTGGTTCTTCTTTGAATGTGCTGCCCAAGAAGGCTTTAGACCGTTTAGATTGTGAAGGCCTGGAATTGAAACCCAGCAATATCATCGTCAGGGCCTTTGACGGTTCAAAAAGGATGGTTCATGGAGAGGTCGACATTCCCATTCGTGTGGGTTCTCAGGTGTTTGACTCTACATTTTATGTGATGGATATCCTTCCATCGTACTCTTGCTTACTGGGTCGACCTTGGATCCATAAAGCTGGGGCAGTGACCTCTACTTTGCACCAGAAGCTGAAGTACCCTGTCATAGGGAAAATCGTCACTGTGCAGTGAGAGGAGGAGTATATGGTAAGCCATCTGAATTCCTTCAGATACATTGAGATGGACGAGGAGTTTATTGAAACCCCCTTTCAGCATTTCGAGGAGGTGCTTCCAATTTCAGCGGCAGCAGAAACAGTAGTAGAAGAGAATGTTCCTTTGTATCACTACTACTACTGAGACTCGAGACGAAGGACATATGGCTAAGCCTGCCCAGACTGAGGCACCGAAGAAGGTCATTGTTGAAGACACCTCCAAGTAAGATATGGAGGAAATATTAAAGATTATCTGAAAGAGTGACTACAAGATTGTTGAACAGTTGGGGCAGACACCCTCCAAAATATTTATGTTATCCATGTTCTTGTGCTCTGAAGTCCATGCTCAGGCTTTTCTGAAATTTCTAAAAAGTGTTCATGTACCGCAAGAAATCTCTATTGATCAGTTCGAAAATTATGTTGCTAATTTGACAACTGATAATGGGCTAGACTTTTGTGATGTTGATTTGACTCCTACAGGAAGGGACCATAATAAGGTCCTGCATGTCTCTATTGAGTGTAGGGGCACTACCTTATCCCATGTGTTGGTGGACACAGGTTCCTCATTGAACGTATTTCCGAAAGATGCTTTAGACAAACTTTACTGCGAGGGGGTTGTGATAAAACCCCAGTGACATTGTGGTAAGAGCTTTTGATGGTTCGAATAAAATGGTGCATGGGGAGGTGGATCTTCCAGTCAAAGTGGGTTCCCAGGTCTTCGACTCTACTTTCTATGTGATGGATATTCATCCATCCTATTCATGTTTGCTTGGACGCCCTTGAATTTATGGGCAGGCGCTGTTACTTTTAATTTACACCAAAAGTTGAAGTATCCCGTGAAAGGAAAGATTGTTACAGTTTACGGTGAAGAGGAATATATGGTGAGCCATTTTAACTCTTTCAAGTATGTTGAAATGGATGGAGAATTCTTCGAGACTCCTTGCTAGACCTTTGAAGTTGTTTCTCAGATAACACCGGTTGATAAAGCTACTCATGTTGTTCCAAAAATGGCTTCTCTAAAAGATGCTAGGGTTGTGGTTGAAGAAGGTGGTTGCACTGTTTGGGGTTAACTTCCCGATATTCCTTATAAATCTGACAAATTTGGTCCGGGTTTTAAATCTAAACTATTACAAGGCGTCAGGTATTTACATCGCCAAAAACAAACCCTTTAATTTAAATTGCGGAAAGTAAAATAAAGCGATAAATAATTAAAGTCCTAATTAAAAGCTATTACATACCGGAAGCAATTACAATATTGGATAAAATGATACGCGTGCGAGAAAATTAAATCGGCGCATTTTTTTTAGGGTTTTGACCCTTTTTGAAAAGAAAGCATGTTTTTGTTATTTTTTGAATTAAATGGAAATTAAATTAGGTTAAAATTAATTAATTAATTAATTAATTAAAATATTTTTGGGTTTTTGAATATTTAAGGAAATAAAATAAAATGGATTAATGTTAATAAAAACCTAATATTCTAAATTGATTTTAATTATTGCAAAAGATGTTAAAAGTTAAACCTAATTAAATGCTAAATTGATTAAATTATATTTATTTACAAAAATAAAAGTGATGAATTTAATTTTAATAAATAAAAATAATATTTTTTGTGTTTTCTGATTTTATTAAGAAAATTAATTTAATTAGTTAGTGTAAATAACAAAAACAATTAATATCAAACAAATAATTAAATAAAAGAAAGAAAAGAAATAAACCAAATGGGGGGGGGGGGGGGTTGGGCCCCAAATCAGGAGGTGGAATCAGCATGTTCAAGGCCCAACAGGCGTTGGCCTGGGCTGACTTTTGCAATTCCCTACGCCAAGTTGACTGGAGCGCATGGTGGTCATTCAATCTTGACCCTTAGATTTGGCCTGAAGGCCATCTGACGCCTAGAGATCTGAAGTGCACGGTGTGCTACGCTTGCTGAAATCACATGTAATTGCCTGAAGAAAAATGCAACAAATGTATTGGGGGACCTAGGATTCGAACCCATGTCCCATGGGTTTTGGAACTAATGTGCTTGCCAGCTGAGCCAATGTACTTAGTTGTTAGTGGAATAGGTAATGAACATTATATATGAAAAACAATCAATATGCTGGAATTAAAAAAAACTCGCGCCAATATATGAATGGGCCAATGAAGACGAGCCACGTCTTCGTCTTCTTCAACAAAACTTGGTTTCCTTACCTGCGGATTTTTATCCGCAGCAAAATCCCTAGGTTCGTCCTGAAATTAATCCTAGGCTATAGAAATGCAATCCAAAGCCATGGTTCGCTTTGTCTCTCCTTCCTGAGCATCTTTATACCAATTATTTGTCCCAATTTTTCCTGCACAGCAAACGCCTAAAAACAAGGAATGGAAACCCTAGGTTCGGGTATTATGTTACAGGACATAAAAACGAAATCAAATATTACAGAATGCTTAGAAATCACACAAGAGTTATGAATATACCAACGTTTTGTCAAAAAGATGCAAGAATCCAAGGTTATGATTCCATGTACAGGGCGGAGTTTCAAGCGACTTATAGTGCGTTTGGAGGTGTTCCAGGGCTCGTGAATGGTTGCTTTAGCTTCAGTGAATGGCTAGCAAGAAGATAGCGTTGAGTTTTCTCTTTGAATTCGCCTCTAACCAAGATTTCAATTCCAAACTTTTTCAAGCTTTTTTCAGTTTTGGTATTGTGTGTGTCTCGCCTCCATGAGTAATAAGGGTTGTATTAGGTTAAATCTTTGGGCTTGAATCCATGTGAATTGATGATTTGAGATTTGATATAATTCTTCCATTAAAGACTTCCAATTTCTTTCCAAATCCAAGATTTTGTGCATGATATGGCTTGGCACGAATTTGATTGTGTTCATGATGTTAATTGAAAGTTGTATCAATCAAAAAGATCACAAGTTATTAATATTGAGATTTTATTTTGATTTAAATTGATTAAAAATGAATTAAATAAATAAAAATAAAATAAAATAGAAAATTTAATAATTGGTCATGAAATTGAAGATAGGACACGTGTGTGGTGTGACAAGATCAAATCAATTGGAAAAAAGTGGGGCCATTTGACAAAATTTGAAGTTTTGGGGATAGTTGACTTTTGGCAATTTTGGAAAAATGCCCAACTTCAACAATGCATAACTTCTTCAATTTTGAACTTTTGGAAGTGTTCTTTGACTTTTTAGAAACCTTGATATGTCCTATAACCAACCATTTGGTCTCATATCATTTTGATATTCCATTCTCAAGTTATAAGCTTTGGCAAAAAAGGTGTTTTTGTTGACTTTCAAAAATGACCTATAATGTCCAAATTTGTAACTTTTTGTGAGTGCATTTCTTGATCTTGGGGTGTGAAGATGGATTGTAGGAAATTGAATCCTCTTCAAAATGAGCTTTGGATGGTCATTTCTCATAAATCATGAGAAAGTTATTCTTGGTCAAAGTTGAGTTGACTTTTCCTACAAAACCCTAATTTAACAACTTTTGAATCTTGATGAATCTTGAGCAATCCTTGATGAATCATGATCAACCCTTGATCAAATGATGAATTATCTTTCAAAATGAGAATGTTGACAAAAAATCTTGAGGTTTGACTACTTGTAGGTCATAGTTGACTTTTGCCCTAGCACAATCGATTTTTGGACTTCTTGAGCAATTGACTGACCAAACTTTCTCTGCAAGGCTTGAAATTTTACATGGATGAACTTGAGAGCATATTAGGACATTGGGGAGCACTTGAGGCCATTTGGATGCAAGGACCTTGATGCAACACAAAACCCTAATTTTGAATTGACTGCCTTAGGAGGTGATTTGACTGTCCAACTCTTGAGCTAACTTGAGTCACTTGGAGATTATTCTTGACATGTCTTGAGAAATATGGGAGGGAAACTTTTGGGGTAAAACAGTTGCCCCTGTTCAATTTTCTTAAACCTGAGGATATAGATTGGCTTTCGAGCCTTTCGTGATCCGAAGGTGGAAGATAATTGAACACTAGAGTGCCCAAAAATTTGCACTCGCATGGTGTAGTATCAGCATTGTGATGTCGGGAATGGGCTTACAGATGCCATTTGGAGATTGTTGGTAGGAGGATGGGCTTACAGATTCCATCTGCAAGAGTGTCGATCGCATAAGAGATTCCTTAGCGAGAACTTGCATACCTGTTGTTGTAGAAGATTCCGTTGGGGAAACCTAACTTTTGTTGAGATTTAGGAACTTGCCTGTACTTCAACTGAGAGGATGCCTTGGCTGAGTCTTAAGAACTTGTCCATAATTCAATTGGGGGGAAACATCTTCATCAAGATCTAAGAACTGTCTAGTCTTCAACGTAGTATACCGTTGAGATTGTAGAACTCGTCCACACTTTGACGGAGGAAAACATCAAGATCTAGAAACTGACTATTATTCAACGTAGTATACCGTTGAGGTCATAGTACTCGTCCACACTATGACGTAGGGAAACATCTTCATCAAGATCTAGGAACTGTCTGGTCTTCAACGTAGTATACCATTGAAATTACAGAACTCGGCCACACTATGACGGAGGAAAACATCAAGATCTAGGAACTGACTAGTGCTCAACGTAGTATACCGTTGAGGTTATAGCACTTGTCCATACTATGACGTAGGGAAACATCTTCATCAAGATCTAGGAACTGTCTGGTCTTCAATGTAGTATACCGTTGAAATTACAGAACTCGTCCACACTATGACGGAGGAAAACATCAAGATCTAGGAACTGACTAGTGCTCAACGTAGTATACCGTTGAGGTTATAGCACTCGTCCACACTATGACATAGGGAAACATCTTCATCAAGATCAAGAAACTGTCTGGTCTTCAACGTAGTATACCGTTGAAATTAGAGAACTCTTCCACACTATGAAGGAGGAAAGCATCAAGATCTAGGAACTGACTAGTGCTCAACGTAGTATACCGTTGAGGTTATAGCACTCGCCCATACTTTGACGTAGGGAAACTGTCGAGATTGAGAACCTTATCTGAAATTCAACCGAGGATAATTCAATTGAGATTTAAGAACCGGTCAGGTCTTCGACGTAACTGAGAACTTTAACTGTATCTTTCATGAAAGGTAAAGGTAAGTCATATGCAATGCATGATATGGATCAGGCAATGATGTTCTCAAAATAAATGAGATTATATTCGTATGATGCGTATATGCATGTATCATGATGTATGGGAATATAATGTTTTAGCTGGGGAAAATAAATCCCGGAGCTGCTGGAGAATAGAGTTGAGTTCTTTGTTTCCGCTGGGGATGATGAACAAAGATGAGTGTGAGAATAAACCTGCAGGAGAAAAGAACTCCGTTGGGGAATAAACTGATGAAGAGATTACTGTGGGGAATTACTCTGTGGGGAAGAGATGTTCTGCTGAAGATTTTAACGATAAACTCCGCTGGGGATTCCGCTGATAAACTCCGCTGGGATGGATTACTGTTGCTGGTGATGTTGAATCTATTGAGGATTGAAGTCCTGTTTGTAAAAGGAAAGAACTTCGTTGGGGATGATCTTTCAGTTGCAACTTGCTGGGGATAACCCTGTTAGACTCTTGTGGGGGTAATCCTTCTGAATTTGGCTGGGGAGATTTATTCGTGCTCTGCAGGGGATAAGCTTCCAGAGCCTACTGGGGATGACGATTCAACTCTGTTGGGAATGCTTTTTCAGACTGCGCTGGGAAAATGTTGACTCCACTAGAGGTATCTTGTATTCCACCAGGGAACATTCTTATACTCCGTCGGGGAATATTAAGACTGTCAGGGATACTCTGATACTTGCTGGAGAATATTCTTATACTCCGCTGGGGAATATTAAGACCTTTTGGGGATACCAAGCCTTTTTAGGGCTGATGGTAGACTAACTCTTCTTGGGGAGAGTGTTGCTGATTCGTCCATAGTTGCAAGTCTCAGCTGGGAGAGCTACCATTATTGCCTTATTCTGAGGGGAGTGAAAGTAATTTAGCCATATTCTTCAGCTGAATATACCTTGGTACCTGGTGGACAGAGCAACTTGTACAGTTAGGACACTTCTTATTTGCCCCTGTTTCTACTATTACCAGTAATTCATCTTTCATTTCACATGTAAATATTTATGATTAGCAATTAATGTCAAATGCATATTGTGATACGGTGGGAGAACTGACTTGAGGTTTTGCGTTTGTTTTCGCAAATGTTTCGGTTGAGCAAGAGTCGCCACCGATTTTTTATTTTATCCTAAGGAAAGGTTAAAAAGCACAGCAAAAACCTTTGAGATATTTTCTTGGGTTCGGGGAGTAGATTATAGAAAGGGAAGGTATTAGCACCCTTTCTATCCATGGGCTCTTTTTCGGTACTGTTGTAGGGTAGTTGATTAAGAATAGGAATTCTCAGGAGTTGAGAAAATTCCTCCAAAGTGGGCACCAATTGGTAGTCGGGGAAAGTGAAACAGTGGTGAAAGGGGTCAAAGAACTGGAACAACACCTTTACCATGTCCTCTTCAATGTTGGTGTTGACTAAGCTGAGCAGTCTACCATGTCTTTCACTGAAGGGAGAGCTTTCCAGAATTCTGGATGTGAGCTCCTTGAGTTGAGGAGGGATTCTCACCAGGTTGACTTGGATAGTTTTCCTGCGAAGAATTTCCATGACGTACAAAACAAGAACAAAGATGAAGATCTAAACCCTTGAAATGGTTAGTGGATGCATATGATGCTTCATGATGCTCATGATGTATGCACAAACATATGTACAAGCAAATCACACAAAACCCTAGTTTCAGGCTTGCATGGGGTTTCATAGGTAAGTACCCTCTTGAGTGTAGTTGGCTTAAAAAAACCTGTCCTATAAATAGTAACCGGGTTCTAAGGAGCTCAATATCATTGGATTGTTTTCCATGTTCATTGTTTTGGTTTTGCCACTTAACTAGCGACCAAAATATTCCAAGAAAACAACCCTCAATGAGTGTAGTATCGAGTATCTACCAACTTCGGACTGCACCAAAGCCGGTCATCTCACTACCCCTAATGAAAGGCCAAGATGGTCAAGTAAGGTTCTAGGTCATTAGTGCTTAGTGACATCACTCAGCGGCCCCGTACTCTCCTTGATTGAACTCAAGGGTTACCGGTACTCACAAATATGTCGCACTAATATAGATATTGCTTCAACCGTGTCAGTATATCCCGCACAGTTTCCACAACGTATTGCTATCTATGAATGTTTCCCCAAATCCGGGTGTAGGATTTCAAGCCCAAACAAGAGAACCAAGATATAAAGCAATCAAAGCAAACAATTAGTCATGCAAGAGGGTGATCTAAGCCCTAAGGTTACTCCACTTTAAAATTATCCCCAGCAGAGTCGCCAGTTCTGTGATACGGTGGGAGAACTGACTTGAGGTTTTGCGTTTGTTTTCGCAAATGTTTCGGTTGAGCAAGAGTCGCCACCGACTTTTTATTTTATCCTAAGGAGAGGTTAAAAAGCACATCAAAAACCTTTGAGATGTTTTCTTGGGTTCGGGGAGTAGATTATAGAAAGGGAAGGTATTAGCACCCTTTCTATCCATGGTTATCCATGGGCTCTTAGTTACTTGCTTAGATCAACTTGCCTTGATTTTCAATTGTTTGAAATGGTGCTTTGTGTGTGTGTTTGAAAATGTTTTGAAAAGAGGCCAATGTGGTGGCAACCTTTGTAATGACCCATGTTTGGATGTATACAAAGGTGTACTATCTTTTGAAAAGTTTTCAATGTTTTTGAAAGTTGTTTTGAAAGTGTGTTATGATGTGTGGTTTTGAAAAAATAGGCAAGTGTTTTTGTTTTGCAAGTTGGCAAGTAACCAAGAGTTGTCTACTCCTAAATTTACTCAAAGATCTTTGCTATGTTTTAACCCTTTTAACAATTTTGTTCCACCATTGTATTTGGTGGACAATCTTGTGTTAGGATGTTAACGGGACGGGCGCGGGTCATCGTTTAGACCATGATTGCAATGGTGCCAAGTGTCTTTGGGTAATTCTTCCTTTAAGGGACTTGATCATTTTTAGGCAACTTTCGAAAGCGTCATCGAGGGACTATGATCATTTGAATTGTTTTTGTTTTTTGCCAAAGACACCTAACATGCAACATGGCCCATTATTGAAGGCAACAAGTGGATTAACCCTAGGGGTGCAAGTGTGATTGGTGTTGTCCATTTTCATGCTTTTATCTTGGAATTAGGTCAAGCTATTTGTTATTTGATTTTTGCATACAAAACCCTAAGTCTATCATGGCATATTTAGAAAGCTTTTAAATGCGGAATTTAAAGGTCCTAAATTATTACAACACAATTATGGGATGGGGGGTACAAATGTTCAAATGGGGATATTTAGCAAGAAATTTAAATCTAAACTATTACAATCCAAATGGAATTTACAAGGTATTTAATTGCACAATAATAAAATAAAATAAAATAAAATATGCAAGATGCAAAAAATGATTTTTATATGTATGAAAAAGATTTTTTTTATGTGACAAATAAACAAAAATAAAAAGGTTAATTTTTGGGTATTTTTATGTTTAGGGCAAAACCCTAATTTTGCTAAATAAAAAGTATTTATTATATACTATATTCAATATTTATTAATTATGTACAAAAAATAAATAAAAAGGAAGTATATTGTATAAAAGTTATTTTTGAGGTCAAATATTAATAAAAATAAAAATGTATTATTTTGGATTTTTATCCTAAATATTCTAATAAATATATATAAGTATTTATATTATTTACTAAGTATATTAAATATGTACAAAAATAACAATATTTATTATTTACAAAAAAAAGTATACTTTTTATAAAATGTTTTCAAAAGATAAAATAAAATAAAATCAGAAAATAAAAATGTATTGTGTATTATTTTTTGTATTTTTTAATAGAAGGTATTATGTATTTATTTACATATATAACTAAATGAAACAAATAAATATCAAATAAAATGCAAAAAATGTGAGAAAAATATTTTTAATGTTTTTTCATGTTTGGATAAAAATATAAAATCAAAATCAAAAGGAAAAAATCAAAAATGACAAATATATCTCAAAATGGGCCAGGGGGGTGTATGTGTGAAATGAAGGTGCAAACGGAAAAATGGACCAAGCCCAGCCCAAAAGGAGTTGTCTTCAACCTCCAGCAACTTTGAAACAAAAAACGCGCGTTTTCTTCCTTCCCTGCTAACTTCTGATTCCTTGATTTTCAACAAAAACTCACAACAGCAATGTTATAGAGCATCATGTCACGATTCCAAACATATAAAGAAGTTGACCTAACTCTCAGAAATGAGAGAGAATTTCTTCTCCCCCAATTCCTGACCTAAGTTTTTTCCAATATTCAGGTTCAAAATACTCTTAGCACACACAACATAAATGAAAAGTAACTATATGGATGGCTCCAGGGCTATGATTAGAACATGTTTTCTTCACAAACTTAAACCTAACTATGCCTGGATAGAGAGATAGAAGTTCAAAAACTTACCTGTTCAGCTTGAATCGTGTACAACAATGGAGGCACTTTCAATGCAATGTGAGGACTTGTATAGCTTGCTTGAGGTTCAGGGATGCTTCTCCAAACTCTAGCTTGCTTTGGAACTAGCTGAAATGAGCTATGGAAGTTAACCTGCACAACTGAAAAAATGAAAATGGTGAAGTTGGTTAGAGGTGTTACAGCTGGTGTTTAGGGCTTGGAACAGTTTCAAGGGATGGTATGGAATGTGTTTGAAACCCTTTTGGCCAAAGTGCACGAGTGGAAAAGTTTATAGAAGTCAAGTTGCAGAAGGGACTCTGTTTTTTGCAGTAGGATGGTGTTTTGATGAATGATGAGGTTTGTAAGGTGGTTAGCTCATGCCTTAGCTCAGGTTTGATGTTTGGAATGTGTTCAACAAGTTTGTCTAGGCTTGTGTTGACAGAAATGTGAGTTGTGTTTCAAAATGCAAGGTTTCTTCTTACTTAAGCAAAAGTTGTCAAGTTGAGTTATAGGGCAAGGCAGGTCCCTCAAGCATGCTGCATAATCTCTCCTTGGTCAGTGGGATTAGTTCAATAACTTGTGCCTAGAAGATATGCATTGTACTTCTTGGATTTGTGTTTGACATAAAGTTGTGCTTTACAAGAATGGATAACTTGCTTTTTTCCAAATAAGGATTAAACTTCCATGTAATGACCAAATGAGAAAAATAATGCCTTGGCACAATGGATTGGCATTTAATTATTGAGTAAGAAAAGTATTAGAGGCCTGTAACTAGCTTGTGCAAGCTGACTTGAAAAATTGCATAGTTATGGACATGGAAATGGCTCATGAACAAAGTGAGTTTTGCCCATATTGACAAATTCGATTCTCCCTAACCACAAGGGTGTTTGAGAAGTTCTTGGACATTTTGGAAAGCTTGGAATGTGTACTACAATCCATCTTTGTAATGCAAGTTGAGATTCCAAGTGGAAGCATGTGAAAAGTGGCCATGAAGTTAGGCAAAAATCCTGCCTAGAATAGGTCAAAAATTTTCTAAGTTAAGAATGTTTTGCACCCTTGTTCCAAAAATCATAACTTGAGCTACAAGCTTCTTTTGAGGAAACTTAGTAATTCAAAGTTTTAGATTTTGCAATGGACTATAACTTTCATGTTTTGAGTTTTGCTTGAATCCAAATGTATCTTGATGAAAAAATGGGACAAAGTTAGGAAAAAATTAGGAATTTTCATAACTTAGAAAAATTCTAAGTTATGAAATTTCTTCATTTCAAACCCTAATTTGTGATTTTTGATTTCTTGGTGAACAAGTTTCATACTTTGGCATGTCTTGATGAAAAATTAATCTTGACATTTGATTTTGACCAAAAAGTCAAAGTTTGACTTTTCAGTATACAGTCAAATTTGGCTCAGTTGACTGGAAAATTCATCTGTCAATCTTGTGCATTTGGGATCTTTTGAACTTGTTGAATGTGTCAAGACCATGTCATTGAGTCCTTGAGTCCATATGTGAGCTTGGTTTGCCATTGGCTAGGTCAAACAGTCAAAAATTGCCTTTGTGCAGTAAAAACCCTAAAAATGACCATTTTGCCCTTTTGGTGATCTGATCAAATTTCTTGTGGAATTGTGATCCAAACTTGATCAAATGGTCCATATGAGTTCATAATGTTGATGTGGGTCAAAAAATCATGAGGTTTGACTGTCAATTGACCACAGTTGACTTTTTCCCCCAATACAGCTGATTTCTAGGTCAACTGTCCAATTGACTGGGCAAAGATTGGAATCAAGGCTTGAAACTTGGTATGGATAAACTTGTGGGTCCAACATGAAGCATGAAAGTCATATTGGGCATTTTAGGTCAAAACATCTTTGTGCAAACACAAACCCTAATTTGGGTCAACAGTGCAAGGAGGAGTCTTAAGCAGAGAAAACCCTAACTTGATCTTGAGCTCCAAGGGCCTTGTGGTGAGAAAATATTGAGGAAATGGGAGGGCAAATTTTGTGGTACAACACATATATCAAAAATGAACTTTGGACGTTCTTTGCAAAACAAAACAGATAAAGGAAAACAGTTTGAAATTTGTCTGCAAATGAATTTGTATTGATTTTGAAGTTTGGCCTGTAAATAGGCGTTTTTGTACAAGAGGTTGACGTCCTAGTAAGAGAACACCGCCGAACAAATAGAATTTATACAATTTGTAAAAATAAAACAAAACAACTATGTGAATAATCCCACTGGGTTCCAACTCTGCTATTGCCTTTATGTCTTCGAGCATCTCATCACTTTGCTACTGGTTGAAGGTAGATTAGATTGATTAGTGTCGTTCGAGCTTGATAGTCGATACTGAAGTCTGGATGCAAGGTGATCCAATGAGACATAGTGTTACGCTTTGATCCCTAACTTTTGCCTGGACCGTGTTGTACCCCAAAATTTGCCCTCCCATATTCTTCAAGAAATTGCCAAGTCAAGCTTCAAAATTCCCCAAGGGTTGCACAGTGCAAGAGCCTCCTGAACAGTCAAAATTAGGGTTTTGGTTCTGATCAAGAAAATGAAGTTTCCAAAGGTCCAATCAAGTCTCACATGCCTACAAACATGTTCAAGCATCCTCATACCAAGTTTCAAGACTTTCAGCACAAAATTGCATAGTCAAAAACCCTAATTGCACTACAGTCAACTGTAGGGGCAAAATGGTCATTTGACAGTCAAAAGTTCAAATTTTTGGTCAACATCTCATTTTGAAGCCACAAACATCATTTGATCAATTCTTGATCATGATTCTCAAAGCTTGGCTCAAAAATCATCAAGATGCAAAAGTTTCCTTATTTGGACAGCTGAAAAAGTCAACTGTAAATTGACCAGGGCATAACTTTCACATGGATTATCAGAAAAATTCCATCCAAAGCTCATTTTGAAGAGAAAGACATTTATTACAACTCATCTTCATACTTCAAGTCCAAGAAATGCTCTCACAAAAAGGTATCAATTTCAACATTATAGGTCATTTTCAAAAGTCAACAAAAAGGGACTTTAAGTCAAAGGCCATAACTTGAGATTGGTAAATCAAAATGGTATGGGACCAAAGGCATTGGTTAGAGGACTCAAAGACCTTTCCAAAATGTCCAAGAACATGAGAAAAGCTTAAAAATTGAGCAAGTTATGCCTTGTGGAAGTTGGGAAATTTTTGGATATTTTGAAAAGTCAACATTGATTCAAATGACCTAAAATTGCTAATGGGCCTCTTTTTCTTCCATAATTCATCATCCAAGGCATGTGCACGACTATTAGGCCCAAAGGGAAGTTTTTCTCCATTTTTATTTATTTATTTGGATTTTTTATTATTAATAATTCATTTAAATAAATAAAATACATGAAAAATACAAAACTAATGAAATCAAATCTCTTTGTGCAGAAAATACTCTCATTGGACATTCAAGATTCGTGCATAATCATTTGTGGAAAGTTTTGGCATGATTTGGTATCAAATTACATGAAAAAGATTGGAAAAACTAATGCTTGAAAATCAAATATTGAACAATCAAATCTTGGATTCTTTTGATCAGATTTTTGACCTAAATCATTACTACATATACAAGGAACACAACCCTAATGCCATGGACCCCTAAGCTGCGCAAAAACCCCATTATCAAACTCAAGCTTTTTTGGCAAAAATTCCAATTCTGAAAACCTAGTTCTAGGGTGATTCAAGGCCAAATAGCTATTCCATTAGCTTCCTCAAGGATCATAGAACGTGTTCCAATCATTCCCTAAGCCCCATACTCAAGAAAACGCGAAATCATCATTGAAATTGGTAGAAAAAATTCCAAAATCATTATTCATGCATTTTTAACATGTTTCGTTGTTGTTTTTGTGTTTAGAATGATGTTTGCAAGCTAACTGCATAGTTTGATTGAAGTTTCATGCCCAAACGAAGAATCTACCATGAAAGCATATTAGGTTTCCGTGGAAGTCAATTTGGGGGTTTTCAAACCTGGAACAATTAGGCCATGAGAGATACATAGTTGGAATCATGAGAGAGAGACGATTCTAATGGCCCTAGTCCGAACAATTTATGAATGCTCATGTGCTAGTCGCTATTTTCTAGTATAGTGCCTATAGCAACGTTTGAAAACCGTTGCTTATTGTCTTTATGTTTCAGGAAAAATCAGGCCAAGGAAGAAGAAAGCAAGGTGGCTGTCCATGAGTGGAGCGTTTAAATTTTCGCGCGTAAAGCGCATTAGCGTTTGGATTTATTTTATAATATTTGTTTGACATCTAACATACAGGAAACGCGCTTGGAACGGTTGGTAAAGCGCTTGATTGGTAAACCATAGGACCTGGGTTCGAGCCCCAGGTCCTCACCCCCTTTCATATTTTTCTCCATTTAACGTTCATATGCAGCGTCAGCGTGAGGGAGTACCATACATCCATGAAACCTGGCCATCCACGTGCCTATGGAGATAGATCAAACGGCCATAATCTGAAGCGCACCATGGACTGCAGTCAACCACCTCACACCCTAGTGTCAAAGTCAACGAGGCTTAAGGAATTGGGCCCTGAATTACTAAGGCCTCACCCTCCAATTTGGGGCAGACCCCCTAGGTTTGCATTTTTTTACATTCTTTCTTTTCTTTGTTTTTTTCTTTCTTTTAATTATTGTTCTTTTTTAATTAATTATTTTTTTCATAAAAACACAAAACAATAAAAAAAATCAGAAAAGATAAAAATAAAATAATAAATATTTTATTTAATAGTATTTTGTAAATAAAGTCCATAAATTAACTAGTTTTAAATTAGGTTTTAATTTTAACTCTTTTGATAAAAATCTAAAAAAATATAGAATTAGGGTTTATGATAATTTTTATTCCTTTTTATTTTTATTCCATAATAATTAAATATTACTATTATTTATTTTTGTAATTAAATTGCAATAAAATAATTAGGGTTAATTTTAGGATTAAAACTTTAATATGTTTTCTTAACAAATAAAAATTGTAGAATTAGGGTTAGCATTTATTTTAATTAATTCTTTTTTCATTAAAATCATAAAATACCAAAAATACAAAAAAAAAACAATTTCTTTTCTCTTTTTAATTAATTAATTCCCTCATTTAATTTAATTTTGCAAAAAGGGTCCAACGCCCTCGTTTTAATTCTTATTCGCATATTTATTTTATTTCTTTATAATATTTATGTATCTCTCCCAAGGCCTTGTAATTAATTATCTGTCGCACTTTTATTTTCTTTATTTTCTTTATTTTTTCCGTCAAATCGGGTTCGAGAAGTTTTGGCGATGTGGACCCGCGCCGTTTGTAATAGCTTGGAATCTTTTACTTTTCGCAATTTTTAACTGTTAAATAATGGCATGAAAGAATGTATGGACAAAAATAAAAAACAAACGCATAGATCACCCATAACCTGACAAGATAAATGCAAATGAATCTGACACACAAATCACACACCACCCCTAGGGTACGCCTCACTGTTGCCTTGCCTCGAAAGGTGGTCGTCGAGTAGAGGATGTCTTAGTAAGTCCTCATGATCCGGGAACCTGGCATGAGGGTAGCTTCTAAGGTGTCTTCCCATTGCTCCGGTGATCACCATGTCCCGAACCTCGAATTGACCCGAACACCTCCAACGGTGGTGCTACCTACCTCTCAATGGTGGGATGGCACTGCTTTAAAGGACATTTACACAGACTAATTCCTTAGGGTAGGTAGACGACTCTAGATACTTGCTCTAATTTCACAACAAATTAAAAATACTTTTCACACCGACACCTTTTCAAAAGCTTTCGAAAGCAATTTTTCAAACACTCTTGAGGACCGATACAAGAGTCGAACTGGAATTTTCAAAGAAACTTTTTAAAACCCACAGTTGAAAAGCAAACAAACCATTTTTGAAAACACAATGAGCAAGTATCTAAGAGCCCATGGATAACCATGGATAGAAAGGGTGCTAACACCTTCCCTTTCTATAACCTACCTCCCGAACCGAGAGCAATCTCTTTAAGGAATTTTTCTGTGCTTTTGTCCTTTCCATTTGGAGAAAATAAAAGACGGTGGCGACTCTTGCTTCTGCGACATTTCGCGAACCAGCGTTAAACAGTCAGTTCCAGATCCACCGATCACAGACCGCCCTTTCGGGTTTTCGGTCTACCGGGATACCCTTTTTTGCCCAAGCCGCCTTTTCAGGTTTTCGACTTGCCGGGTGTACAAATTTTTTTCATTTTCATCCCTTATTTTTGCCCGAACCCTTTTGGTTCGCCGGGAAGCCCTTATTTTTGCCTAGGCCAGTCAACCTAGCGGGTCTTTGATTATGCGTAGTATCTTTTCACTATGTCTGCATTGACGGGGTGAGGAAGGTCGTCACCATCCATGGTGGTTAGAATCATAGCTCCTCCTGAGAAAATGCTCTTAACCACGAATGGCCCTTCATAAGTAGGGGACCATTTGCCCCTGGGATCACCTTGAGGTAGGATAATGCGCTTGATTACCATATCCCTAACTTGATACTCTTGTCGTCTGACTTTCTTGTTAAATGCCTTGATCATCCGTTTTTGGTACGTCTGACCATGACAAATAGCAGTAAGTCTCTTTTCGTCGATTAGATTTAGCTGATCAAGTCGGGTATGGATCCAGTCATCTTCACTCAAACCTGCATCTTTCATGATCCGAAGAGAGGGTATCTAAACTTCAATAGGCAAGACTTCCTCCATGCCATAAACCAAGGAATAGGGTGTTGCCTATGTTGACGTCCGTGCTGAGGTACGGTACCCATGAAGAGCAAATGGTAATATCTCGTACCAATCTTTGTATGTCACCGTCATCTTCTGCACAATCTTCTTAATGTTCTTATTAGCCGCTTCTACAACCCCATTCATCTTCGGTCGATAAGGAGAAGAGTTGTGATGCTGTATCTTGAATTGCTGGAAGAGCTCAGTGATCATTTTGTTGTTGAGAATGGTACTATTATCTGTAATGATCCTCTCTGGTACACCATATCGACAGATCAGATTGTGCCGAATAAACCGTGCCACGACGTTCTTGGTTACAGTAGCAAAGGAAGATGCTTCAACCAACTTTGTAAATTAATCGATAGCTACCAAGATGAAACGATGCCCGTTAGATGTTGTAGGTCTGATCTCGCCGATCATATCAATGCATGTGATCGGTGGAAATAGAACTGACTGTTTGAAGCTGGTTTGTGAAATGTCGCGGTAAGCAAGAGTCGCCACCGTCTTTTATGTTCTCCAACATGGAAAGGACAAAAGCACAGCAAAATTCCTTCTTTGAGATGTCTCTCGGTTCGGGAGGTAGATTTATAGAAAGGGAAGGTGTTAGCACCGTTTCTATCCGTGGTTATCCACGGGCTCTTAGGTATTTGCTCTTATGTTTTCAAAAATGTTTGCTTTTCAAGTGTGTGTGGGTTTTGAAAAAGTTTCGTTTGAAAAATTTCTAAGTAACTCTTGTATCTGTCCTCAAGAGTGTATGAAAAATTTGTTTGAAAACTTTTAGAAAGTGTGAGTGTGAAAAATTGTTTTGTTTGTTTTGAAAAGAGCAAGTACCCATGAGACCTACCTACTCTAAGGAATTAGGCTGTGTAAATGTCCTTTAGACAATACTATCCCACCATTGAGAGGTAGGTAGCACCGTCGTTGGAGGTATTCGGGTCAATTCGATTATTAGGGACAATGTGGTCACCGAAGCAATAGTAGGACACCTTAGAAGTAACCCTAATGTCCTAGATCCTTTTTATCCGAGGCAACTGTTTCGAGGCAACTGGATCTTTTAGACAGGAGGGCGACCTCTAAAACACCTTATACTTGACGACCACGTTCGAGGCAACCAGCGAGGCGTACCCTAGGAGTGGCATGTGCACGTGTGTTGAATTCAGTTTATGTTTATCTTTGATCATGCATTTGTGAGCTACGCTTTGATTTTATTATTCATACAAGTCTTTCATGCATATTAACAGTTAAGAGTGCGGAAAATAAATTGCGGAATATGAATCTACGCTATTACAAGGCGCGGGTCTATACATCGCCAAAAACATAACCCGTTTTAGAAAATAAATGCAGAAAGTAAAGAAAGCGGTAAATCTTAATTACTATTACATCCTTTGAGCAGATACATAATAATCAAAAAATAATGATAAAATGCGAAAGAAAATTAAATCGGGACGTCCTTAGGGTTTTGACCCTTTTTGAGAAATAAAGAAAGTAATTGTCCTTTTTCGCAATTTAATTAAAATATTAAACCTAATACTAATTAATTAATTAATTAATTAATTAAAAAGAAAAATGTTTTTTTTGTGTTTTTTAAGTCTTTAAAGAAAATAAAAAGAAAAGGAGTTAAAATTAAAAGTTAGTGAAACCCTAATTCTAGATTGTTTTTATTTATTGTAAAAAGTTAAAATTACCTAATTAAACTAATTTAATTAATTTACATTTTATTTGCAAAAATAATAATTAATAAATAGGAATAATGATAATAAGAAAACATGATTGAAAATTGTCAAATCCTAATTCTACATGATTTTTATTTAAAAAAAGGTTAAAATTGACCTAATTAAACTAATTTAATTAATTAGAGTTTATTTACAAAAATAATTATTAAGGTGAAATTTAATAATAATAATACAAATATTTTGAGTTTCTGATTTTATTATAAAAAAGTAATTTATTAGTTAATAATAATAATTATAATAATTAAAAGAAAAAAGAGAAAGAAATAAAAAAGGAAAATAAACCAGGGGGTTAATGGACCATTGGGAGGTTTGTGAAGCAATTTGGCCCATTAAGAACCAGGCCTGCTTTGACTTTTTGGATGGTCCAGAGATGCATTGACTCATGAGCATGGTGTTCATCCATCCCTGGCCTTTGGATCACTGCTTGAAGCTACATGGCAGGCTGGATGAGCAAGGTGCATGGTGGAACGCGTTTAGGAAGCTGCATGGGAACTTGTTAGAAAAAATATGAATAAAGGTTTGGGGGACCTGGGAATCGAACCCAGGTCCCAGTAGTTACCAAGCACGTCATCAACCACCAAGCCACTGCATTGTCTTTGTTAATATAATAAATGATGAGAATAATATATAAAAATATCACTTATACTGGGAATAAAAAAAAAGTGCGCATTTGTTTGAATGCTCCAACCATATGCTTCCAGCACATCATCTTCTTCGTTGGCCTCTAAGAAAAACAAACAAATAGCGGGGGTTTTTAACCCCCACAAAATGCAACCACAGAAAATAGCGATTAGGCGTACAGTACATATAAAAAGGGCGCGATGGTTTCAATGTCTTCGTCTCATTCAGACGGTTTCAACCATGTGCGTCTTGAGGTCTAATTTTGCTTATGTTGTAAAGCCCTAAATTGGAAGCTTTAAAAACCTAAAATTCGTCCATGGCAGTTTTCGTTTCAGGGCACCATAATCAAATTAGTCTGTACCATTAGCTTCAGAATGATGTTAGCAATGCAAAGCAATAATCATAACATGTTAATGATGCATAAAACTTGAATTTCGATTATGGAAAAGAATGCTAAACCGTGTGACTGTTCTGGACGATTCTGATAGCTTCAAGGCTCGTTTTTTATTGCAAATTGTTTCTGAATGTCCCAGCAATGTATTGGAATCGTTCTAAGGCTTTGAATTGTGCTGGAAGGTTGATTTCAGTTTTCAACTTTTTCTTGATTTTTTGGAATTTGGTTATGGTGTTTTGCAGCCTTTTGCACGTCCAAGGCTTTAGGGTTTGCTTATGCACTTATAATAGAATGGAATTAGGGTTCAACTTTGTCCAAGAATCCATGGAATAATGTTTTGCATCTTTGATTTCAATCAAATCTTTTTCAACCTTTTTGATTGGTAAAACTTGCCAAAATTGGATGATTTTGTCTCCTTGATTGATACATGAAATCTTCAGCATGTGTTGAGTTTATTTGCACCATAAAAAGATTTGAAAACAATATCTTTGAATTTCCTACATTTAAAATCAATTAAATGAATTAATATTAATAAAAAATTCAATTAATTAATTAAAAATAAGAAAATGAATTAATTTAAGCTCAATGGGTCGTGCATAGGCTTTGGACAAAGTTTCAAGAAAGAATTTGAGGCCCCTTAGCAAAAATGAGGTGTTTTGGGCAAAGTTGACTTTTGCAAATTCCCAAAAATTTCCCAACTTTTCCAATGCATATCTTGCTCAATTTTGATCATATGAACATGTTCTTGGACATTTTGGAAAGGTCTTGAAGTCCTCTAACCAATGCCTTTGGTCCCATGTCATTTTGATTCACCAATATCAAGTTATGGTCTTTGACTTAAAGTGCCTTTTTGTTGACTTTTGAAATTGACCTATAATGTAGAAATTGACAACTTTTTGTGAGAGAATTTCTTGGACTTGGAATGTGAAGATGAGTTGTAGGAAATGTCATCCCATTCAAAATGAGCATTGGATGGGATTTTTCTGATGAACCATGAAAAAGTTATGCCTTGGTCAAGTTACAGTTGACTTTTCAACTGTCCAAAAATAGAAACTTTTGCATCTTGATGATTTTTGAGCCATGCTTGTGGAATCATGATCAAGACTTGATCAAATGATGATTGTGGCTTCAAAATAAGATGTTGACCAAAAATTTTGACTTTTGACTGTAAAATGACTATTTTGCCCCTACAGTTGGTTGTGGAGCAACTAGGGCTCTTGACTGTGCAACTTGATGCTGTGAGACTTGAGACTTGACATGTAGATGCTTGGAAATGTTTATAGGCCTATGGGACTTGATTGGACCACTGAAAACCTCAGACTTCTTGAGAGAACCAAAACCCTAGTTTTTGACTGGCTTAGGAGATATTAGGACTGTGCAACCCTTGAGGAATCTTGAAGCATTTGAAGATTGATCTTGACAAATCTTGAAGAATATGGGAGGGCAAATTTTGAGGTATAACAGTTGCCCCTGTTCAATCTTCTTAGACCTGAGGATGTAGATTGGGTTGCGTGCCTTTCGTGATCCGAAGGTGGAAGATGATTGAACACTAAAGTGCCCAGAAATTTGCACTCACATAGTGGAGTATCAGCAATGTGATGTCGGGAATAGGCTTACAGATGCCATTTGGAGAGATGATGGATAGGAGGGTGGGCTTATAGATGCCATCTGGAAGTGTGACAAAACCTTGTCGGGAATGGGCTTATAGATGCCATTTGGAAATGTAATGGATAGTTAAATTTGAATAAGAAATAGAATAGCTTCCGTGTCTGGAGCATATCTAGTCTAGATCTAATTGCTGACGTCTGAATAAATAGTAGAATGACCGCCGCGTCTGGGGTATATCCATATTATATCTGAGTGAGTGACAGGGTGTCATCCGAATCTGGATCGTATCTGGAATGTCTTTTGAATGAATCTGGACTAAACAATAGAATAGCATCCGGGTCTGGAGCATCTCTAAGTTGTCTTTAGAAGTTTGAATCTGAATAAGCAGTAGAATAACATCCGGGTCAGGAGCATCTCTAAGCCATCTCTGAAAAGAACTCTGAATAAGCAAAAGAATAGCATCCATATCTGGAGCATCTCTAAGCTATCTCTGAAAAGAAACTTTGAATAATCAATAGAATATCATCCGCGTTGGGAGCATCTCTAAGCTATCTCTGAAAAGAAATCTGAATAAGTATCAGAATGTAGCCATATCTGGGTCGCATCTGAACCATCTCTAGGAGGGAATCTGGAATAAGTATCAGAATGTAGCCATGTCTGGGTCGCATCTGAATTGTATCTAGAAGGAATCTCTGAATAAGCAATAGAATAGCGTCCGGATCTGGAGCATCTCTAGGCCATCTCTGGAAAGAAATCTGAATAAGCAGTAGAATAACATCCGGGTCAGGAGCATCTCTAAGCTATCTCTGAGGAGAAACTTTGAATAAGCAATAGAATATCATCCACGTCGGGAGCATCTCTAAGCTATCTCTGAAAGGGAATCTGAATAAGCAATAGAATATCATCCGCGTCGGGAGCATCTCTAGGCCATTTCTGAAAAGCAACTCTGAATAAGAAAAAGAATAACATCCATATCTGGAGCATCTCTAAGCTATTTATGGAGAGAAAATTTGAATAAGCAAAAGAACAGCATCCATATCTGGAGCATTTCCCAGCTATATCCGAAAGGAAACTCTTGAATAAGCAAAAGAATAACATCCATATCTGGAGCATTTCCAAGCTATCTGAAAGGGAATCTGGAATAAGTATCAGAATGTAGCCATATCTGGGTCGCATCTGATCCATCTCTAGAAGAGAATCTGGAATAAGTATCAAAATGTAGCCATGTCTGGATCACATCTGAACCATCTCTAGAAGGGATCTGAATAAGCAATAGAACAGTATCCGTGTCGGAGCATTTCTAAGCTATTTCTGAAAAGCAACTCTGAATAAGCAAAAGAATAACATCCATATTTGGAGCATTTCCCAGCTATATCTGAAAGGAAACTCTTGAATAAGCAAAAGAATATCATCCATATCAGGAGCATTTCCAAGCTATATCTGAAAGGAAATCTGAATAAGCAAAAGAACAGCATCCATATCTGGAGCATTTCCCAGCTATATCTGAAAGGAGATCTGAATAAGCAAAAGAACAGCATCCGCGTCGGGAGCATTTCCAAGCTATCTCTGAAATCTCTTTAATGTAGATATGCCCTGGCTAGATACAGGTATCAAATCCATAATCAATCGCTCACAGATATGCCCTGGCTAGATACAGGTATAGAATCTAGAATTGCGACAGTTGATAGTAATCATCTTTGGATTAACCTTTTTCCTGAAAAGGCAAAACATCAATTGTATGCAATATCATGATGCATGAACTGCATAATTTTAATATGTTCTCAAAAATAAAGGAGATTTGTGTTGTATGATGCGTATGCATGCTATAATGTATGAAGATGTGATGTTTATGAATGTATTTTCGTCTAGGAAAATAAATCTTTGACGGATGCCAGGAAGTTTGTTGAATCCTGGGCTGATGTTTGAAGAGTAGAATTCTTCGTTTCCGCTGGGGATGATAGTTGCAAGAATAAACCGGTAGGAGAAGATGACTCCGTTGGGGAATAAACTTGTTGGGGAGATTACTCTGCGGGGAGTTACTCTATGGGAAGAGATACTTCGTTGAGAATTGGATGATAACTCCGCTGGAGATTCTGTTGATAAGTTCTGTTAGGGAATTTGATGAATGAACTTCGCTGGGGGGTAGGAAGAACTTCGTCGAGGACGATCTTTCCGTTGTAATCAGCTGAGGATAACCCAGTTATAGGCTCTGGTGGGGAATAATCTTCTGAATAAAGCCGGGGAGAGATGTTTGTACTCTGCAGGGGACCAGCTTCCAGACTCTACTGGGGATAAGCTTCCAAAATCTGCTGGGGAGAACGATTCAACTCTCTTGGGGAAGCTTTTCAGACTGTACTGGGGAATGGCTCCACTGGGATGTCTGGTATTCCGCCGGGGAACAATCTTATATTAAGACTGCCGGGGATGCTTGCTTAGGAATATTTGTATACTCCGCTGGGGAATATTGAGATCTTCTGGGGGATACCCAACTTCCTTAAGGCTGATAGTAGACTAACTCTACTTGGGGAGAGTGTTGCTGACTTGCTGGAGATACTGTGCCTTTTCGGGGATGATGGGAGACTAACTCTGCTTGGGGAGAGAGCATGGCTGACTCTTGACTTACTCTGTGGGGAGTGAAGGTGTCTTGGTCATGACAGAGCAGCTTTGTACAGTTCAGACCGTTCTTATTGCCCCAACTTCTGCGGGAGAAAGTACTTGTGGAGGTGCTTGATAACGGCCAGTTGACAAATCTTCTTCTGGTAGGCAAGTGACGAGATGACGGGACATAGTCGTACGCTTTGATACCTAATTTTTTCCTGGACCTCCCTTTCGGGTTTTCAGTCCACCGGGATACCCATTTTTGCCCAAGCCGCCTTTTCAGGTTTTCGACTTGCCGGGTGTACAAATTTTTCATTTTTCATCCCTTATTTTTGCCCGAACCCTTTTGGTTCGCCGGGAAGCCCTTATTTTTGCCCAGGTGTGTCAGCCTAGCGGGTCTTTGATTGTGCGTAGTATTTTTTCGACTATGTCCGTGCTCTCAGGATGTAGGGAGTTGTCACTGTCAGTAGTGTTGCATTGTCATACCACCAGAAGATCTTCGTTTGATCGTCAAATGCCCCAAGTGATCCAGATGGAGATTTGCCCCAAGCGGTTTGGCATTTTGAGAGATTCTCCAAATCTTGACTTAATTGGAAGTGTTTTTTGTTCACTGGATATTCGTCGTGCGAACTTCTATGCTGTTCAAACAAATAGTCATATGCAAGCAATGTTATATTAAAAATGCAAAGCTTATGTCTGTCTTGAAGTTTTTGAAAATGCATAAAAACAAGTGAATTTTTTGTAAACTGTGATGTCAACTCGTTATTTTACCACAAGCCTTAAGGAGTCAGGATACCTTTCGTAACAGTATGCTTTCGAACTAACCCATGCTTCAGCTAGGACTTTTGAGGGTTATAACGTGGCCTGGTTCACGGTTTAAGAAACAAAGGATAAAGGCTCAAATTTTATTTGTTCCCACCCGCTCTTCGTGGTGTTCTTCAAACCTAAACTCAGCTAATCGTGCGTTAGACCTTGTTTGAGTCTTTGTCCTGATATTCCGGTAATGGTTCGGATATTGACAATTTGTTGTGGAATAGGCAGCCATTTCTTTTTTGTTGAGGGTTTGTAGGACCTCTTTCTTTTTGATTTTGTTATCCCTGTTTTTTGCCTGAACTGTTTCTTTTGTGATTACAGTCAGCGGGATGCCCCAGTTTTTGTAAGTCTCCTTCATAGGTTTTGACTTATTGGGCTTTAGTTTTTTTGGTAATGACTGCCTGTCTTTATGATTATTCGGAACCATCATTGTCTTTTGCTTTGGAAGGACTCTTTTGATGCTGTTCATTGTGCACCTGAATCAACTGAGAAAACTACCCTGCCCCAGGTTATGATTAAGGGTTTTAATTTTCGAAAAGGAAAACTCCGACTTCTTTGGCTCAGAGGGGTTGACGAGGGATTATCTTCCTTATTACTCCACTGTTTTAGGATTTGAAAAAATGCATGTACATCGTCAGCGGGGTCTTGTTCAAAAGCATACTGTAAGGATCGTGGTATCGTTTTTGTCATCCTCCCTCAAGAGGCTTAGAATTATTAACCGAGAGTTGATCATCACAGAAAAATGAAAGCAATTTTGAATATAATGAATACGAATAGATTAATTCAAACAGACATATGCGATGCATTAATGGAATAAACAAGTTTGCCATGACATTAATTGTTCGTATAAGCAAAGAAAAATACAACTCGGAAATTCAAATACAACAAAAGTCTTCAGTGATTTGGCAAAGGAGCAGTGATGATGTTTGGAGTCTCTGGTGCTTCAAACTGGACTTCCTTGGCATCAATCATGTCCTGGATCTTGTTCTTCAGAGCCCAACAGTTGTCCGTAGTATGCCCCGGGCTATCAGAATGGTATGTGCACCTATCGTTGGGATGATAGTTAGGAGTAGAAGTGTTTGGATTCCGGAGAGGAGCCCTTAAGGTAATCAGCCATGCCTTCAACATTTGCTGTAGCGCTTGATCCAGTGACATGTTGATCTTGGTGAACTGTCTTTTGGGTGCGACCTCCTTGCGTTGCTGCCCCTGTCTTTGCTGAGCAGGCATAGGATTAGAGATCTGGGTTGCCCCTACCTGTTGATCAGGACGACTCTTTTTACCATGCACAGCATTAGACTCCTTTTTCCCATGGTAAGGCTTTTTATGAGCATCAGAAGGTGCAGCTTCTTGAATCTTTCCAGCTTTAATACCAGCTTCAATCCTCTCCCCGATCAAAATCAGGTCTGTAAACCCAGCTGAAGAATTACCAATCAGATGGTGGAAGAAAGGACCAGACAGGGTCCCCAGGAACATATCAACGAGCTCACGGTCGGTCAGAGGTGGTTGCACCCTTCCAGCAAGGTCTCTCCACTTTTTTGCATATTTCTTGAATCCTTCACCCGTCCCTAGTGACATACCCTGGAGTTGGGTACGCGTAGAAGCGAGGTCGGAATTGTACGGATACTGCTTGTAGAACGCAGTAGCCAAGTCCTCCCAGTTACGAATACTGGCTCCATCTAGCTGATAGAACCATTCGAGTTAAGTCCCTGAAAGACTTTCCTGGAAGAAATGGATCCATAGATTCTTGTCAGCCGTGTAGGGCTGGATCTTCCTCACATATGATCTGAGATGCAGCTTAGGACATGATGCCCCATCGTATTTTACGAAAGCAGATGCTTTGAACTTGTGAGGGATCACCACCCCAGAGGACAAACCTAGATCTTCGAAATCCAGACCGGGTACCTTTTGTATCTCCATAGCACTTAGCCGGTCTTCTAGCTGTTTGTACCTGTCCTCAGCTGGAGGGTACTGCTCATCATTGTAATCTGTCTCGTTGTCGGAGACCACGGGACTAGGAACCCTTCTCGCTTGGTGTTGTACCCCAAAATTTGCCCTCCCATATTCTTCAAGATTTGCCAAAATCAAGCTTCAAAATCTCCCAAAGGTTGCACAGTCCAATGGCCTCCTAACAGTCAAAAATTAGGGTTTTGGTTCTGACAAAGAAATTGAAGTTTCCAAGGGTCCAAACAAGCCCCACTTCCTCTATAATTTTTTCTTTAACGCGCTTCTGTGCAGTATGCTAATGAGGGACCATTATACAACCTCATCTCCTGGCTTGCCAAGTGTACATGGGTTCTGATCTGAAGGCCACAAAGGTGGCTCACCATGCGCGTTGGTCAACTGAGTCCCATGTGATCGTTGAAAGTCAACCAGGCCTTGAATTCAGTGGGCCAAAGTGCTTCCCAAACACCTCCAAAAGGGCCTGAATACCCCCTTGTTTGTATTTCCTTTCTCTCATTTTTTTTCTCCATTATCTATTTTAATTGATTTTTCTTTTGTTTTATTTAATTCATAAAATATTTTTTATAACATAAAAAAATCAGGAAAGTCAAAAAAAAAATGTTTATTTAATTTTTTTTAATTCATAAATAGTTTTATAAATAAATTTAATAATCCATTTAGGTTAATTTAGGCTTTTTTAACTTTAACATTTTTCTTAAATAAACTAAAAAAACATAAAAATTAGGTTTAGCATTTTCATTCTTTTCTCAAATAAATAATTTTTTTTTCTTATTATAATTATTATTAACTATTAATTAATTTTGTAAATACTCTTGTAATTAAATAATTTAAGTAAATTAGGTTTAAACTTTAATTCTTTATCATTAATAATTAAAAATAACTTAGAATTAGGGTTTCTTTTAATTTTAATTTTAATTTTCTTATTTCATTAAATACAAAAACCTAAAAAACATTTCTTTTCTTTTATTTAATAATTAATTAGCTTTTAATTCTATTTTATTTCAAAAGGGTCCAACGCCCTCGAATGTTCTATTTCCATTCTTTTCGCGCATTTATTCTTATTTTCCTTTGTGAATATTATGTAATTGCTCAAGCCATGTAATAGTAACTAGGTTTTACTTTCCGCCTTTTTATTAAAACGGGTCTTTGTAATTTAGTGATGTATAGACCCGCGCCTTGTAATAGCGTAGGATTTATCTTTCCGCATTTAAATTCCCGCACTTTTAAATTCTAATTGCATGAAAGAATGTATGGCTAATTAAAAACAATGCGTAGCTCACCATGTCATGATCAAAGATAATTGCTAAACATGAAAATAACACACAAATTCACACACCACTTATAGGGTACGCCTCACTGTTGCCTTGCCTTCGAATCGTGGTCGTCGAGTATAGGACATTTTAGTAAGTCCTCATGTCCATGAACATGGCATGGGGGTAGCTTCTAAGGTGTCCTACTGTTGCTCTGGTGACCACACTGTCCCTAAACGAATTGACCCGAACACCTCCAACGGTGGTGCTACCTATCTCTCAATGGTGGGATGGCACTACCTTAAGGACATTTACACAGCCTAATTCCTTAGGGTAGGTAGATGACTCGTAGATACTTGCTCTCTTTTAAAAACAAAACAAAACCTTTTCACACCGACACTTTCAAAAAGCTTTCAAAACAGTTTTTTCAAACACTCTTGAGGATTGATACAAGAGTCGATCTGAAACCTTTAAACGAAACTTTTTCAAACTCACTCACAATTGAAAAGCAAACATTTTGAAAACACAAATGAGCAAGTATCTAAGAGCCCATGGATAACCATGGATAGAAAGGGTGCTAACACCTTCCCTTTCTATAAATCTACCTCCCGAACCGAGAACTAATCTCAATAAGGAATTTTTCTGTGCTTTTGTCCTTTCCATGTTGGAGAAAATAAAAGACGATGGCGACTCTTGCTTCTGCGACATTTCGCGAACCAGCGTTAAACAGTCAGTTCCAGATCCATCGATCACAGAACTGGCGACTCTGCTGGGGACTTCCATTAAAGTGAGGTGTACCTTAGGATAGTTCATAACTGTGTTTTCAATTGTTTTGACTTGTTTGCTTTAAATTGTGGGTTGCATCGGAGTTACATAGATCCTAACCCGGATCTGGGGATACCCTGTTAGGTAGCATAAGCTGTGAGGGACCTGTCTGGCGTAGACCGACATGGGTGAAGCAGTGGCTACATTGGTGTGGCACCTTGGTCTGTACCGATATCCCTTGTGTTACAACGAGGAGAATATGGGTCTTCTGAGGAGTCATTAAGCACCAACAGACCTTAGAACCTTAAATGACCCAACTTGGCCAATAGAACAGTAGCAGTATGCTACGCCCATTGAGGCTAAACTCTCGTGATGGTTCTGGCCGCAAGAAAAGATTGCGATGCTGGAGTTATGACCGATTGAGGGTAGTCAATGATATTGGGATCCTCTAAGAACCCGGTTACTTTTGATAGGACAGGTATGAACCAACAAACTGAAAGAGGGTAATACCTAGACCTCATGCTGGCCTAAACTCTAAGGGTTTGTCTTGTGTGACTTGTGTGCCTTATCATGTTTTCCCTTGTAAATATTTGTGGTGTGCTTTATCATAACATCATACCATCATAACACTGCATGCATCCTGCATAAGGACTGACCATTTCAAAGACAAGAGGGTTTCACCTTTGCTCTGTTTTGTAGGACATCATGATGCCTATGCGAAGGAGTACTATCCGGTTCAACTTTGTTCACCCACCTGAGTTGCTTGAAGAGTTGGTTAGCAGAATTCCAAATACTACTTCCTTCATCCAGAGGCATGGTTCTCTTCTCAGTTTAGTCACGGCAAAACGGGACCAACAGTTGATGAGTGTCCTGACCCAGTTCTATGACCCTCTGTACCAGTGCTTCACCTTTCAAGATTTCCAGCTGGTCCCTACCCTGGAAGAGTTCTCTGATTTGCTTGGCATCCCTATCTTGGATCAGACTCCCTACACTGGTTGGGAAAAGACCCTCAGGCTTGAGGAGGTTGCTGCAACTCTCCCCTTGACCCACCAAGAAGTAATGGACAACTGGGTGACTAGAAGCGGAGTTAAGGGTTTCTTGGCCAAGTTTCTGGTTGGTAAAGCTAACAGTTTCTGGAATGACTTGGACTTTAGGGCATATGAAGACATCCCGGCTCTCTTAATCTATGGTCTAGTTTTGTTTCCTAATCCTGATAACTTCATTAACGTCACTGCCATAAGGATCTTCATGTCTCAGAATCCCGTGCCCACTCTCTTGGGTGATATCCTACAACAACTTTATGCTCGTACTGCCCGAAGACGAGGAACTCTGTGGTGTTGTATCCCTTTGTTGGTGAGATGGTTTATTTCACACCTCCCTAAGTTCGTGCTAAAGAACCAGGAAGGAAGAGGTTGGGCTAATAGGTTAATGTCTCTCACTGATAAGGACATCATTTGGACTTTCAGAGGTTTGGATGAGATAGCTGTTATTGATCGTTGCGGAGAATACCCTAATGTTCCTTTGATTGGTACCCAAGGAGGAATCTCTTACAATCCATGTCTAGCGCTCCGTCAGTTTGGAAGGGCCAGAAGAGCAGGGCCTCATGAGATGTTGGTGCCTCACATCAGTTTTGAGTTTCAGGTGGATAGTGACGAGTTGCGTCGTAGGTTCATCAAGGCTTGGGACAGAATTCACAAAGCTGACCCACAAGAGTTGGGGCCAAAGACTTCTCTACCTATGGAAGCCTACTACAAATGGGTTCGCATCCGTGCTCAGAAGTTAGGTATGCTGTACGAAGCTGTCAGATCTATCATTCTTGAGTATCCTGATGGAGATGGGGCTCCTCTAACTGTTCTCCCTCCTCAGATACCTACTGATTATGAGACATTAAAGAGGTCTTGGTCGCAACTGCGAGAAGAACGGGATTCTTATCGAGAAAAGTTCAACGAGCAGGAATTGAAGATCCAGAAGCTGACAAAGCAGTTGGAGAATGAGCGAGCTCTGAATGACTACATCCGTACTGAGAAGAGGAGACCCTGGGATCAATGATGAGCTTTGGATGTTCTTTTACAGTTTTATTTCCCTTTTCAGTATTTCCATTTTTATGTAACGCCTAAGGGTAATCTGTTGAACAATTAAATTGCAAAGTTGACTCTAATGAAGTGTGTTCCTTTTGTTTACAAAGTTGATTCCCGATTGTCTTTGAAAACATAAATCATACGCATTCCATTCATCATGTGCATAGCAGGTACTCTTCTTTTCAGGTTGCTTACTGTTCTTCGCTGTTTATTTCAGCATCATGAACCCTGAATCATCAACCGAGATGTCTATCAAGGCCCTTCAGGCGCAGAACACACAATTTCAGGAGCTGATCATGGGTTTGGCTCAAGGTCAAGAAGAGCTGAAGGCTTTGCTCCTAAAGAAGGAGAAGAAGAAGAAGAAGAAGAGAACCGTTCTATTCAACTCGGGCCGGAGGTTTGGTAACACTCTGCAGAATGAGGAAGCTGGTTCTTCTGTAGGCAAAGACAGTCCCCAGCGGGGAAAGGCTCCAAGTCCGGTAGTCTCTGACAACGAGACTGATTTTAATGAGGAACAGTATCCTCCGGCTGAAGACCGGTACAAGCAGTTGGAAGACCGTCTGAACGCCATGGAGATCCAACAAGTGCCTGGTTTGGATTTCGGAGACTTGGGTTTGTCTACTGGTGTGATCATCCCTCACAAGTTTAAAGCACCATCTTTCACCAAGTATGATGGGGCGTCTTGCCCTAAGCTACACCTCAGATCTTATGTGCGGAAGATTCAGCCGTACACAGTGGATAAGAACTTGTGGATCCACTTCTTCCAGGAGAGTCTTTCAGGGGCTCATCTCGAATGGTTCTATCAGCTGGATGGAACAAAAGTTCGTAACTGGGAGGAGTTGGCTACTGCTTTTTACAAGCAGTATCAATATAATGCCGACCTTGCTCCTACACGTACCCAACTCCAGGGTATGTCGCTAGGATCAGGTGAAGGTTTTAAAGAGTATCCACAGAAGTGGAGGGACCTGGCTGGCAGGGTGCAACCTCCGTTAATTGACCGTGAGCTGGTAGATATGTTCTTGGGGACCTTATCCGGGCCATTCTTCAATCATCTTATTGACAATTCATCTGCAGGGTTCACTGACCTCATTCTGACTGGGGAAAGGATAGAGGCTGGCATGAAGTCTGGTAAGATTCAGAAAGGTGCGTCTTCGAGTTCTGAGAAGAAACCTTTTAAGAAGGAGGCCAGTGCTGTGTATGGGCCTAGAAGGCAAGATAAACCAGAGCGCCGCCAATCTGTCAACACGGTGGTGATTGCTAAGCCTGCTGCCGCTCCTCGGCAAACCAATCAACAAAGGGCTGAGAGACCCAGAAGAGAATTTACCCGGCTAAGCATGACCTTGTCACAAATCCTGCCGCAACTGCTATCAACCAACTTGGTGACCGTCAGAGAGGCTCCAAAGGTTGTGAATACTGCCTCTCTCAAATATAATCCAAATGCCCGCTGTGCTTATCACTCCGATAGCCCGGGGCACTCTACTGATGATTGCTGGGCCCTAAGAAATAAGGTGCAGGACCTTATTGATGCAAAGGAGGTACAGTTCGAGGCACCTGAGGAGCCTAATGTAGTGACAGCTCCCCTGCCTGCTCATGGAGTGAATGCTATCAGGGATGATGACGAGGTGGAAGAATCTGAGTTCGACAGCTGGATTTATCCGACGGCCGACAGTGGATCTAGCAATTGGACTGCAAAAGACAACCTACCTGTTACTTTTGTTACGCAGTAATGAATTCCTTTGTTTTTAATAAACAATGAATTGAAACTTTATGGCCCGGTGTCTTACCCGGGGCACCGTGGCTTCAATTGTGAGGGCATATTAATTGTCATTTCATATATCATAAATAAAGACCTTGGACGTTTTCTCGCACTTCAAATCTTATGCTCTTTTTCTTTCTTTCCTTTCTTTATATATTGCAAAGCAGCTGTATTTACACACACTCACTCATACAGGTTTCAATCCACTCTGGATCTCACTGGTAACGACTCTGCTACTTCCAGTTATGACTTCGAAAATCCGATCAACTTAGCCGAAGACGAAGGTGAAGATGATTGCGAAGTGCCTGGCGAGCTTGCAAGACTGTTACTCCAGGAAGAGAGGGCAATTCAACCACATGAAGAGCCAGTGGAAACAATAAATCTGGGTACTGAGACAGATAGGAAGGAGGTTAAGATTGGTGCCAATCTGGAGCTTAGCGTGAAACAACGATTGACTCATATGTTACATGATTATGTGGAGATCTTCGCCTGGTCCTACGAAGACATGCCTGGGTTGGATACCGACATTGTGGTCCATCATTTGCCTACCAAGGAAGACTGCCCTCCGGTTAAGCAAAAGGTCTGCCGTATGCGTCCAGAGATGTCTGAGAAGATCAAAGCTAAGGTTATGAAGCAATTCGATGTCGGGTTTCTTGCAGTGACCTCTTACCCTCAGTGGGTTGCCAATGTGGTGCCGGTACCAAAGAAGGATGGTAAGGTCAGAATGTGTGTCGATTACAGGGATCTGAATAGGGCCAGCCCCAAAGATGACTTCCCTCTACCTCACATTGACGTTCTGGTTGACAATACGGCTCAGCACAAGGTTTTCTCCTTCATGGATGGTTTTTCAGGGTATAATCAGATCAAGATGGCTCCTGAAGACATGGAAAAGACTACCTTTGTCACTCAGTGGGGCACCTTCTGCTACAAGGTCATGCCATTCGGGTTGAAGAATGCTGGGACAACCTACCAACGCGCCATGGTCGCTTTATTTCATGACATGATCTATCATGAGATTGAAGTGTATGTCGACGACATGATTGCAATGTCTCAAACAGAGGAGGAACACCTTGATCATCTGCAGAAACTGTTTGACCGTCTGAAACTGTACAAGCTGAGGTTGAACCCGAACAAGTGCACCTTCGGGGTTAGATCTGGAAAGTTGCTAGGCTTCGTCGTAAGCAACAAGGGTATTCAAGTGGACCCTGCCAAGGTCAAAGCCATTCAAGAGATTCCAGTTCCTAAGACAGAGAAAGAGGTCAGAGGCTTTTTAGGACACCTGAATTACATTGCTCGGTTCATCTCGCACCTAACTGCTATCTGTGAGCCAATCTTCAAGCTGCTGAAGAAAGATCAGGTAGTACGTTGGAATGATGAATGTCAGGCCGCCTTTGACATAATCAAAGAGTATCTCCAAGAACCACCCATTCTTATGCCTCCGGTTGAAGGGAGACCTCTGATACTATACCTGACAGTACTTGACAACTCAATGGGGTGTGTGCTGGGGAAGCATGACGAGTCTGGCCGAAAAGAGCATTCCATTTATTACCTTAGCAAAAAGTTTACCGACTGTGAGACCCGATACTCGCTGCTCGAGAAAACTTGCTGCGCTTTGGTATGGGCTGCTCGCCGGCTGAGACAGTATATGCTGACTCACACTACCTTGTTGATCTCAAAGATAGATCCGATAAAGTACATATTTGAAAAGCCTGCTCTGTCTGGGAGAATAGAAAAATGGCAAATGATCTTGACATAATACGACATCCAGTATACAACTCAAAAAGCCATCAAAGGAAGTGTATTGGCATACCACTTGGCACATCAAGCAGTGGACGACTATCAGTCAATGAACTTCGAGTTTCCAGACGAGAGCATCATGATTGTGACTGACTGTGAAGTACCTGGACCGAATGAAGGACCTGAGGAAGGATCCCGATGGTCTATGCACTTTGATGGAGCCTCCAACGCTTTGGGTAACGATATCGGCGTTGTGATCATATCCCCTCAAGGCACTCATACTCCACTTACCGCCCGACTATGTTTCAACTGCACCAACAACATGGCGGAGTATGAGGCATGCATCATGGGTCTCCAAGCTGCGATTGACTTAAGGATCAAGTTTCTGAGTGTCTTCGGAGATTCCGCTCTCGTGATCAATCAGATCAAAGGGGAGTGGGATACGAAACATCCGAATCTTATTCCTCACAGAGAATGTGTGTTGACATTGATACCCCATTTCACAGAGATAACTTTCGAACATTTTCCAAGAGAGGAGAATCAGTTGGCGGACGCATTAGCTACGATGTCTTCCATGTTCAAAGTCAAATGGGACAATGAGGCTCCCCGGATCATCATCTGGAAACTGGACGAACCAGCATACTGTTGTGATCTTGAGACTGAGTTGGTGACTGAGAAGCCTTGGTACCATGAGGTAAAGAGGTATTTGGAAGCTCAAGAGTATCCTGAAGGTGCATCTGTAAATGATAAGAAGTTTCTGAGAAGGTTCGCAGCAAAGTTCTTCCTCAGCAACGGCATTCTGTACAAGCGAAGCCATGATTCGACCTTACTGCGTTGTGTGGATAAGACTGAAGCAGAAAGGATCATGGCAGAGCTGCATGAGGGTACCTTCGGAACACATTCCAGTGGACACACTATGGAAAAGAAAATCCTTCGGGCAGGGTATTTCTGGTCCACAATGGAAGCCGATTGTTACCAACATTCTCGGACATGTCATAAATGCCAGATTTATGCAGATAAGGTGCATGTTCCTCCAGTTCCTCTGAACGTCATGACTGCACCTTGGACTTTTGCAATGTGGGGCATAGATATGATCGGCGAGATTAAACCTACAGCGTCTGTTGCACCCCAAAATTTGCCCTCCCATATTCTTCAAGAAATTGCCAAGCCAAGTCACAAAATCCCCCAAGGGTTGTGCAGTGCAACTGTCTCCTATACAGTCAAAACTAGGGTTTGTGTTCTGATCAAGAGAATGAAGGTTTCAAAGGCCCAATCAAGTCTCACATGCCTACAAATATGGTCAAGTATCCTCATATCAAGTTTCAAGGCATTCAGCTCAAAATTGCACAGTCAAAACACTAAATTGCACTACAGTCAACTGTAGGGGCAAAATGGTCATTTGACGGTCAAAAGTTCAAATTTTTGGTCAACATATCATTTTTAAGCCACAAACATCATTTGATTAATGCTTGATCATGATTCTCAAAATTTGGCTCAGAAAATCATCAAGATGATAAAGTTACTATATTTGGACAGCTGAAAAAGTCAACTGAAATTGACCAGGGCATAACTTTCACATGGATTATCATAAAAATTCCATCCAAAGCTCATTTTGAAGAGAAAGACATTTCCTACAACTCATCTTCATATTTAAAGTCCAAGAAATGCTCTCACAAAAAGTTATCAATTTCAACATTATAGGTCATTTTCAAAAGTCAACAAAAAGGGACTTTAAGTCAAAGACCATAACTTGAGATTGGTAAATCAAAATGACATGGGACCAAAGGCATTGGTTAGAGGACTCAAAGACCTTTCCAAAATGTCCAAGAACATGTGAAAAGCTTAAAAATTGAGCAAGTTATGCCTTGTGGAAGTTGGGAAATTTTTGGATATTTTGAAAAGTCAACTTTGATCCAAATGACCTAAAATTGCTAATGGGCCCATTTTTCTTCCATGATTCATCATTCTAAGCATGTGCACGACCACTTGGCCCAAAGGGAAGTATTTTCTCATTTTTTATTTATTTATTTGAATTATTATTCATATTAATTCATTTAAATTATATAAATATGTGAAAAATATCTAACATGACCTAACCAATCTTTTTGTACACATTTTAGGCTCAATAATTCATGCACATCCCAACATGGAAAGATTTGGGGTGATTGAATGCAAATTGATACAAAAACCATGTGAAAAAGATATGTAAAGATCTTAAGAAAATCAAATATGCAAAATCATTATTGCCATGGATTTGATCAAGTTTTGTTGACCTAATAGCCTCAGTACATAAGCATGATTCAAAACCTAATCCTAGAACACCCTAAGCTGCGCAGAAGAACAATAGACAAACTTGGAAAATTGTTGAAAAAACTCAATTCTGAAATCATTGCTAGAGGGCGATTCAAAGCTTAATTCCTTTTCCAAAAGCTTCCTTGTGGTCTCTTGAACAGATTCCAATCCCTAACATCAACTCAAACGCAAGGAATTGGTAACGAGACCTTCGACTGTACAGCAAAAAATTCATAAACGCATATCATGTTCTAGGCATTTTTTATGAAATTTAATTGATTGATTCTTATTCCTCATTTGATTTCAAAGCTAACTGATATGTTTAATTGAGTTTTTATGTTACATACGCGATTGTACCATGCTTGAAATCTAGGGTTTTCAGAGGTTGGATTTGGGGCTTTCAAAACGAAGTAAAATCAGGATTCCAGACCACCACCATTGCAATCAGCAGATTTAGACGAAGAAGAAGCCATGGTCGCGATTAATTTATGAGTTGTACAGCGCTAGTCGCTATTTTCTCTAAAGCAACCTTAAACCACGCTTAAGAAACCGTTGCCATATGGTTTTGTTTTCAGGGAAGGTGGAGAAGACGATTACATGTCACACGCTGACTGGCTCATTTAAACTCTCGCGCGCTTTTCCAGGCCATTAACTCATTTTCCTTTTTATTATTTGTTTGTCTAACATATATAACACGCGTTCAATAGCTCAGCTGGCAAATGCTTGTGGCTTCAACATCCAAGACCTGGGTTCGAACCCCAGGTCTATACGATTTCAATGCTATTTTTCTTTAACTAATCCCATGCAGCGCTTAATGTCTGGATATACTATGTGCCTCCAAGTCAGGCCTTGCCACGTCCACTTGGAGATCAATCTAAAGGTTGAGAGATGGAGAACAGCTTGAACAAGAGTCAACGTACCAACATGTTGCACAAAAAAGTCAAAAGGACCTGAAGCTTTTGGGCCTGGATTCTTGGACCTACACCTCACAATTGGGGCCTGAACCCCCCCTGGTTTGCTTTTGCTATATTTTTCTTATTTTATTTTTTATTGTTATTTTATTTTTTTATTTGTTTAAAGTAATTATTATTTTTACAAAATATAAAAAACATCATAAAAAATCCAGAAAAAGATAAAAAAATGTAATAAATTATTTCATTCTAATATTTTCATAAATAAATTAACATGTAATTATTAGTTTTAATTAGGTTACAATTTTAATTTCTTTTAATAACAAAAATACAAAAAATATGTAGAAATAGGTTTAATTAATTTTGATTCCTTTTAATTTCCCTTTTTTACAATAATAATATTTATTTTATTTATTTTCATAATTAAAAATGCATGTAAATTAACTTAGGTTTAAATTAGTTAAAAATTCAATATTTTTCATAATAAATTAAAAAAACATTAGAATTAGGGTTTACATTCAATTTTAATTTTGATTAATTCTCTTTTTTCCATTAATTCCTAAAAACACTAAAAATACCAAAAACATTTTCTTTTAATTTTTAATTTTAATTCTTCATTAACTTTAATTTTTTGCAAAAGGGTCCAACGCCCATATTTTTTTGCTTAATTTCGCATATTTATTTTATGTCGTTTAAATAATCATGTATTTCTCCCAAAGCGTTGTAATTTAAACTTTTCGCACTTTTATTTCTTTAGTTCTTTATTTATTTTCTGTCAAATCGGGTTCTGGAAATTTTGGCGATGTGGACCCGCGCCATTTGTAATAGCTTTAGATTTATTTTCCCGCAAATATTAACTGTTAAATAAGCATGCAAGAATGAATGGACTTAAATAAAATCAAGCGTAGATCACAACAAACCTGACAAGACAAAAATAAATGAATCTGACACACAAATCACACACCACCCCTAGGGTACGCCTCACTGTTGCCTTGCCTCGAAAGGTGATCGTCGAGTAGAGGACGTCTTAGTAAGTCCTCATGATCCGGGAACCTGGCATGAGAGTAGCTTCTAAGGTGTCTTCCCATTGCTCTGGTGATCACCATGTCCCTACAAACTCGAATTGACCCGAACACCTCCAACGGTGGTGCTACCTACCTCTCAATGGTGGGATGGCACTACTTTTAAGGACAATTACCCAGACGAATTCCTTAGAGTAGGTAGGTTCTCGTAGATACTTGCTCTCTTCAAAAACAAAACAAAAATTCAAAGACTTTTCACACCGACACTTTTCAAAAGCTTTCAAAGCAAACTTTTTCAAACACTCTGACGTACGAGTCGAACTGAAATTTTTCAAAGAAACTTTTTTTAAAACCCATATTGAAAAGCAAACAAACCATTTTGAAAACACATTGAGCAAGTATCTAAGAGCCCATGGATAACCATGGATAGAAAGGGTGCTAACACCTTCCCTTTCTATAACCTACCTCCCGAACCGAGAGCAATCTCTTTAAGGAATTTTTCTGTGCTTTTGTCCTTTCCATTTGGAGAAAATAAAAGACGGTGGAGACTCTTGCTTCCGCGACATTTCGCGAACCAGCTTTAAACAATCAGTTCCAGATCCACCGATCACAGAACTGGCGACTCTGTTGGGGACCAAACTATAAAGTGAGGTGTACCTTAGGATTAAGATCACTGTGTTTTCAATTGTCTTCTTTGCTTGCTTTACTATTGTGGGTTGCATCGGAGTTACATAGATCCTAACCCGGATCTGGGGATACCCTGTTTAGGTAGCATAAGCTGTGAGGGACCTGTCCGGCGTATACCGACATGGGTGAAGCAGTGGCTACGTTGGTGTGGCGCCTTGGTCTGTACCGATATCCCTCGTGTTGAAACGGGGAGAATATGGGTCTTCCAAGGAGTCATTAAGCACCAACAACCTTAGAACCTTAAATGACACAACTTGGCCATTAGAATAGTAGCAGTATGCTACACCCATTGAGGCTAAACTCTCGTGATGGTTCTGGCCGTAAGAAAAGATTGCGATGCTGGAGTTATGACCGATTGAGGTTAGTCAATGATATTGGGATCCTCTAAGAACCCGGTTACTTTTGATTAGGACAGGTTGAACCCACCAACTTCAAGAGGGTACTACCCAAACCTCATGCTGGCCTTAAACCTTAAGGGCTTCTCTTGTGTGACTTGTGTGCCTTCGTACTTGACTATATGCATGCTTGTTACCTAACACGTGTTTCTTGCAGGTTTTGTTTTAGTCCTTAACTGGGACTCATGACAGGTTTTACTTGTTTCTTGTAGGGTGTGGTTTGCAGTCCTTAATTGGGACTCACAACAGGGTTACATACATTACCCCATGCATAGCATAACATCATACCATTGCATACATCCTAACCCATTTCAAGGATCTCAAGGGCTTGTGATGCAGGTCATGGTGAATCAACTATCCCAGCAAGGGGCAGGGAGGATTTATTTTCCTCTAGCCAAGGTTGTCAGGGGCTATGACCCACTAGATATGGTGAGCCTTTGACCCTTGACGAAGGACTCTCAACAACAGGAAGTTCCTTTAATCAAGTTGCCAGTTTCCAATTCTAACAAGTTTCTCTGTTTACCCTGCGAAGTCCTTGAAATCATTGCATGCATGTCATACATCTCATTGCATTGCAGGTATCCCTTTGACAGGTTGCTTACCCTTCTTCGCTGTTTATTTCAGCCGACCATCATGAATCCTGAATCATCAGCTGAGCAGTCCATCAAGGACCTCCAGGCTCAGAACGCCCAGTTCCAAGGGCTGATCATGAATCTGACCCAGGGGCAGCAAGATCTGAAGGCTCTGCTCTTGAAGAAAGAAAAGAAGAAGAGGAGGACTGTTTTGTTCAGCCCTAGACGCAGATCTGGGAATGCACCGCAGATTGAAACTGAGAGGACTACTCCGTCGGTAAGGGAAAGCAGTCACCATGAGAGAGAGGTGCCTAGTTCAGTGGTCTCCGACAACGAGACAGATTTCAACGACGAGCAGTACCCTCCGGCTGAAGACAGGTACAAACAGTTGGAAGACCGGCTCAGTGCTATGGAGATACAAAAGGTGCCTGGCCTGGACTTCGAGGATCTAGGTCTGTCTTCTGGGGTAGTGATCCCGCGCAAATTCAAGGTACCTGCCTTTGCTAAATACGACGGGGCATCCTGTCCTAAGTTGCATCTCAGGGCTTATACAAGGAGGATCCAGCCCTATACAGCTGACAAAAACTTATGGATCCATTTCTTCCAAGAGAGTCTTTCAGGGAATCAGCTCGAGTGGTTCTATCAACTGAATGGAGCCAACATCCGTACCTGGGAAGACTTAGCCACTGCATTTTACAAACACTACCAGTATAATGCCGACCTCGCTCCCACGCGTACTCAGCTTCAGGGGATGTCTATGGGTACAGACGAAGGCTTCAAAGAGTATGCTCAAAAATGGAGGGACCTTGCTGGAAGAGTACAACCACCTCTGACTGACCGCGAGCTCGTAGACATGTTCTTGGGGACCCTGTCTGGTCCATTCTTCAACCACCTAATTGGGAATTCTGCTGCTGGGTTTACAGATCTTGTCTTAACTGGGGAGAGAATCGAAGCTGGTATCAAGTCGGGGAAGATTCAAGAAACCGCACCTGCTGATACTCAGAAAAAGCCCCACAGTGGAAAGAAAGAGTCCAATGCTATACATGGTAAAAAGGGTCATCATGGTGTAGGGGCAATCCAGATTTCTGATCCCACGCCCGTTCAACCAAGAAAGAGCAATAGGCTTAGGATAAAGCATCAAGATAGGAGGTATACTGACATCAATATGTCTTTGTCTCAGGCATTACAGCAATTGCTGAAGGCAAAAATGATCACACTAAAGGATCCTCCTCAAAATCCTGACACTTCCTCTCCCAAGTACAACCCGGGTGTGAGATGTGCCTACCATTCTGACAGTCCTGGACATGACACCGACGACTGTTGGACCTTGAAGAACAAGATCCAGGATCTGATTGACGCCAAGGAGGTCGAGTTTGAACACTGATCCTACACCAAATCATCGAGAATGTCTTTTGTTCATTCAAATGTTCAAGTTGTATTTTTCTTTGATTGTTCAAACATTTATTCATGTTAAACATTGTTATCACGTTAATGCATCGCTTATGTCTATTTTGAATCAATATATTCGTATTCACTAAACGCAAATTATTTTCATATTTTTTCTGATGTCAACTCTCTTTAATTCTAAGCCTCTTGAGGGAGGATGACGAAAAAGATACCGCGATCATTACAGTATGCTTTTGAACAGACCCCGCTGATGAGGTACAGGCATTGTTTCAATTCCTAAACACTGGAGTAATAAGGATGATAATCCCTCGTCAACCCATCAGAGCCAAAGAAGTAGGAGTTTTTATTTTCGAAAATCAAAACCCTTAATCATAACCTGGGGCAGGGTAGTTCTCTCAGTTGATCCAAGTGCATAACGAATGGCACCAAAGAGATCCTTACGAAAAAACAGTGATGGTTCAGAACAATCATAAAGACAGGCAGTTGTTATCAAAAAAAAATCATAAACAAAAAACCCAAGAAGTCAAAACCTATAAGAAGGGACTTATGAAACTGGGGCATCCCGCTGACTGTAATTCCAAAAAAGGAAACAGTTCAGGCAAAAAAGAAAGGGATAACACAAAAATCAGACAAGAAAGAGGTCTTACAAACCCTCAACAAAAAAGGAATGACTGCCTATTCAAAATAAGTTATCAACATCCGAATCATCACCGGAAAATCAGAGCAAGGTCTAACATATGATCAACTGAGTTTAGGTTTGGAGAACATCACGAAGAGCGGGTGGGTACAAATAATTTGAGCCTTTATCCTTTGTTTCTTAAACCGTGAACCAGGCCACGTTATAACCCTCAAAAGTCCTAGCTGAAGCATGGGTTAGTTCGAAAGCATACTGTTACGAAAGGTATCCTGACTCCTGAAGGCCTACGGTAAAATACGGAGTTGACATCACGTTTTACAAACAATCACCTATTTTATGAAAAAAGAATGCATTTTCAAAATCTTCAAGACAGACATAAGCTTTGCATTTTTAACATAACTTTGTTTGCATATGACTTTTCGTTTGAACATCAGGGAAATTCGCACGATGAATGCCTAATGAACAGAAGCACTTCCAATCAAGGGGCATGGTATGATCATGGTCCGTCATCTGGGGCAGTTCAGTCAAGATTCGGAGAATCTCTCAAAGGCCAAATAGCCTGGGGCAAATCTCCGCCTGAGTCACTTGGGGGCATTCCAGCAACAAAACTTGCACGATCAAAAATCTTCTGGTGGCATGACAAAACACTGCTAACAGGGGCAACTCCCTACATTCTGAGAGCGTGGACATAGTCGAAAAGATACTACGCAAAGTCAAAGACCCGCAAGGTTGACATACCTAGGCAAAAAGAAGGGCTTCCCGGCGAACCAAAAGGTTCGGGCAAAAATAAGGGATGAAATGAAAAAAATCTGTACACCCGGCAAGTCGAAAACCTGAAAAGGCGGCTTGGGCAAAAATGGGTATCCCGGTGGACTGAAAACCCGAAAGGGCGGTCCAGGCAAAAGTTAGGGATCAAAGCGTACGACTATGTCCTGTCATCTTGTCACCTGCCTACCAGAAGAAAGTTTGACCCTCAACAATTATCAGCATCTCACAAGTGCCTCCCCCATAGAAGCAGGGGCAATAAAGAGTGGTCTAAACAATCTGATTGTTCTATCCCCCAAGGTATCAGGGTAGGTTCCGTTGAAGAACATAACCAATACAGTTCAATACTCCCCCAGGAAAGTCCAATCCAGTTCCCCAGGAAGGTTGGAATTCATATCCCCAAGCAATAAGCTTATCCCCAGTAGATTCTGGAAGCTTATCCCCTCGCAGAACACGAACGCGTCTCCCGGCTTTATTCAAAGAGTTATTTCCTTAACAGGATATAACTGGGTTATCCTCAGCCAAAAGCCACGGAAAGAGCGTCCTCGACGAAATCTCCTTATCCCCAGCGAAGTTTATCAACACTTCCAGCACAACAAGGATATCCTCAGTAACTGTCAACATCCAACAAAGTATCTCTATCCCCACAGAGTATTGCTCCTCAGCATGGTCGCTAGAGTATCTTTTCTCCCCGCAGAATCCTTCATTCGCCAAGTTTATTCCGCAACGGAGTCATCTTCTCCTACCGGTATTCTTGCAGTTATCATCCCCAGCAGAAGCAAAATCTATTCTTCAATATCAGCCCAGGATATGACTTCCTGGCACCCGTCAAGGATTTACTTTCCTAGACGAAAAACACATTCATAAAACGTCACATACATCATTATAGCATGCATAGACGCATCATATCACCCCAATCTCATTTATTTTTGAGAACATCTTAAGATCATGCAATTCATGCATTATGACATTGCATACAACTAATTCGTTACTTTTTCAGGAAAGAACGATCAACAGATAAAAGTCTGTACCCGTTGAGGTAGTAATCATCCCAGATTCCTTCATCATCCTGCTGAGGTAGTAATCGTCCCAGATTCCTTCATCATCCTGCTGAGGTAGTAATCGTCTTAGATTCCTTCATCGTCCTGCTGAGGTAGTAATCGTCCCAGATTCCTTCATCATATATTTGGAGTAGCAATCGTCTCAGATTCCTTCATCATCCTGCTGAGGTAGCAATCGTCCCAGATTCCTTCATCATCCTGCTGAGGTAGTAATCGTCTCAGATTCCTTCATCATCCTGCTGAGGTAGCAATCGTCCCAGATTCCTTCATCATCCTGCTGAGGTAGTAATCGTCTCAGATTCCTTCATCGTCCTGCTGAGGTAGTAATCGTCCCAGATTCCTTCATCATATATTTGGAGTAGCAATCGTCTCAGATTCCTTCATCATCCTGCTGAGGTAGCAATCGTCCCAGATTCCTTCATCATCCTGCTGAGGTAGTAATCGTCTCAGATTCCTTCATCGTCCTGCTGAGGTAGTAATCGTCCCAGATTCCTTCATCATATATTTGGAGTAGCAATCGTCTCAGATTCCTTCATCACATCCTTATCAAAGAAAACCTCTCTAGTCCAGCTAAATCGACTCCCAACAGATTTTTCTGATAAAGACTCAGCAGAAGTTATGGTCCCCTCTCCGGCAAGTGTGTGAGGTGGTAATTCCTTTTTCAGATGTTTCCCTCTCCGACGATGAGTGTGAGGTGATAGTCTCCTATGGTCCCCTCTCCGGCAAGTGCGTGAGGTGGTAATTCCTTTTTCAGATGTTTCCCTCTCCGACGATGAGTGTGAGGTGATAGTCTCCTATGGTTCCCTCTCCGCTGGTGTGTGAGGTGGTAAGTCCTTTTCAGATGTTTCCCTCTCCGACGATGAGTGTGAGGTGATCATTCCTTTCAGATTATAATTGCCTATGGTTCTCTGCCCAATACTGCGAAGATAATAATTCCCATCAAGATTTTCTCAACGAGCGTTGTTGAAGTTAAAATCACCCAAGGTTCTCTTATCATTCATGCTAAGGCAGTAACCATCCCTGGTTCATTCACCAGCGTTTGAAGCTCCAGACTCAGCTCCTGTAACCAGTCAGGACACATCTATACCAAGCATCTAAAATCAGCTCCTGCAACGTGTCAGGTACTCATTTTCTGTTTTGCAGGTATGCAGGTTCTCGCTAAGGAATTTCCTATGCGATCAACATCCAGATGGCATCTATAAGCCCATCATCCTATCCATCAATCTCTAAATGGCATCTATAAGCCCATTCCATCATCACTGCTACTATGTGAGCGCAAATTTCTGGGCACTCTAGTGTTCAATCATCTTCTACCCTCGGATTACGAAAGGCACGTCCGCCAATCTGCATCCTCAGGTCTAAGAAGATTGAACAGGGGCAACTGTTGCACCCCAAAATTTTCCCTCCCATATTCTTCAAGAAATTGCCAAGCCAAGTCACAAAATCCCCCAAGGGTTGTGCAGTGCAACTGTCTCCTATACAGTCAAAACTAGGGTTTGTGTTCTGATCAAGAGAATGAAGGTTTCAAAGGCCCAATCAAGTCTCACATGCCTACAAAGATGGTCAAGTATCCTCATATCAAGTTTCAAGGCATTCAGCTCAAAATTGCACAGTCAAAACACTAAATTGCACTACAGTCAACTGTAGGGGCAAAATGGTCATTTGACGGTCAAAAGTTCAAATTTTTGGTCAACATATCATTTTGAAGCCACAAACATCATTTGATTAATGCTTGATCATGATTCTCAAAATTTGGCTCAGAAAATCATCAAGATGCAAAAGTTACTATATTTGGACAGTTGAAAAAGTCAACTGAAATTGACCAGGGCATAACTTTCACATGGATTATCAGAAAAATTCCATCCAAAGCTCATTTTGAAGAGAAAGACATTTCCTACAACTCATCTTCATATTTAAAGTCCAAGAAATGCTCTCACAAAAAGTTATCAATTTCAACATTATAGGTCATTTTCAAAAGTCAACAAAAAGGGACTTTAAGTCAAAGACCATAACTTGAGATTGGTAAATCAAAATGACATGGGACCAAAGGCATTGGTTAGAGGACTCAAAGACCTTTCCAAAATGTCCAAGAACATGTGAAAAGCTTAAAAATTGAGCAAGTTATGCCTTGTGGAAGTTGGGAAATTTTTGGATATTTTGAAAAGTCAACTTTGATCCAAATGACCTAAAATTGCTAATGGGCCCATTTTTCTTCCATGATTCATCATTCTAAGCATGTGCACGACCACTTGGCCCAAAGGGAAGTATTTTCTCATTTTTTATTTATTTATTTGAATTATTATTCATATTAATTCATTTAAATTATATAAATATGTGAAAAATATCTAACATGACCTAACCAATCTTTTTGTACACATTTTAGGCTCAATAATTCGTGCACATCCCAACATGGAAAGATTTGGGGTGATTGAATGCAAATTGATACAAAAACCATGTGAAAAAGATATGTAAAGATCTTAAGAAAATCAAATATGCAAAATCATTATTGCCATGGATTTGATCAAGTTTTGTTGACCTAATAGCCTCAGTACATAAGCATGATTCAAAACCTAATCCTAGAACACCCTAAGCTGCGCAGAAGAACAATAGACAAACTTGGAAAATTGTTGAAAAAACTCAATTCTGAAATCATTGCTAGAGGGCGATTCAAAGCTTAATTCCTTTTCCAAAAGCTTCCTTGTGGTCTCCCGAACAGATTCCAATCCCTAACATCAACTCAAACGCAAGGAATTGGTAACGAGACCTTCGACTGTACAGCAAAAAATTCATAAACGCATATCATGTTCTAGGCATTTTTTATGAAATTTAATTGATTGATTCTTATTCCTCATTTGATTTCAAAGCTAACTGATATGTTTAATTGAGTTTTTATGTTACATACGCGATTGTACCATGCTTGAAATCTAGGGTTTTCAGAGGTTGGATTTGGGGCTTTCAAAACGAAGTAAAATCGGGATTCCAGACCACCACCATTGCAATCAGCAGATTTAGACGAAGAAGAAGCCATGGTCGCGATTAATTTATGAGTTGTACAGCGCTAGTCGCTATTTTCTCTAAAGCAACCTTAAACCACGCTTAAGAAACCGTTGCCATATGGTTTTGTTTTCAGGGAAGGTGGAGAAGACGATTACATGTCACACGCTGACTGGCTCATTTAAACTCTCGCGCGCTTTTCCAGGCCATTAACTCATTTTCCTTTTTATTATTTGTTTGTCTAACATATATAACACGCGTTCAATAGCTCAGCTGGCAAATGCTTGTGGCTTCAACATCCAAGACCTGGGTTCGAACCCCAGGTCTATACGATTTCAATGCTATTTTTCTTTAACTAATCCCATGCAGCGCTTAATGTCTGGATATACTATGTGCCTCCAAGTCAGGCCTTGCCACGTCCACTTGGAGATCAATCTAAAGGTTGAGAGATGGAGAACAGCTTGAACAAGAGTCAACGTACCAACATGTTGCACAAAAAAGTCAAAAGGACCTGAAGCTTTTGGGCCTGGATTCTTGGACCTACACCTCACAATTGGGGCCTGAACCCCCCTGGTTTGCTTTTGCTATATTTTTCTTATTTTATTTTTTATTGTTATTTTATTTTTTTATTTGTTTAAAGTAATTATTATTTTTACAAAATATAAAAAACATCATAAAAAATCCAGAAAAAGATAAAAAAATGTAATAAATTATTTCATTCTAATATTTTCATAAATAAATTAACATGTAATTATTAGTTTTAATTAGGTTACAATTTTAATTTCTTTTAATAACAAAAATACAAAAAATATGTAGAAATAGGTTTAATTAATTTTGATTCCTTTTAATTTCCCTTTTTTACAATAATAATATTTATTTTATTTATTTTCATAATTAAAAATGCATATAAATTAACTTAGGTTTAAATTAGTTAAAAATTCAATATTTTTCATAATAAATTAAAAAAACATTAGAATTAGGGTTTACATTCAATTTTAATTTTGATTAATTCTCTTTTTTCCATTAATTCCTAAAAACACTAAAAATACCAAAAACATTTTCTTTTAATTTTTAATTTTAATTCTTCATTAACTTTAATTTTTTGCAAAAGGGTCCAACGCCCATATTTTTTTGCTTAATTTCGCATATTTATTTTATGTCGTTTAAATAATCATGTATTTCTCCCAAAGCGTTGTAATTTAAACTTTTCGCACTTTTATTTCTTTAGTTCTTTATTTATTTTCTGTCAAATCGGGTTCTGGAAATTTTGGCGATGTGGACCCGTGCCATTTGTAATAGCTTTAGATTTATTTTCCCGCAAATATTAACTGTTAAATAAGCATGCAAGAATGAATGGACTTAAATAAAATCAAGCGTAGATCACAACAAACCTGACAAGACAAAAATAAATGAATCTGACACACAAATCACACACCACCCCTAGGGTACGCCTCACTGTTGCCTTGCCTCGAAAGGTGATCGTCGAGTAGAGGACGTCTTAGTAAGTCCTCATGATCCGGGAACCTGGCATGAGGGTAGCTTCTAAGGTGTCTTCCCATTGCTCTGGTGATCACCATGTCCCTACAAACTCGAATTGACCCGAACACCTCCAACGGTGGTGCTACCTACCTCTCAATGGTGGGATGGCACTACTTTTAAGGACAATTACCCAGACGAATTCCTTAGAGTAGGTAGGTTCTCGTAGATACTTGCTCTCTTCAAAAACAAAACAAAAATTCAAAGACTTTTCACACCGACACTTTTCAAAAGCTTTCAAAGCAAACTTTTTCAAACACTCTGACGTACGAGTCGAACTGAAATTTTTCAAAGAAACTTTTTTTAAAACCCACATTGAAAAGCAAACAAACCATTTTGAAAACACATTGAGCAAGTATCTAAGAGCCCATGGATAACCATGGATAGAAAGGGTGCTAACACCTTCCCTTTCTATAACCTACCTCCCGAACCGAGAGCAATCTCTTTAAGGAATTTTTCTGTGCTTTTGTCCTTTCCATTTGGAGAAAATAAAAGACGGTGGCGACTCTTGCTTCCGCGACATTTCGCGAACCAGCTTTAAACAGTCAGTTCCAGATCCACCCATCACAGCATCCAATGGGCATCGCTTCATCCTGGTAGCGATTGATTACTTCACGAAATAGGTTGAAGCAGCTTCCTACGCTACAGTGACCAAGAACGTTGTGGCACGGTTCATTCGGCACAATCTGATCTGTCGATACGGCATCCCTGAAAGGATCATTACAGACAACGGTACCAATCTCAATAACAAGATGATCACTGAGCTCTGCGAGCAGTTTAAGATACATCACCACAACTCTTCTCCTTACCGACCGAAGATGAATGGGGCTGTAGAAGCAGCGAATAAGAATATCAATAAAATCGTGCAGAAGATGACAGTGACTTATAAAGATTGGCACGAGATGTTACCGTTTGCTCTACATGGGTATCGTACCTCAGCACGGACGTCAACCGGGGAAACTCCTTTCTCCTTGGTCTACGGCATGGAGGCAGTCTTACCGATCGAAGTGCAGATACCCTCTCTCCAGATAATGAAGGATGCAGATCTGAGCGAAGATGATTGGATCCAGACACGACTTGATCAATTAAACCTGATTGACAAAAAGAGACTTGCTGCTATTTGTCATGGTCAGACGTACCAAAAACGGATGATCAGGGCATTTAACAAAAAGGTCAGACCACAAGAATATCAAGTTGGGGATCTGGTAATCAAGCGTATCATCCTTCCTCAGAGTGATCCAAGGGTCAAATGAACCCCTACCTACGAAGGGCCATTTGTGGTTAAACATGTGTTCTCAGGAGGAGCCATGATTCTAACCACCATGGATGGAGACGACCTTCCTCACCCCGCCAATGCAGACATAGTAAAAAGATACTACGCATAATAAAGACCCGCTAGGTTGACATACCTAGGCAAAAATTAGGGCTTCCCGACGAACCAAAAGGGTTTGGGAAAAATGAAGGGATGAAATGAAAAAAATCTGTACACCCGGCAAGTCGAAAACCTGAAAAGGCGGCTTGGGCAAAAATGGGTATCCCGGTGGACTGAAAACCCGAAAGGGCGGTCCAGGAAAAAGTTAGGGATAAAGCGTAATACTATGTCTCATTGGATCACCTTGCATCCAGAGTCCGGTATCAACACCAAGTTCAGACGGCATCGATCAATCAGTTTCATCTTCAGCTAAGTCATCAAGTGATGAGACGCTCGAAGATATAAAGGCGATAGCAGAGTATGAACCCAGTGGGATCATTCTTTTCACATAGCTGTTTTGTTTTCCCTTTGTACAAATTGTATAAACTCTTTTGTTCGGCGGCGTTCTCTTACTAGGACGTCAGCCTCTTGTACATAAACGCCTATTTACAGGCAAATTCAAAAATCAATATAAATTCACTTTTCAGTTAAAATTGCCAATTGTTTTTCCTTTTCTGTTTTGTTTTGCGAAGAACGTCCAAGGTTTAATTTGTGATATATGCATTTGACAAATAATTGCTAACTCATGAATGTTTGCATACGAAACAAAGGATTAATTACAGGTAACATTAGAAACAGGGGCAATAATGAATGGTCTAAGCGATCTAATTGTTCTGTCCACCAAGGTACCAAGGTAAGTTCAGCTGAAGAACATAACCAGTATATCTTAATTCCCCAGAGAGTGAGTCAGCAAGTCAATACACTCTCCCCAAGCAAAGCTATATTATCAGCCTTAAGGAAGTTGGGTATCCTCCAGCAGATCTCAACATTCCTCAATAAGCATCCCCGGCAATCTTGATCTAAGATTGTTCCCCGGCGGTCTACCAGACATTCAGTGGAGTCACTTCCAGTACATCTCAAAATTTCCCCAGGAGAGCCCAGCATAGTTCAAGATTTCCCCAGGAGAGTTCAATCAATCTCCCCAGCAGTAAGCTTATCCCCAGTAGATTCTGGAAGCTTATCCCCTACAGAGAACGAACGCGGCCCCCGGCTTTATTCAAAGGTTATTTCCCTACCGGGATATAACTGGGTTATCCTCAGCCAAAAGCCACGAAAAGATCTTCCTCGATGAAGTCTTCTTATCCCCAGCGGAGTCTATTAACACTTCCAACATAACGACGGTATCCCCAACGGAGTTATCATCAACATCTCAACAGAGTACCTCTCCTCCCACAGAGTACTGTTCCCCAACAAGATCGCTAGAGTAGTTGTTCCCCGCAGAGTAATCTCTTCATCAAGTTTATTCCCCAACGGAGTCATCTTCTCCTACCGGTATTCTGGCAACCATCACTCCTCAGTGGAAACAAAGAATGCTATTCACATCAGCCCAGGATTTAATTTCCCGGCACCCGTCAAGGATTCATTTTCCTAAGACGAAAACATACATTCATAAACATCGCACTTCCATACATTATAGCATGCATATACGCATCATGATCTTACAATCTCATTTATGTTGAGAACATCATTGCTTGATCCATATCATGCATTGCATATGACTGACCCTTACCTTTCAGGAAAGATCCAGTCAAGTTCTCAGCTATGTCCAAGACCTTCTCTAGTTCAGTTAAATCGACCCAAAGATTTTTCTGATTCTTATCCAGTTGAAGCTAATCCAAGACTTTCGTTTGGTTCAGTTAAATCGACTCTAAGATTTTTCTGATTCTTATCCAGTCAAAGTTATTTCAAGACCTCCTCTGGTTTAGTTAAATCGACCCTAAAGATTTTTCTGATTCTTATCCAGTTGAAGTTATTTCAAGACCTTGCCTGGTTCAGTTAAATCGGCTCTTAAAGATTTTTCTGATGCCGATCCAGTCAAAGGCCTTCTCTGGTTCAGTTAAATCGACCCCAAGATTTTTCTGATTCTTATCCAGTTAAAGCTAATCCAAGACTTTCGTCTGGTTCAGTTAAATCGACTCTAAGATTTTTCTGATTCTTATCCAGTCAAAGTTATTTCAAGACCTCCTCTGGTTCAGTTAAATCGACCCTAAGATTTTTCTGATTCTTATCCAGTTGAAGTTATTCCAAGACCTTGCCTAGTTCAGTTAAATCGACTCCTAAAGATTTTTCTGATGCCGATCCAGTCAAAGGCCTTCTCTGGTTCAGTCAGATCGACCCTAAGATCTCCCTGATTCTTATCCCAATTGAAGATATTTCAAAGGCCTTCTCTGGTTCAGTCAGATCGACCCTAAGATCTCCCTGATTCTTATTCCAGTTGAAGATTCCAAGACCTTGCCTGGTTCAGTTAAATCGACTCCTAAAGATTTTTCTGATGCCGATCCAGTCAAAGGCCTTCTCTGGTTCAGTTAAACCGATTCCTAAAGATTTTCCTGATGAAGATTAGTAGAAGACGCCCCAGATTCTCTCATCGTTACTGTTGAGGTAGTAATCGCCCCAGATTCTCTCATCGTTACTGTTGAGGTAGTAATCTCCCCAGATTCTCTCATCGTTACTATTGAGGTAGTAATCGCCCCAGATTCTCTCATCGTTACTGTTGAGGTAGTAATCGCCCCAGGTTCTCTCATCGTTATTGTTGAGGTAGTAATCACTCAAGGTTCTCTCATCGTTACTGTTGAGGTAGTAATCGTCCAAGGTTCTCTCATCGTCCCGTTGAGGTAGTAACCATCCATGACTCATTCATCACCTTTTGAAGCTCCAGACTCGATTCCTGTATCTCGCCAGGGCACGTCTGAAGAGGTTTAAAGATTCAATTCCTGTAACCAGTCAGGACACATCTACATAAAGAGTTTGAAGACCAGCTCCTGTAACAGGCCAGGTAATCATTTTCTTTTTTCAGGTACGCAAGTTCTCGCTAAGGAATCTCTTACGCGATCGACATCCAAATGGCATCTATAAGCTCATCCACATATCCATCACCTCTCAATATGGCATCTATAAGCCAATCCTCCTATCCACTAATCTCCAAATGGCATCTGTAAGCCCATTCCCACCATCACACTACTATGTGAGCGCAAATTTCTGGGCACTCTAGTGTTCAATCATCTTCCACCTTCGGATTACGAAAGGCACGCCAGCCAATCTACATCCTCAGGTTTAAGAAGATTGAATAGGGGCAACTGTTGTACCCCAAAATTTGCCCTCCCATATTCTTCAAGATTTGCCAAAATCAAGCTTCAAAATCTCCCAAAGGTTGCACAGTCCAATGGCCTCCTAACAGTCAAAAATTAGGGTTTTGGTTCTGACAAAGAAATTGAAGTTTCCAAGGGTCCAAACAAGCCCCACTTCCTCTATAATTTTTTCTTTAACGCGCTTCTGTGCAGTATGCTCATGAGGGACCATTATACAACCTCATCTCCTGGCTTGCCAAGTGTACATGGGTTCTGATCTGAAGGCCACAAAGGTGGCTCACCATGCGTGTTGGTCAACTGAGTCCCATGTGATCGTTGAAAGTCAACCAGGCCTTGAATTCAGTGGGCCAAAGTGCTTCCCAAACACCTCCAAAAGGGCCTGAATACCCCCCTTGTTTGTATTTCCTTTCTCTCATTTTTTTTCTCCATTATCTATTTTAATTGATTTTTCTTTTGTTTTATTTAATTCATAAAATATTTTTTATAACATAAAAAAATCAGGAAAGTCAAAAAAAAAATGTTTATTTAATTTTTTTTAATTCATAAATAGTTTTATAAATAAATTTAATAATCCATTTAGGTTAATTTAGGCTTTTTTAACTTTAACATTTTTCTTAAATAAACTAAAAAAACATAAAAATTAGGTTTAGCATTTTCATTCTTTTCTCAAATAAATAATTTTTTTTCTTATTATAATTATTATTAACTATTAATTAATTTTGTAAATACTCTTGTAATTAAATAATTTAAGTAAATTAGGTTTAAACTTTAATTCTTTTTCATTAATAATTAAAAATAACTTAGAATTAGGGTTTCTTTTAATTTTAATTTTAATTTTCTTATTTCATTAAATACAAAAACCTAAAAAACATTTCTTTTCTTTTATTTGATAATTAATTAGCTTTTAATTCTATTTTATTTCAAAAGGGTCCAACGCCCTCGAATGTTCTATTTCCATTCTTTTCGCGCATTTATTCTTATTTTCCTTTGTGAATATTATGTAATTGCTCAAGCCATGTAATAGTAACTAGGTTTTACTTTCCGCCTTTTTATTAAAACGGGTCTTTGTAATTTGGCGATGTATAGACCCGCGCCTTGTAATAGCGTAGGATTTATCTTTCCGCATTTAAATTCCCGCACTTTTAAATTCTAATTGCATGAAAGAATGTATGGCTAATTAAAAACAATGCGTAGCTCACCATGTCATGATCAAAGATAATTGCTAAACATGAAAATAACACACAAATTCACACACCACTTCTAGGGTACGCCTCACTATTGCCTTGCCTTCGAATCGTGGTCGTCGAGTATAGGACGTTTTAGTAAGTCCTCATTTCCATGAACATGGCATGGGGGTAGCTTCTAAGGTGTCCTACTGTTGCTCTGGTGACCACACTGTCCCTAAACGAATTGACCCGAACACCTCCAACGGTGGTGCTACCTATCTCTCAATGGTGGGATGGCACTACCTTAAGGACATTTACACAGCCTAATTCCTTAGGGTAGGTAGATAACTCGTAGATACTTGCTCTCTTTTAAAAACAAAACAAAACCTTTTCACACCGACACTTTCAAAAAGCTTTCAAAACAGTTTTTTCAAACACTCTTGAGGACTGATACAAGAGTCGATCTGAAACCTTTAAACGAAACTTTTTCAAACTCACTCGCAATTGAAAAGCAAACATTTTGAAAACACAAATGAGCAAGTATCTAAGAGCCCATGGATAACCATGGATAGAAAGGGTGCTAACACCTTCCCTTTCTATAAATCTACCTCCCGAACCGAGAACTAATCTCAATAAGGAATTTTTCTGTGCTTTTGTCCTTTCCATGTTGGAGAAAATAAAAGACAGTGGCGACTCTTGCTTCCGCGACATTTCGCGAACCAGCGTTAAACAGTCAGTTCCAGATCCACCGATCACACTTGGGAACTGTCTTTGCCCACAGATGAAGTAGTCAGCTCAGCCTCATTCGGTAATCCATTCCCAGATCTGCGTCTAGGGTTGAACAACACAGTCCTCTTCTTCTTCTTCCTCTCTTTCAGCATCAGAGCTTTCAAGTCCTGTTGACCCTGGGCTAAGCTCATGATCAGCTCTTGAAACTGGGCGTTCTGGGCCTGGAGGGCCTTGATAGGTTGTTCATTGGATGATTCAGGATTCATGATGATTGCTGAAATAAACAGCGAAGAAGATAAGTGACCTGTCAAAAGGGTACCTGTAATGCAATGATGTGTATGATATATGTATGCAATGTTTTCAAGGATCTCGCGGGGTAAACAAGAAAATTGTCAGAATTTGAATTCGGTAGCTTGATTGAAGGCACTTCATGTTGTTGAGAGTCCTTCTTCAAGAGTCAAAGCTCACCATATCGAGTGGGTCATAGCCCCTAACTCAAGTCATCAACCTTGGCTAGAGGAAAATAAATCCCCTTTTCCCCTTACTAGACATTTGATTCATCATGACCTGTATCACAAACCCTTGAGATCCCTGAAATGGGTTAGTCCTTATGCAGGATGCATGCAATGGTATGATGGCATGATGTTATGCTATGCGTGGAGTGATGTAAGTAAACCCTGTTATAAGTCCCGATCAAGGACTGTAAACAAAACCTGCAAGAAACTCATGTGTCAGATAAGAATATGCAAGTAGTTCAGTTTGAAGGCACACAAGTCACACAAGACAGCCCTTAGAGTTTAGGTCAGCATGAAGTTTAGGTACTACCCTCTTTCAGTTTCGTTGGTTAAGACCTGTCCTAGAATATAGTAACCGGGTTCTAGAGGATCCCAATATCACTGACTACCCTCAATCGGTCATAACTCCAGCGTTGCAATCTTTTCTTGCGGCCAGAACCATCGCGAGAGTTTAGCCTCAATGGGTGTAGCATACTGCTACTGTTCTATGGCCAAGTTGGGTCAAATTAGGGTTCTAAGGTCGGTTGGGGCTTAATGACTCCTCAGAAGACCCATATTCTCCTCGTTGCAACACAAGGGATATCGGTACAGACCAAGGTGTCACACCAATGTAGCCACTGCTTCACCCGTGTCGGTCTACGCCGGACAGGTCCCTCACAGCTTATGCTACCTAGAAGGGTATCCCCAGATCCGAGTTAGGATCCATGAAACTCCGATGCAATGCCCACAAATATAAAGCAATCAAAGCAAGCAATTGAAAACATAAATATGATCTAATCCTAAAGTACACCTCACTTTATAAGATATCCCCAGCAGAGTCGCCAGTTCTGTGATTGGTGGAAATAGAACTGACTGTTTGAAGCTGGTTCGCGAAATGTCGCGGTAAGCAAGAGTCGCCACCGTCTTTTATGTTCTCCAACATGGAAAGGACAAAAGCACAGCAAAATTCCTTCTTTGAGATGTCTCTCGGTTCGGGAGGTAGATTTATAGAAAAGGAAGGTGTTAGCACCCTTTCTATCCGTGGTTATCCACGGGCTCTTAGGTACTTGCTCTTATGTTTTCAAAAAATTTTGCTTTTCAAGTGTGTGTGGGTTTTGAAAAAGTTTCGTTTGAAAATTTTCTAAGTAACTCTTGTATCTGTCCTCAAGAGTGTATGAAAAATTTGTTTGAAAACTTTTAGAAAGTGTGAGTGTGAAAAATTGTTTTGTTTGTTTTGAAAAGAGCAAGTACCCATGAGACCTACATACTCTAAGGAATTAGGCTGTGTAAATGTCCTTTTGACAGTACTATCCCACCATTGAGAGGTAGGTAGCACCATCGTTGGAGGTATTCGGGTCAATTCGATTATTAGGGACAGTGTGGTCACCGAAGCAATAGTAGGACACCTTAGAAGTAACCCTAATGTCCTAGATCCTTTTTATCCGAGGCAATCGTTTCGAGGTAACTGGATCTTTTAGATAGGAGGGCGACCTCTAAAGCACCCTATACTTGACGATCACGTTCGAGGCAACCAGCGAGGCGTACCCTAGGAGTGGCATGTGCACGTGTGTTGAATTCAGTTTATGTTTATCTTTGATCATGCATTTGTGAGCTACGCTTTGATTTTATTATTCATACAAGTCTTTCATGCATATTAACAGTTAAGAGTGCGGAAAATAAATTGCGGGAATATGAATCTACGCTATTACAAGGCGCGGGTCTATACATCGCCAAAAACATAACCCGTTTTGGAAAATAAATGCAGAAAGTAAAGAAAGCGGTAAATCCTAATTACTATTACATCCTTTGAGCAGATACATAATAATCAAAAAATAATGATAAAATGCGAAAGAAAATTAAATCGGGACGTCCTTAGGGTTTTGACCCTTTTTGAGAAATAAAGAAAGTAATTGTCCTTTTTCGCAATTTAATTAAAATATTAAACCTAATACTAATTAATTAATTAATTAAAAAGAAAAATGTTTTTTTTTGTGTTTTTTAAGTCTTTAAAGAAAATAAAAAGAAAAGGAATTAAAATTAAAAGTTAGTGAAACCCTAATTCTAGATTGTTTTTATTTATTGTAAAAAGTTAAAATTACCTAATTAAACTAATTTAATTAATTTACATTTTATTTACAAAAATAATAATTAATAAATAGGAATAATGATAATAAGAAAACATGATTGAAAATTGTCAAACCCTAATTCTACATGATTTTTATTTAAAAAAAGGTTAAAATTGACCTAATTAAACTAATTTAATTAATTAGAGTTTATTTACAAAAATAATTATTAAGGTGAAATTTAATAATAATAATAATACAAATATTTTGAGTTTCTGATTTTATTATAAAAAAGTAATTTATTAGTTAATAATAATAATTATAATAATTAAAAGAAAAAAGAGAAAGAAATAAAAAAGGAAAATAAACCAGGGGGTTAATGGACCATTGGGAGGTTTGTGAAGCAATTTGGCCCATTAAGAACCAGGCCTGCTTTGAATTTTTGGATGGTCCAGAGATGCATTGACTCATGAGCATGGTGTTCATCCATCCCTGGCCTTTGGATCACTGCTTGAAGCCACATGACAGGCTGGATGAGCAAGGTGCATGGTGGAACGCGTTTAGGAAGCTGCATGGGAACTTGTTAGAAAAAATATGAATAAAGGTTTGGGGGACCTGGGAATCGAACCCAGGTCCCAGTAGTTAGCAAGCACGTCATCAACCACCAAGCCACTGCATTGTCTTTGTTAATATAATAAATGATGAGAACAATATATAAAAAGATCACTTATGCTGGGAATAAAAAAAACGCGCATTTGTTTGAATGCTCCAACCATATGCTTCCAGCACATCATCTTCTTCGTTGGCCTGTAAGAAAAACAAACAAATAGCGGGGGTTTTTAACCCCCACAAAATGCAACCACAGAAAATAGCGATTAGGCGTACAGTACATATAAAAAGGGCGCGATGGTTTCAATGTCTTCGTCTCATTCAGACGGTTTCAACCATGTGCGTCTTGAGGTCTAATTTTGCTTATGCTGTAAAGCCCTAAATTAGAAGTTTGAAAACCTAAAATTCGTCCATGGCAGTTTTCGTTTCAGGGCACCATAATCAAATTAGTATGTACCATTAGCTTCAGAATGATGTTAGCAATGCAAAGCAATAATCATAACATGTTAATGATGCATAAAACTTGAATTTCGATTATGGAAAAGAATGCTAAACCGTGTGACTGTTCTGGACGATTCTGATAGCTTCAAGGCTCGTTTTTGATTGCAAATTGTTTCTGAATGTCCCAACAATGTATTGGAATCGTTCTAAGGCTTTGAATTGTGCTGGAAGGTTGATTTCAGTTTTCAACTTTTTCTTGATTTTTTGGAATTTGGTTATGGTGTTTTGCAGCCTTTTGCACGTCCAAGGCTTTAGGGTTTGCTTATGCACTTATAATAGAATGGAATTAGGGTTCAACTTTGTCCAAGAATCCATGTAATAATGTTTTGTGTTGTACCCCAAAATTTGCCCTCCCATTTCCTCAACATTTTCTCATCACAAAACCCTTGGAGCTCAAGATCCAATTAGGGTTTCCTCTGCTCAAGACTTCTCCTTGCTCTGTTGACCCAAATTAGGGTTTGTGATTGCACAAAGAGATTTTGACCTAAAGTGCCTAAGATGAATTTCATGTTTCATGTTGGACTCCCAATTTTATCCATACCAAGTTTCAAGTCTTGATTCCAAGTTTTGCCCAGTCAATTGGACAGTTGACCTAGAAATCAGCTGTATTGGGGAAAAAGTCAATTGTGGCCAATTGACAGTCAAATCTCATGAAAATTGACCCACATCAACATTATGAACTCACATGGACCATTTGATCAAGTTTGGATCACAATTCCACAAGGAATTTGATCAGATCATCAAAAGGGCAAAACGGTCATTTTTAGGGTTTTGACTGCACAAAGGCAATTTTTGACTATTTGACCTAGCCAATGGAAAACCAAGCTCACATATGGACTCAAGTACCCCATGGAATTATCTTGACATGCTCAACAAGTTCAAAGGATCCCAAATACACAAGATTGATAGTTGAATTTCCCAGTCAATTGATCAATTTTGACTGTATACTGAAAAGTCAAACTTTGACTTTTTGGTCAAAATCAAAATTCAAGATTCATTTTTCATCAAAACATGCCAAATCATGAAACTTGTTCACCAAGAAATCAAAAATTGCAAGTTAGGGTTTGAAATGAGAATTTTTCATAACTTAGAATTTTTCTAAGTTATGAAAAAACCCTAATTTTTTCCAACTTTGCCCCACTTTCTCACCAAGATTCATTTGGATTCAAACAAAATTCAAAACATGAAAGTTGTAGCTTGTTGCATAATCTACAACTTTGATTCACAAAGTTTTCCCAAATGAGGCTTGTATCTCAAGTTATAATTTTTGGAATAAGGGTACTAAACCATTCTTAACTTAGTGAAATTTTGACCTATTTTGGCAAGGTTTTCTACCCAACTTCAAGACCATTTTTCACATACTTCCACTTGGAATTTCAATTTGCATTTCAAATATGGATTGTATTACACATTCCAAGCTTTCCAAAATGTCCAAGAACTTCTCAAAAAACCTCATGGTTAGGGAGAATCGAATTTTGCAAAATGGGAAAAAGTCACTTTTGTTCTTGGCCAAGACATGTTCATACATTGGTGCCATTTTGAATTCAGCATGCTTAAGCTACATTGCAGGCCTCTAATCCCATTCTCACTCAATAATTCAATGCAAAACCATTGTGCCAAGATGTTGTTCTATGCATTTGGACATTACATGGAGAATTAACCCTTAATTAGAAAAAGCATTATTTCCATTTTGAAAAAGTAGAACTTTATGTCCATTTTGCAAATCCAAGTGGTACAGTCCAAATCTTCTTGGCACAAGTTTATGAGCAAATTGCACTGATCAAGGCCAATATATGCAGCATAGTGTGAGGGCCTGTACAGGCTAGAAACATCAAGTGACCATTGTTTGCTTAAAGTTCAAGAAACATTGCATATGACATACCAACTTCCATATCAGTCAACCAGGCCTTAGAGAAAGATATCAAACACATTCCAAACATTGATCCTAAGCTGAAGCACGAGCCTTTCACCTCCAATACCTTCACAAACTCAGAACCACCATCAAACTGCCAAAACAGAGTGACCTCTGCAGATTGAGTTCCAACTCTCATCCCTGTCAGGCTTTCTTGCTAAAAGCTCTTCACACACCTTCCCTACCATCAATGCAAGCTAACCAAAACCTAAAACACGACCTGTAATTCCTCTAACCAGTTCCACCATTTTCATTTTCTTGTTTTGCAGTTGAAGTTCTCTAGCACGATTCAAGAAGTTTCAAGACAAAGTAAAGCTTGGAATAGCATCCCTGGACCTCAAGGAAGCTATACCAATCATCACCTTGCACTGAAAGCTTCTCCATTGCCAGATACAACTTCAACTGAACAGGTAAGTTCATGAACTCGTATCTCTCTTATTAGGCATTGTTAGCTTTAGGTTTGTGAAGAAAACATGTCACAATCATAGCCCTGAACATGCTCATATGATTAGATTTCATTTATATTATGTGTGCTGCAAGAATTTTGAGTCTGAACATTGATGGAAAACTAGGTCAAGAATTGGGGGAGAAGAAATTATCCCTCATCTTAGAGAGTTAAGTCAAGTTTTTTATATCCCTGGATTCGTCTTCTCATGCTCTACACTTTTCATGTTGAAAGTTTTGCTTAAAAGTCCAGGAATTGGGAGATAGAAAACGCGTGTTTGGCTTGAACAAAGGTGTTCTGAGGTTGAAGATGACTTGGTTCTGGGCTGGGCCTGTTTGACATTTCTTTTTGCACTATATTTTTACTTCTGCACCCCCTGAGTCCATTTTGCTTATTTCTTTGACTTTTTGACTTTTTCTTTTTTGGATTGATTTATTTATTTTTTCTCATGATATTGAAAATATAAAAAATATTTTTCTCACCATTTTTGAATTTATTAGGCATTTATTTGATTTTCTTTTAGTTTGTACATAAATAAATAAATACATATACTTTTATTTAAAATACTAAAATAGTGCAAATACATTTTTATACATTTTTATTTTGTTTTACTCTCTGAAAATATTTTATAGAAAAAATACTTTTTTTATTAAATATTAAATATTATTAATTTGTATATATAATACATATTATACTTTTTATTAAATATTAAATATTATTAATTTGTATATATAATACATATTAGTAAATAATACATATATATATATATATATATATATATATATATATATATATATATATATATATATATATATATATATATATATATATATATATATATATATATATATATATATATATATATATATATATATATATATATATATATATATATATATATATATATATATATATATATATATATATATATATATATATATATATATATATTATATATATATATATATAATATATATATATAATATATATATATATATATATATATATATATATATATATATATATATATACATATATATATATATATATATATATATA